>CM055105.1:36190132-36682879 GCA_029204225.1 Diphasiastrum complanatum | reverse complement strand
TTTGCATGTTTTTTGGCAAATTGGTCTTGAAAAAGTGCGCTCTCCTACAGCTTAATTGGCTGTTCTGAACTCGCACATGTGAGTCCTAGGTGGCAGGCCTGACATGGCAAGTGTCTTCCAGATTTATCTGAACTTAAATACAGGTCGAGCGTAGGCGGCAACATAGGCAAATGTATTTCCCACACTAATGTTGCATGTCAAGCAACAACGCTGTAAGAAGTAGGCCGAAAAGCATAGCTGCATCGGAGAAAGACGGATTCCTAGAAATTATATAATCCTGCGTTTTAGGCAAAAAATTCTGTCAAAGTAAAGTAGACCGAAAGGCATTGCAGCATCCAAGAAAGATCCTATCTCAAACGCAAAAAATGTTTCAACAAAGTAGGCCGAAAGAATTCTGAGCTCGTAACTGAAATGGCTCAAAACTGAAGAAAGCACATTACATATTTAACAACTTCGGAGGTCACAATTTACAGCTATTTGAGGCAAGAAGTCAATGTACAAAAAGTATCGATCACCTCCAAACAAAACTTGGTGAATACTGAGGCCAGAGGGATATAACTAGTTGGATTTTCAGTCATGCACTCGCGTTAGATTTTCGGAAGATTGATCTTCAAAACATGGCCACGGTAAGAACAGCACAGTAATTAGTTGATACGTAATCGCAGCCGGTAAAGAACCGGTTCATCTCTCCAATCTTTCTACAGAAGCAAAGGCTTCCATTTCAGCAGAGCTATGAGATCCATCACTGGACCTTCTGTGCTTGGGAGCAGAGCAGATTTCAGCCAATTCAGCACTCCTCACAACCTCCATGTTTGAGATCCCATCCTTATGATCCAAAGGTAAGTAGTGAGCCCTTGTTTTGGAACAAGTAACCATATACGCGTATATTATCAAGGTGAAAATCACAATCGCTGCAAGGTACCAGCTAAACTGCAGATCGCTAAGGCTTTCGCTCTCATCTTAGTCGTATGATCGTTGCATCTTACCACCTTGTGATTATCCTCGTTGTTCATCTTACAGCCTTTCGGTGTAAATGCTGGAATCCATAGCACAAGGCCCATTTGTATGAACCACCATCCTTGAAAAAGCAAGGCCATGGAACGTATCAATGCAACCAGAAAGCTGCGAGGAAACTGCTATTTCCAAAAGAGTGCAACATAAGCAGACAAAGACAACGAGCTGTAAAGCCAGTGATACTGCCCTTCGAGCCCCATATGGTCAGCCGAATGAAGATGAAATAACAGAAGCTATTGGGAGAAGGCAAATGCAGCCAGAACGTGGAGCAGTCCGGAAGGAACTTGCATCCGCAAACAAGAGGCACACAGAGCAATCGTCCGCATAGAGCAGAAAAAACAAAGAGATGGAGGAGTGTTCGAAATTGTTGAGATGTTCTGACGGTATGGACCAGTCAGGCGCTAAAGGTTGATGCTGCTCGGGGCAGATAAATAGCTCTGCGGCAATAGACATAGATGATCCGAACATAATAAGATATAGCTCCAATACTTCAGTTTGCCCTTCGCCTTGGTTGGGAACCAAGATCTAGATTCAAAGTCCCAAGGTGATTGAGCATAATTCCTGATTGTGTTCAACAAATGCACAAGTCCTATGAGTGCAAAGCCTACTCCTGGAGCAACGTGTCCAACCAGAGTCCCCATAAGAACCGAGTCTGTTCACAAATTCTGTAGGCCAGACGCAAAAGTACATGAAGAGTTAATTCCACTTTACATTATTTTTTGTAGAAGTTTCGCTGAAACATTCTTATCAGACACCGATGGATTACGTGCTTGTATGTTCAGCTACTGAGGTAGAATCTGGCGTCCGTAACAGACTATGAAGTTTATTATTCTTTTGTGACATGTTTAGTATTTACTGCGTACTGCAGGATATAAGAGCTAAATCATGAAGGTTTTAAGCTTATTCCGTTCTCCAAAAAGTGACACTTCAAGGATTGTGGGAAACAGCTAGTCCATGGCGTTCAATAAGTGATCAATGATCATCTATTTTAGCACTGGCAGCAGTTATTTATAAATTAGTTGTAAGCTTCCAGTGAATGTATTGTTTCAAAGCATAGGTACACAGAATAGAATGGTTCAAGCAAAGCTATGTCAAAAGTACATCAGGCACAGTAAATGTTTTTGACATCAGGAGTATAAACCGTCAGTAAGTTCAATAAATGAAAATTTTAAAACACGAAAAAACGTATAAGAGCAATCAAACAGGTATAAAAGAGGTCAATCAGATAGTCAGAGAAGCGACTTTCACTAAACTTCATCCTGTAATAAGACGATCATCCTCTTCTTCGTTTTTTTGCAACATAAATATATTAAGATGTTATTGGAACTTGATGAAGAAGACTTGTCGCTAAAAATTTTTCACGTCTTTGCACAAAACAAATCTTATATGATTCAGAGCTGTTTCCAAGTTTCTATTATGTAGTTCGCAGTATCTAAGAGCAACTAATTGCCACATAAGTAAGTAAAGCTATCCATATGATATTTTGCTGAAGATACATCCCGCCCACATTTGAGGCTCCGTCCAGTTGCAAAATGCTCAACGAAATAGCTATATTTGTATCGAGAAATTCTTTTTTAGCCAACACTAAGAAATCCAATCTAAAGGATGATATAGCCAGCAGAATGGCTCCTTGCCTTGCTACCAAGAAACTGAATGACAGGAGCTACCACAGATGTGTGCACGCAGTCACTTGATTCAGCAGAACAAACTGACCTTGGCTCGCTTTAATCATAGAACACAGCTCCTTTGCAAAAGCCAATCGACCTGAATTTAATCTAATGCACAGTCACAGCGAAGATATTCATCCTCATGCTTCGAGTCCACAAAATTCACAACATCAAAGACATGTTTACTATCGTATAATTATACCAAATGGCACTACACACAACAAAACAAGACAACACAGAAGAACAGGTTGAGGCTTTCACCATACACACCTCCTGTTGCAGTCCAGTTGAACAAGAAACTCAAATGCGAGGCATAGCCTAGGAATTTTACATCCGAGCCGAGGGCGTCTTTCGCTGCAGTTTCCGCAGCATGCTTTCTGGAATCACCCAGGTTCATCTCTCTATCTGTCTTTCTTTATCATATTCATGCATGAATGTATGTAAGTTATATTGCTCATAGATTGCGCCAGTTTCACTAAACCAATGGAATAGTGCCATTTACGTTTCATATGTCAACGCACACCTGATCATTCATTGATGATGCAAAGCACCCATAATCCATGGCTTTCGCACTGCCACATTACCTCTACCAAATTCTTGCACTCTTGGAAGATTGCTGAATTTAGGAAAATTGCTCTCAACACAAATTTTTTTTTTCTCTTTTTCTTTTTGTCACACATCTTCCTTCGAGGAGGGCCCCATGGGCTGGAGGGAAGCCCTGGATATTTCCGGCCTATCTCCCTATGAAAAATGCTTTTCAGGAGTCTTTGCAAGATCCAGGCCAGAGGGTGAGCCTCACTGACCCCCAAAAGCCATAATCTACTCACGAGCCCTTCAGCCTTGAGAAACCTGAGAATTTTTTGAAGGAGAAGAGAACTTCATTGGGTGCTTTCCAAGCTCATGAATAGAGCATAAAGAGGAGAGCCTCCAAGAGCTCCCCATCCTTAATGCTTTCATCAATACACGTCATTCATCATTCAAAGCTTAAACAAAAAACATGAGCAGAGGCCACTTTCATACTTCTTTTTTGAAGACTTTAAAAAATTGACTCGTTAGGTTTAAGACCCTAGATGTAGACTTGGATTCATAAACCTTCTTCAAGGTTTTTCAAGCTTCACTAGATGTACTACACTTACCAACTTCCTGAGAAGTTCATTAGTCACATTCATCTTGATCACATGAAGAGTTTTCTTTGCCCTTCTATCATACTCACTTGGTCTTCAGGTGCCAAAGGTCTCTCCTACAACAATCTCCATCAAATCATTCATCTCTAGCAAAGACTCCATCCTCACCTTCCATTGGTTTCCAACATGAAGCCACTTAAGGTTGCCATGTTGCAATGATTGATCTTCTTCTTAGAACCTATTCCAATGCACTTATCACTCTCTTGAAAATCAACAAATAATATGACAAGAAAAATCACAAAGATTTGGAAACAATCTAGTCTCTCCCTTTCTCTCTTCTAGCAAATACTAGCACATAGAATTGATGATTTCTTGATCACACTTGATCTAACCAAAATATAATGAACTTTTGCTAACTCCTACGATTGAAACACACTCTTGAAAATTCCAACAACTTCAAATCAAGAGATCCTATCAAATTTAGGGTTCTTTCAAAAATGCAAATTATTGAATCAAGCAAAAGCTATATGCAAAAGCTAGAATCTTAATACATCTACTAATAGAATGCAACATCCACAATCATGAGCATTTTTTTGTCTCCACATTCCAGTAAGTGGATTTTAAAAATCGGCCTACTCCCAAGTGATTTGACCTAAATGATGTCTAGGATCACAAAGATCCACTTTCTACAATTGAAATTACTTGATTTGAGATAGAAACCACTCCAATTCACACTAGAATTGATGGCAACCTCAAATCCACCATCTTTAGCCTGCAACCTGCTCTGATACCATGTGAAAAAATCAGATCCAAAACCCACTTCATGGATCAACAAGATCTTGGCCAAATTTGGTTGCACATATAGATTTATCTACAAGATAGAAATCATCAAAATGCATGTAGACTTGCTCATAAACACTAAGATCTGATATGGTACTATCCTTGTCTGTACAACAGTAGCAACATACTGTATTTCACACGTGTGAATTCAAATACAACAAGAAAAATCACATTTTATATATACACTAGAAATCAAGATATCATGAGAAATAAGGATGAGATGAACATATAATCATAAGAGGAAAGTTCTCCACACAAAAAGAGAACTTCGAGATGATTTCTCCATGTTGGTACCATTATTTATAGTATCCATAATGCCATTTGGCCACTTGCCCTAAACTAACCCTAAAATAGCAACTACTAGGTACTTCACCAAAAAACCTAGTTTTTAGTAACTAAATGCAATGTACCTATATTAGCCAATTAGGATGGGTCCAAATCTGACCTCATCCACAAATCTACTTGCCAAAAATAGTACAAACAGTATTTAGGCCTTTATTGACATAGAAAAGTCTCTCTTTAAGTTGAAATCTCATGTTGGCCTCAAAATTGCCAAAATATCTCAATTAAACTAGTTGAATTTTTCACACTTGCAAAAAAAAGATGTTTGGGATAGGGGGTAAGTGCACATATTCCAAATCAGTGTTATTGATTGGTTGTTTCAATTGCATTGGCCAAGGACCCATTTCACATAGGATCTATGTTGCCGGTGTGTGGTTGTCTACATGGCACTGTGGTTGTCTACTTGGGTGGGGTGTGGTGCCACTGGGGTAACAAGAGAGAGATGGAGATGCCCAAGGAGAATGCCTGACATCTTCTACAAGATAGGGCAATTGAAAATGGGGGTGTTTCCCTCTCTTTGCTCAATGCAAGCTCTTCCTATGCTCACGATATGCTAATAGCCTGGGATATGAAGAAAGGTGCATACGATTCTTTTGCTACTCAACGATGTGGTTGGTTTGGGTGCCTCATCCACAACAGGAGTAGCAATTTTACATAATAAGCTCAAAGTTGGAGTCAACGAGTGTTGGCAGCACGACAACACATTTTTGGGTAGCGACCTTTCTCATACTTCTCTTTCACAATTTTTTTTGTTTTTATTTTGGCCTAATCTGCAGCTATTTTGGCCACTTGAGTGCAACTCAAAGCAGCTTGTGCTAATGATCCTAGGGAACAACATGCCAACTCACACTGATTGTCTTTAAGGGTCCCCTTCTCATTCGCTTTGTTTGTAATAGGGCAGTGGCACTTCCTTGTAAAGGAAGTAGCTACTATTTCATGACCTTCGTTCGTTGCATGATCATCTCACTAAATTAACAAGAAGATTTCTAATCTTCATTGCACTAAACTTTCATCAACAATTTCAAGTTGTGTGCACATCAGTTAGTGTATTAGATTGATGCAACCCTTCACTAGTTTGTTGACCTCGTTACAAGTGGTTGTGTGGCAAATGAAATATCAAATTGGTTCAGGAATCACAAAATTAATAGTTGCATATTAGACGGACTTATTTCTTGACAATTTCTTCTCTCTGGTTGGTAATGTTTATCATGGATGATCAGCTTGTTGGGAGTTTGTTTCTGCCAAGACAATAAATTAACAATTCATTTTCACGTAGTAGTGTGCTTTGGCTTCTTGAAGATGTAGGCAATTTCATGATCTTGAGTATATACATCCACCTTTTGTACCCAAAACCAGTTCTCCTGTTCATTCTTTTAGCCGATTCATGTTGTTTAATGAACGTATAGCTCAAGGTTGAAATGAAATATTAATTGCACTTCTTGGATTTACCAATCTTTGAGATCATTCTCATAGATTAGTGACTTTCACTTGCAAATCATGTGCCTTTACTAGGAAAGGGAGCTACTTCATTGACGATAAAAGTAAAAATAGTTTGAGACAATGACATTGTGGCCTTTTGATGTAATGGAGAAAAGTAAGAGATAATCATGGCATACATTTAAGTGCCCTCAAACTTGCCCATATCAAAAATTTAATATGGCTAGCAAGTGAGGAAATGTTGAGAAACTCATCAGGTTGCTATAACTTTGTTTGTGTACCTCCTCCGAAAGGAACATTCATAAAATTGATTTCACACTAGCACAAACCTCAATGAAGTTAGTTACCCGATCTAGGATTTCTTCCAAAATCCATTGCTTTTCACAAATACTCATGTTGTTCATAAAAAAGCAATTTTTATGTGCATACATACCCTATGACAGGGAGTAGACAACAAATGGATGCATGCATGCGTTTAGGTTTACTAAATCCATGAAGTGTATTTCATCATACACTGTGGCAAACAACTAAAACTCACAATTGTAGAAGGCAACACACTTGATGGAAGAATCTATACTCTTCAAATATCTAAAATGAGGCACTTGCTAGTAAAGTAGGGAATTGTGGGGAGTAGTTATAAGCCAAGAAATTAAACTTGCAGCAAAACCCAAGCAACGCTTGAGGGCTGTCGGTTTTTTAAAATTTTTACCTTCTAAAACTTTCAACTAAAAAAGTACCTTCTATCAAAGGTTGCGATTCATTATAGTGTGTAGCATGTTCAAAAACTATATTGTCAATTAAACTATCTTAATCTGCTGAATTCTACCTCTCAAAAATTTCAAACTTTCTAAAGATTGTTTGTGAAACACTTCATGTCTACACCTATCACTCAAAGCCTTTAATCAAAAACTGTCATGAACTATACAAAATTGTTTGTGAAAACATTACACCAATTATTCAAAGCTTTTAACCTACAACTATCATGAACTATACAAGATATTTCCAATTCTATGATAATTAACTTGGTAACAAGTTTTGAGATGTTTTCAAAGAATATATATTGCATGATTCCCGTAATGTTCAGGGTTCAGGGACCTTGTTTAATGCATTTGTTGATGTTTTGTGTTTGCAATGTAGGGTCATAACACAACAAAGAAAAATGTTGTATGATTTCACCCCATACAAAAGCTAGGCCTTTCAATCCACATTTGAAGATGTGGTGGATTGGAGCCAAACTCACGAAGTGACTTCGCAACTCTTAGATGACAAATTTGACATTGTTCCTTTATGTCAAATACCTACAATTCAAAAGCTGCCATGTAGGGAGATTTTTTCTCACCTTCAATCCTAAATCTAGCACATGCATAACATCAAGAAAGAGGATTTAGGTTTTAGGCTGGTCTCGATATCCGCAAATTCTCTAATAGTATCCCCCACCAGATTAGTGGCAATCCCATGACACCTTGCATGTCGCTTATTTCGGACTCTGATTTCCTTTATGACGGATTTTGATCAAGTAATAAGCCACTTTTTCTATGAACTCCAGCTGCTCCAAATTTGAAGATGTGGTGGATTGGAGCCAAACTCAGGAAGTGACTTCGCAACTCTTAGATGACATTGACATTGTTCCTTTATGTCAAATATCTACAATTGAAAAGCTGCCATGTAGGGAGATTGTTTCTCCACCTTTAATCCTAAATCTACCACATGCATAGCAAAAGGACGAGGATTTAGGTTTTAGACTAGTCTCGATATCCGCAAATCCTCTGACAGTATCCCCCACCAAAGTAGTGGCAGTCCCATGACACCTTGCATGTGGCTTATTTTGGACTCTGATTTCCTTTACAACGGATTTTGATCAAGTAATAAGCCACTTTTTCCATGAACTTCAACTGCTCCAAATTTTGATCTTGGGCTTGTGGTAAAAAAACACTTGTGCACCCATTCTAGCCAATTTGTTGTTGTCTTGATAACAAATTTACTCTCCCATGATCCATTGATCATCAATGCATGATAATAAAGTCTTGCCAAAGGAAGTTGATCTTTGACATCGTCAAATGCTATCAGATTATTAGGATTGAATTCCAAAGCTGGAAGACAATCATCCGATCTTGTTGGAATTCTTGCTAAGGAGGTCGAATCTTGTGCGTACAATGTTGATTGCCTCATGGTAGGATTATGTGACGATTGATACTACAAGTGACGAGAGGAGACCTTGGCAAGAATTGCTTCTTTGCGTTGGGCTTCACTGTTCTTTTCAACTAGCCAATGATCGTCTTGTGCCAATCATATGGTTGCACAGTTCCACGGTCAAAATCCTTGTGGGATTCAACTACGCAATGAAGGATTTGTGAAAAAATTGGTTCCTTTTGCAAGTTACCCATCATAGCAAACCAATTCAATAAGTTTGAAGCAGCTTGGATGACCAGATCATAGATGACATCAATGAGATAGCCATCATTTGTCTGTAGTTGAGGAATGTGGGTGTCTAAGAAAGGCTTAATGACACTAAGGGCCACCTTAGGGGATGGGCTGGACCTAGGGCTAGAAACAATTCCTAACGCAGCAAGGGCGGCCTCAGTAATTCGCATCTTTAACTAAGGGTTAAAATTACTCTAGTTTAACATGTCAATTCATATCTAGTCATTTCGCGTGGATGACCTAATAAAGGCTATCCAAGGCAATGTCTTCCCTTTTAAAGGTCTTGTCCTTAAATACAAGACAAGTACTTAGGAGATATATTCTCGAAAAATGACTTAGGCCTCTTCATGGTTTATCTTTATCCAGCTCATCTCTTCATCTTCGAGTATATCATGCCATGTTTAGGTTGATATTCAATATTTAACATTTTCGTGGCATCACATATCCCCTTCCTAAAACGTCCTCGTGAACATATAGTCTTTATTTCAAGGATCATTCACGAAACATTCTGTTCTTCAGATTTTCATTAAGGCAAAAAGACATTTTTTCATATGATTCTTCCTTTAGATATTTCTTCGTCGTAGAGAATATGTGCCTTTGCTGTTTCTTTGAATTAAATAGATTAATTTGATTTGATCTTTGAATTATTGATGAGAACTGGAATCAAACTTCAAAACATCTTCAAAACTTCAAAGATTAAATTTTGTTGAGCCTCAATCAATATCAAGTCTTCCTTTGATTTCATATAACGGCCAACTGATAGGTTGCCGAATTCTTGAAACTTAACAGGGAACAATGTTTTTTACAATAGTGAGCTGAAAATCTTATAAATGAACTTTTAACATAAAAATTTTGGACAAAAAACAATGTCTTCGCTACAAAAGTTCCAAACTGCCAAAATAAATATGTACAGAATTGCTTATAACGAAGTGACTTCCTTCGATCTTGCAGATTGTGTCGATTCTCCACAAAATAATCAGCAAGGTTTCGCTCCCAATCCACGTAAAGACTGAAAAGTTCTGGATAGGCCATAGTTACATTGATTAGCAAACCTGCATCATCAAAAGCGCCTAGATCCACAACACCTTGTGGTTTGTACAATTGAAACTGCGACTTTTGCTTCCAAAAATGTCGCTTATTAGTCTTCATTTCGCAAAGATTGAAATTCTTTAATACAAATGTATTCGAGAGCATACATAGCAGAAGAGCCTATGTATAACTCAGCGAACCAAAAGGCACGACTTGGAATGTCCCCCTGGATTATGCCCCAGCAAAGACATCCTTTTTGCTCGATAGATAGTTGGGCCCATAACCAGAGAAAGTCGGTCTTTTTCCTTGGTTGCTTCCAGTCAGGGAAGGCGATGCCTATTGCACCTGGTAGCATCAGATAATCCACACGCCATTGTAATTCAATGTTAAATGCTTGTGGACACCACTTCCAGAATCATTCAGCAAATGCATGGAATCTTTTAGCACATACCTTCGACTGGTTTCGACGTGATCGCTTTGCCTGAGTTGTTGTTGTTGCCAAATCTTGAGTTTACAGCTCAGCAACTAAATTCTGGTCTTCTAACCCTGCTTGAGATCCGACAACTCATGTTTGAGCTTGTCGATCTTCGCGACTGTCTCCAAATACTCTAGATGGACAGTGACTTCTGAGCAGACAGACACAACTTGAATTTGCTGCGTCAGATCATCAATGCGGAGCAGGGCCTGGAGGTATTCTTCGTGAGAGTCGGGCCCGTTGCAAGTTTGGGTGGCTTCACTAGACAGCTCCTTCAGCTTAGCCAACTCTTCTTCGACAAGTGCCTTTGCATCCTCGAGCGGTTGCAAAAACTTGACTCAAAATTTTTTGAGCATCTGGCCTTGGAGCTGGTTTAGTTTCGAGAGGTCTATGGTGATTGAACCCACATTGCTACATAGAACAAGTGCAATTTCTGCCTTTATTCTGGTTGCTCGCTCTTCCTACAAATGTTTCTGGAGAGCGACATTGTGTTTATTTGCATCCGAAAGTTTCTTTTTTAAAGAATCAGTATTAGTTTGATAAATGACAGACTTGGCCTCAATCGCCTTATTGACTTTCTTCAAAGAATCATCATCGTTGTTCAAGGGATCTCCTCAGCCTTTAGCACTTGAAGCTCCACCAAAAGTCTTCTTAGCCATAGGTATTCTTTGGTTGTTGAAGTCAATGCCTTGTACTTGGCTTCACAAGAGGAAAGAGAAATTGATCTAGGCTTTTTGGAAAGCCAAGACATCACTCCTCCACAAAGAAAAGTGACAAATGCACTTATGGATCTTCTATCCATCTTGTCTCCTGCAAAATCTGAATCCGAAAATGCCCTCAAGTACAAGTTAGATACTTAATAGAGAATGCCAAAAAATCTAGTAGAAGAGACATATCTAAGCACTCTCTTGGCACTTTTCCAATGATGCATCAAAGGATCTTGCATATATTGACTTAACTTGCTTACACTATAACTCAAATCTGGTCTAGTGATTGTCAAATAGATTAAGGAGCCTATTAGCTTTCTAAAGAGTGTGATGTCCTCAAAGGATGCTTCATCACAATCATTAGTAACTTTACAAACCTGCTCCATAGGGGTGTCAATCCCCTTACAATCTTTCACGCCAAACCTTTCAAGAATGGAAGTAGCATACTTTGATTGACTTATAAAAGTAAAATCACTACCTCTAGTAACTTCTATTACAAGTATGAACTTAAGAAGTCGTAGATCTACCATCTTGAATTCACTAGACAAACAAGCTTTAACATTTCTTATCCATTCACCATCATTTCCTGTTAATATGATATCATTAACATAAAGTACTAAAATGATGATCTTTCCGTCATTACATTTGATGTACAAAGAAGGCTCATAAGAGCTAATCACAAAGCCAAGAGAATAGAGAAAACATGCAACCTAGGATACCAAGCTCTATTTGCTTGCTTCAAGCCATATAGGCTCTTCCTTAAGTGGCAAACCTTGTCCTCCTCACCATCCTTGATAAGCCCCAATTGCCTCCTTGGTGAATGACTAATTTCTATTTCATGATTCTTCCTGCACATTTATTGATCTTTGATCTAGGGTCAGGTGAAACCTATTTTGGGTTCAAAGTCTGCTCATCTGATACCTGAAGGAATCAAAAACTTAGATAACCAATTTATTTGAAGAACGTCTACAACGGGCTTCCGGCTGATCTCCACCAAAGGGTAACCAATCCTGTCATAATTTCAAGTTCAGATATTAAGTTCAATAATTTGATGTCATTGAAGACTTGGCCATCTTCAAGGACTTACACAAAAATAGCATTTAGAACAAGTCTGCAGAAATACATTACTTTCGCGACAATCTGTAGAAATACTCTACGTGTCGCAACAGTCTGCAAAAATGAACTATGTTTTCAATAGCTTCGGCTTTTTCGCATTTCCCCGAAATGCGACACTTGCATAGTTCAAAAGTTTTAAGTTCAAGAGTTTAACTTTTTTTAACAGCTTTGGCTTTTTCGCATTTTCTCGAAGAGAGAGAAAAATGCCGAAGGTTGTCTATTTTGACCGAGGAATGTTCCCAATCACTTCCTGAAATTTGCGAAGTGAGAGAAAAACACTTCACATAAAATGCGAAGTGAGATCAATGTTCCTGATTTGTTGACCGTATATATACTGTGTAAGGTTGTCACAAAAGCCATATACTTCCAAGTACAACAGCTTTCCTAATTAGGTGACAAACATTCAATGTAATTAATACACGGATGAAATCTATAAATAGATCATCCGAGCACAGATTATAGGTTGCTTCGTTCGTGAGACACATTGTTTGAGCATCCCAATTACGCCGTCACTTTTGGTTGCAATTGTCATTTTGTATTGTGCTTCAGCGTAATATAGCAGCAGCTTGTTTTTATTTGTGTACAACGTAGATGAATGCTTGTTGTGATTGAATACGTAACATGGATTCTTCCAACGTCGATGTTCCTTCTACAAAACTTGCAGCTACAGCTACATAAGCCGAGCAGCCGAGAGTACCTGTCATCAAACCAAACCAAGCTAGCTTGAACAGATTTGAAGAAATTCAAGAAGGAGCATCATCGCATCCTGGTCAACCCAACGTCCGCAGACCTCACGGACTCGGACAGTTCCTGAGAGGTATGCACCTCAATCATTCTGGGCTTCATCAGAAGAACCAGAGAGCCTAGCCAAAGCAATTAACTCCAAGGATGCTGTGAAGTGGCAAGAAGCTATCCTTCATCACACTCAGTTCAATGCTACCACCATTCTGTGTGACAACTTGAGTTGTATTTCACTGTCACTTAATCCCAGATTTCATGGCAAATCCAAGCACATAGAAATCCAGTATCATTTCATTCGGGAGAAAGTTTTCTTAGGGTAAGTGATCCTTCAATATTGCTCCACAACAGAAATGGTCGCAAACATCTTCACCAAAGCGCTTCCCATGATCAAGAGTTCTTCAACATGCTGAACCTGACGCAGATACCAAGGCACCAACCGTGACCTTAAGGGGGACTGTTGGAAAGTAAGCCCACAGTTGCCTCCTTGGTGAATGACTAATTTCTATTTCATGATTCTTCCTGCATGTTTATTGATCTTTGATCTAGGGTCAGGTGAAACCTATTTTGGGTTCAAAGTCTGCTCATCTGATACCTGCAGGAATCACAAACTTAGACAGCCAATTTATTTGAAGAATGTCTACAATGGGCTTCCGACTGATCTCTAGCAAAGGGTAACCAATCCTGTCATAATTTCAAGTTCAGATGTTAAGTTCAATAATTTGATGTCATTGAAGACTTGGCCGTCTTCAACGACTTCCACGAAATTAGCATTTAGAACAAGTCTGCAAAAATACATTACTTTCGTGACAGTCTGCATTAAGTGTCATGATAGTCTACAGAAATGAACTATGTTTTCAACAACTTTGGCTTTTTCGCATTTCCCCGAAATGCGACACTTGCATAGTTAACTTTTTTTTAACACCTTCGGCTTTTTTGCATTTTCCCGAAGAGAGAGAAAAATGTCGAAGGTCGTCTATTTTGACCGAGGAACGTTCCCAGTCACTTCCACAAATTTGCAAAGTGAGAGAATCTGTGACATCCTCGTCCACGTCAACGTTTCTGATTTGTTGACCGTATATATACTGTGTACAATTGTCACAAAAGCCATACACTTCCAAGTACAACGGCTTTTCTAATTAGGTGACAAACATTCAATGTAATTAATACATGGATGAAATCTATAAATAGATCATCCGAACACAGATTACGGGTTGCTCCATCCATGAGACACATTGTTTGAGCATCCCAATTACGCCGTCAATTTTTTGTTGTAATTGTCATTTTGTATTGTACTTCAGTGTAATATAGCAGCAGCTTGCTTTTATCTGTCTACAACGTAGATGAATGCTTGTTGTGATTAAATGCACTTTCATTGCTGTTTGATCGTGCTTGTTTACTCACTCTGATCAGAACACGGACGTCTACGACTCCTTAGTTTCTGATCAGATGATGGCTGTCTTTGACGCCTGAGGAACTCGCGTTATCATACTACTCTTCCATTTATTTTAGAACTGTGCTTCACATTGAATCTGATTTCAGTAGCACCACACACAAACCATTTCTAATCTCTTCAATGGACTGTACTCTTATTTCAAAGTATGAATTAATTTTTAAGATCCTATTGGACAATTAGAACACTTAAGCTTGTGATTACATTTAGCATAAGCTGTCTATTAGACTGTTTTTGCATTTAGCAGCTGATTAGAACGGGAGAGCTGTTCCGCAATATTCCTGCTCTCTTCTTCGTTCGCATTCTTCAATCTCCCTTGCCCCATCAGCCCTTGGGTTGCAACATGTATATTTCCTCCTCCAAGTAGTCATTCAAGAAAGCATTTGTCACATCCATTTGTTAGATATTCCACTTGAATAAAGTAGCAATACAAATGATCAATCTAATGGTTACAAGCTTTGCTATAGGAGCAAATGTTTCTTCATAATCTATGCCTTTAGTTTGAAGAAGCCCCTTAGCAACCAATCTAGATTTGTACTTATTTATAGATCCATCTTTATTGTACTTTAATCTACAGATCCACTTGCATGCAAGTGGAGTCGATCAAGACCTTCTTGTTGCAGGTTATGTGTGATGTTGCTCCTGAATCGATGACCACATCGTAGTCGTGTTCAGAGTAGCTTGTTAAAGCTTCATCGAGTATCGTGAAAGCTTCATCACCTCTTTCTGCATCCTTAGATGATTCTGCAACATTTGTCTTTTCAGCTTTGTTCTTTCTTTTTGGATTGAATATGCAATCGTATGCAGAATGCCCTTTCTTCTTGCAATGCATGCAAGGTATTGTTGGATTAAACCAGCATTTGTTGGCCGTATGGCTTGGTTTGTTGCAGTGATCGCAAGAACAAGATTGCTGATTCGAGGACTTCGTCTTCTCAAATCTTGGCTTGTTTTTGTTTTTCTTCTTTCCTTTCGTGAAGAGAGCTTTCTCTTGATCACTGCTTCTCTCTCCTTCGTCTCTCATCAGTCTCTCATCAGCGACAAGACTGACTGCTTTGTCGAATGTCACATCTGGTAGACTCAGTATGAGCATTCTCAGCGGCTGATAGGACGTCGGTAGAGATTTCATGAAGTACATCAACTGCTATGGTGCTGGAACCTGGTGCTCATGTTCTGATGCAGCGAGTTGAGTGAAGATCGTTCTGATCTTCTCAGCGTGCTGATCCAACTGGTTGCCATCCCACCGTATGGATTGCAGCTGATTGTGAAGGTGCATGACTGAAGCTGCAGTCCTCACTTCATACTTCTGTTTCAATCTTTCTCACGTTGCATGGCTTCTTTCGCAGTTTTCAATCTGCAAGAGTAGATCTTCATTTATGGATGAAACGATGATCGCCATTGCGCGCTCATCTTTTCTGATCCATTCAGCTCTCCTCGGGTCTCCCTTTGGAGGCTGCACCTCTGAGAGCTCGGTCACCGACCAGATGCCTTCGCCCTTCAGAAGGGTTTTGATTTTGTAATTTGCGCCATCAACACTGATTGCTACTCTTGTCTGGATTGTTGTAGTCATGTTGTGTTGTCTGGAAGAATCACTGTTGGGATATCAGTAGTGATAAGCTGTGGGCTCTGATACCATGTCGCGGAAGCGAGACTGTTTTTTTTTTCGTCTTCGTCTTCTTATTCGCGAACGATTTTGTGTCTTTGAATTTTCTTTTTGCGCGGAAGTTGTTTACAGGATCCCAGACACGCGACTACACATCACAGAACACATTCTATTCTAGCAAACAAGACAAAATGACAGCACAAGACAGGGAGATGCACAAAAATAGAGCGACTGTATTATCAGTTTAGTTTTTAGAGCGAGATCGTCAGTGTCTCGCTCGTTGGCGGAATGACATTCTGCTCTTTCGCTGTGTTTTGCTCGTTGGCAGACTTTCATCCACAGCTATAGTTTCTAGTAATTGCCTTCCTGCTCTACTCGCTACCTCTCTCTTTGTGTCTCTTACAGATCTCTCTATTCAGATTATCTTTTTTCATTGTTTTTTATGATCCAAAGAGGATCGTTTATACCTCCACAGTGTGGAGTTTACAAGATGACTAAACATAGAATCACAAGACTAATTAACGCCAGTCAACTAGTTAGTTAGTCTCCGTCGTTGCCATTTGTTTCAACTGGGCGTGAAGTCTATGACTCCAAGCCTGTTGAGCTGCTAGCTGGTAGCGCGAAAGATTCTTTTTCGTTTGTTTCGTAATCTCCCGTTTGCTTTCGTTCTTTTCGTCTCTTTCGTAGTTTTTCGTTTTGCGCCCCTTCGCGGTTTGTGGTCCTGGAGGTGTGTTTATGATTCACGAATGATTCGCGAATCGTTCGTGCTTCGAGTCAAAGGCACGTTGACTGTCGCGAATCGTTCGTGCTTCGAGTCAAAGGCACGTTGACTGTCGCGAATTGTTCTCATTCGACCTTCGTTTCTTGTTCGTGCTGTGACAAAGTTGCAGGAGTTCACCATTTCTGACACAATGAACACGGCACATGTTCTTCTTTTTT
This sequence comes from Diphasiastrum complanatum, assembly GCA_029204225.1. Classification (NCBI taxonomy): domain Eukaryota; kingdom Viridiplantae; phylum Streptophyta; class Lycopodiopsida; order Lycopodiales; family Lycopodiaceae; genus Diphasiastrum; species Diphasiastrum complanatum. The sequence goes on along the minus strand of CM055105.1, from coordinate 36,665,977 downwards.
ATGGTTAAATTTTTTTAAGTCATTTTTTATTAAAAAAAACAAAAATAAAAACCAAGTGCCGTACCACGGCGCCTGTGCGCCTCTGCCGTGGGCAACAACATACTATTGGAGAAGAGGAGGAAGAAGAGAGGAACTTAAACTCCAAAACTTACAATGTTCGCCAATAAGCTCCACAAAGAAAAATGCTTTCCCTAACTAATCAAGCAGCCACGTTTTACAAAATAGGCTGAAAAGCATTGCAACATACAGAAAGATGGATTCCTGAACACATTGTAGATTTAAAGCAGAATTTACAGCTAATTCACGCAAGCAATCACTTTACACAAAAGTGTCAAACATCTTCAAACAAAGCTTGGGGAATACTGAGGAATTGGATATCCAGTCATCCACTCCTGTCGATTGCCTTTTGTTAGATCTTCGAAACATGGCACAGTAAGTTAGTCAATTCACAGCCGGTAAAGAACCGGACTTCATCTTCCAATTTCTACAGCAGCAAAAGCTTCCATTTCAACAGAGCTATGAGAACCTTCACTGGACCTTCTGTGCTTGGGGGCAGACTTGATTTCAGCCGATTCAGCATTCTTCACAACCTCGATGTTTGAGATTCCATCCTTAGGATTCAAAGGTAAGTAGTGAGCACTTGTTTTGTTACAATTAACCATGCACGCGTATAATATTAATGTGAAAATAACAATCGCTGCAAGGTACCAGCTAAACTGCAGATCCGCTAAGGCTTTCGCTCTCATCTCAGTCGTATGATCGTTGCATCTTACCAGCTTATGATCTTCCTCATTGTTCATCTTACAACCTGTTGGTGTAAATGCTGGAATCCATAGAACAAGGGCCCGTTTGTATAAACCACCATCCTTGAAAAAACACGGCCATGGAACGTATCAATGCAACCAGAAAGCTGTGAGGAACTGTTATTTCCAAAAGAGTGCAACATAAGCAGACAAAAACAACGAGCTGTAAAAGCCAGTGATACTGCCCTTCGAGCCCCATATGATCAGCCGAATGAAGATGAAATAATAGAAGCTCTTGGGAGAAGGCAAATGCAGCCAGAACGTGGAGCAGTCCAGATGGAACTTGCATCCGCAAACAAGAGGCACACAGAGCCACCGTCGCATAGAGCAGGAAAAACAAACAGATGGAGGAGTGTTCAAAATTGTTTAGATGTTCTGACGGTATCGACCAGTCATCCGCTAGAGGTTGATGCTTCTCGGGGCAGATAAATAGCTCTGCGGCAATAGACAAAGATGACCCGAACATGATAAGATACAGCTCCATATACTTCAGTTTGCCCTTGGCCTTGGTGGGGAACCAGGGTCTAGTTTCAAAGTCCCAAGGTGATTGAGCGTAATTCCTGATTGTGTTGAACAAATGCCAAAGTCCTATGAGGACAAAGCCTACTCCTGGAGCCATGTGTCCAACGAGAGTCCCCATAAAAACGAGTCTAGACGTTCACGAATTCTGCCGCCAGACGCAAAAGTACATAAAAATTTAATTCCACTTTGACAATTTTTTGGAAGACTCCAAATATATGAAAATGCATTCTACCAAAGATTGTATAAACATTCTTAACAGACTCCGATGGATTACGCACTTGTATGTTTAACTACCTAAATAGAAGCTAGCCTCAGTAACAAACTATGAAGTTTACTGAAATACTTATATGACATATTTACCGAGTAGTGCAAGATGTAAGAGCCAAATCATAAATGTGTTAAGCTTGTTCACTTTCTCCTAAAAGTGAAACTTCAATTGTGAAGGAAACAACTAGTTATGGTGTTCGATAACTGATCATCCCCACTGTCAACAGTTATTTTGTAATATTTTTAAGCTTTTGGTGAAAATATTGTGCAAAAGCAGAGTTAAACACACTCATGAGAGAATGGTTCAAGCAAACCTCTGTCAAATCCCTGATAAAATTCCGCTATCACCTGAGCAGTTTATGACTCTATATGTTTCGTCTCGGACTCTTCGCTTATGAGTGAATAACAATGAATGAAACAGGTACGAAAGAGGTCAATCACATATTCAGAGCAACGACTAGCACAAAAATTCATTCCTGATAAGACGATCATGTCTCTTTTGTTTTCCTTGAAAGAAAAGTATAAGATACTATTGATTGATGAAAAACACTTGTCGCTTCAGATCTGCCTCCAACTTTATCTGATGTGAACATTGCACCCCACACATGTCGCATCGTGGCAGTAAAAGTCATAGCAAGAACGCCTACGATAGAGCAACTAATTGCCTACAGAAGTAAAATTGTCGATACGATATTTTGCTGAAGATGCAGCTCGCCTCCACATGAGGCTCGGTTCAGTTGCAAGCGCTCAACCAAACATATAAATTTATAGCCAGGAAACACAATTTCTCAACACTAAAAAATCCATTCTTAACGATGACATAGCCAGCAGGAATAACTTCCTTGCCTTGCTACCAGAAAACACAGATTTGTGCGCACACACTGGATCCAGCAGTTACCAGCAGAGCTTGACTCGCTTTCGATTCGGAACACAGCAATCTGAATTCAATTTACTGCACAGACACAACCAACAACTTCCGTAAGTTTCCAGGCTACAAAATTCTCAGCAACATCATACCAATACAAATACCAATTTCCAAACAACACAAACACACAAAAACAAAAATCAGAACAGCTTAAGACTTTCACCAAACCATACCACACCCAGCTACTACTGTTGCAATCCGTTTGAACCCAAAATGCGAGAGGCTCCACAGGCGAGGTAACATCCGAGCCTAGTGCCTCTTTCGCTGTAGCTTCTGCAGCTTGCTTTCTCGAAGTCTCTGTGTCGCTTTTCCTCATATCCATGTAATTTTATGAGATCGCACAAGAAATGTGAGTTACACTTTTAAGGCTTTTACTCAACCTTTTGTTATAATGTTATACTTAATGTAGAGTATCTCAATTCACCTTGTGGCTTTTACACTTTCTACATGCATTCCGATGGGTTTCCCATCTTTTAGCTTCTCAATTTGCCTTAGGGACTTTACACTTTCAACATGCATTCCTTTGTACTCCGGTGGGTTTCCCCATCTTTTATTGATAAAACCAGGAAGTTTCTTCTTCCTTTGCTTGGAAGCTTGAGTAATGTTCGCACCATTCTACTATAAGGTTGGGTAATTGACCAGCTATTAGAAATTATTAAAGAAAAATATCCCATGCTCAAACTTGTGGATGGTTTATCGACCACTCCTTCCAACTCGATACAACCAAACGTGCAGTGCAGTTTTCGACATGGGCTTCCAACAGATTTTGGGAAATTTTCAAAATTGTCAGATTCTAACGTGTCATAATCCAACACTTACGACAATTTCCCCTTAATTGTGTTGGAAATTATCAACATTAATTGAAATATCAAAACTTGAAACAATACACTTATCGTATTGATAAGTTTGACACCATGTTGGAAATATAAACATCTGACATCATAGTTCTGAGAATACTTGGTGGTCAGAACTTGAGACTGGACACTTATCAAAATGATAAGATAAGCTCTAATTTGATGTTGAAAAGCTCTTGGGGAATCGTTCAGATCTACGGTGGATCACTAGTGACCTGTACTAATAGAGTTGTGGAACAATGTCTATTGATTAGATGCGGAAAAACATTGCAGTTCTCAAGATTAACTATGCAACTCTGATTCATCTATGTGAAATACAATGTTGAGTGCATTATCGGAGATATGTTCAAAGATACCTATTTCAAAGGGAAAGGGAGCAAGTTATTCAGGAGCCTTTGGCTTGGTTGGAAGAAAGGGAGACACACCATTAAGGCCTCCAAGGACAAAATGTGGGATGCGGGTGGGCTGCTCGACATGAGTTGTTGGGCCTGGAGAGGGAATCCTCCACTTGTTACATCCACGTCATGTATAAGGGTATCAGAATAATTCTTGAAATGGATAGTTTACTCCAGGTGTATATGGTTATTGGTTATGCCTCGTCATTCCGGGCTTGGCCTGTAATGTAATTAATAATCATATGAGAGGCCTAGACCTATATTTGGACATAGGAGCACATGCATAGTGAATGACTGCTTTAATGCAAGAATAGGAAGTCAATAGCTCAATATAGGTTGCATGGGGATCCTAGGGAGAATATTCTCTCTCTTGGAGAGAATATATCCTATGGAAACTCGCCCATCTCCAATTTTTCACCTAGAATTGAAGTTTGTTGCTTGAAATTGATCATAGGTACTGATGTAGTACGTTTTTCAGATTGTACTTGCTGTTTTACGGTCATTAGTGATAGGATTTAATGATTGCATAATATTTGAATAGTCAATAGGTTGACTAGATAGTGATTTTGGACCAAAAATTAGAGTTTTTGGACCATAAATGGGCTATAGAAACCATGTTTGACTAGAATCAGAACTTTTAGTGCTTGAATGCAATGGATTCACCGGGTTTAGGATCAAATTGCACTTGTGGATTTATCCCACAAATTTTGGTCAAAATTGGTCAAAAAACAAGGTTTTTTGATGATTTTTGGACTAATTTTGTGGTAGAATCTCAAAATTCTCAGCCAAGAGTTGGTAAGAACATTTTCAGAGAGCTGTTGTAGGGTTTTCATGAAGTCTGGTTAGGATTAGACACCATTAGGAGGCTCAAAACACTAAAAATTAGTGTATTTTTGATGATTTTTGGGCATGAATACCTTTCAAATGGGGGTTTGAACATGTCGGTTCTCAATACAAGCTTAAAGATATTATGGATTGCATCTGTTTTGAGCCATCATGCATCCAATTTGGATAGGTGAGCATTAGACATCATCATGTTGAAGTTTTGGGCTTATTGGGCTGGAGTGCAATTCTTTATGATACCACCTTTCCAAACTACGCCCTCCTACCTATTTTTTGGCCATTTACATCTCGCACATGTGAAGCCCGAGGTGGCAGATTGATGTGGCGAGTGGCTTGTGTACCCACTCTCCCTCCATATTGTGCTTTACAGCGACCAATTTGGTGTCCTATAGAGAAAGTTATGGTTGTCTGAGTTTGGCACTTTTGAACTAAAATTTGCAAAATTTTGGAAATGTTCTGATGCGTGCATGCTTGTAACTCAGTGTAGTGATTGTTTTTTGATGAAAATGTATGAGTAGACCTGTATGCATGAGGGCACTCTTGGGAGAGTTGCTTTCGGGCCTGTAAACTGTGTATGCTCCCAAGAACAAAAAAGTGATAGTTATCTAGATTAGAAATATCAAAATTTGCAACATTGTTGCACTTCCTACCAAGATCCACATCTCTTTCAATTGAACCAAGCTCACCACCCAAATTCCCTGTACCACTGACTCTTTTACTACAAAAGGATTATTGAAGCTATTGTATGTGTTATTGCACAAGTTCCATAATTCTATGAGATTATAGTAGACTAGTGAAATTTGCATGAGTTGGGTGTTAGTTCAAAATTAGTTGTTCACTACCTAATGAGGGCTTCCTATAAGAGGAGGCATTATATGCCCTTTTCTCGGTCGACATGATCTTCATCGAAACAACTCAAATAGAATGTCAATAGCTTGTGGATTCAAATCGTAGACCCCATTCCAACTCCAAGTTTCTTCAATTTTCAAAGTTGGTTGGTCTCTCCACTCACAAGTTTAAAAGCATTGTTGCAATTCTCATGAAATTCACCTAAGGAATCAATCCTTTGGAGGTGGGTGCTAGGCTTGCCCACCCAAGTTCTAAACAATGATCTATATTTTTTTACTAATAATTAAAATTGTAGATATAGTGTACAACCTACACTTTAGAGTGACAAGATGTGGCCTCTTGTGTGGTGTACACGCCTTCCATGAAAAGTAGTAGTTGTTTCTCATTATTACAACATGTCAAAGGGAATCATCCATTGGATGTCCTAAATATGAAGCTTGGCAAAAAAAACAAAAAAATCTAAGGAACTTTAAAAAAATGAGCAACATCTATATCTACTTATTGACGCACTCAAAATATACTAGAAAACAATCCTCCTTTTGTGCCTATATTGCAGCGATTGCGTGCTAGTCTCAATGGTGCTCTCATCAAATAGTGGTGGGTGCTTCTCTAGTGGAGGCCACGCCATCCCTTCACTATGCAATGAGCCTCCACCGCCACGATATTAGGAGGGGTCCATGACTGCCACATACATTGTGATGCAAAATACAATGCATTTGTATCATATATTGGACTATTTGTGGTGGCTAGTATGGACATCAAATCTTTAAATTCTAAACAAGCTCATTGATTGGTTGCAAGACATTGGAGGTTTTTGTCAAGCACTAGCCGCCCACGAAGCATCACATCAAGCACCATGGGATAAATGTTGAGCTTTAAAAAGCAGCATAAATAATCATATTCAACATGTGTTGACAAGACACATGACATGTGTAGCTTTTTCACTTGGTGAGTCCAAGTGGCCAACATTATTCCTTCACATGTAAAAGTTAAGTGGCCCTTTGTCATTGGTTTAGTCCACATAACTTTTAGACCAATCAAGGCCCTAACCAAACTCCTGAGCCCATGCCTGGGAGAGCCCTTCAAACATCAAATTCAATAGTTTTCAAATGTCTCATGCTGTACTAACATATTCTACTGAAGTCTATAGAAAAGTAAGAGTTATGTCATTTTGACAATATATATATATATATGTATACATGAAAAAGTACACCCCTTGTGTTACTATGAAGAATCATTATAAAAAGGCTACTCTAAACTATAGCCAAAAGGAACTTTGGATGCCAATGCAATCACTGGAATTTGGGATCCTGGAATAAAGGGTGGACTGTAGGTGGGTATGATGAACTGTAGATGGGTATGGTGATTAAGCTGTGGGCTGTAGGTGGGTATGGTGAACTGTATGTGGGTATGGTGAAGCATTAATCTGTGAGCTGTAGGTGGGTATGGTGAAGCACTAATCTGTGGGGCTGTAGGTGGTTATGGTGAAGCACTAAGCTGTGGGCTGTGGGTGGGTATGGTGAACTATAGGTGGGTATGGTGAAGCATTAAGCTGTGGGCTGTCGGTGGGTATGGTGAAGCATTACGCTATGAACTGTAGGCGGGTATGGTGAAGCATTAAGCTGTTCTTCTTTTGTTTTTGTGTGCCATTACTATGAAATATGATATGCATACATGTCTTTGATGCTGAGAATTTTTTAGCCTACAAAGTCTTACATAACGACCTGTGGATTCATGAGTCTACCGCCCATTGGCCAGTTGAATCCTGCTTCCGCATTCAGCAAAGTTGTGCCCTTGGTGGATCAGGTCACAGGTGAAAATTCTTCAGCAAATAATGAAATTGCAAATCAAAATCGATGCTGCCCACTGTCCCTGTTGGTGCCATTTCTATTAGGTGCAGTGCCATGGTTGATTTAGGATCCACAATGCACATGCCAGATTCATCTTGATTCCTGAAGGCTGCAGGCTACAGTGTGAGCCATTCTCAATAGTTGCTTATTGCTCAATGGCAAATGCTTATTGCTGCTCATTGCTACAGAACTTGTATAGAAGCATTGTCCTTTGAGGAGTTTAGCATATTTGTTATGTCATGTTCTAGCCTTAAAAACAAGCTTCAAGGCCTCTAAGTCCTTGACACTTCACCAATTTGCTAGTTTTCACCCAATTGAATGTAATGTTGACGTTATTTGTGTGTTGGATTGTAAGGCACATTCAAACATTTACAAGGTCCTCGGGACAATTAAGAGCCTAAACCCTAATATTTATGGTCTAACCAAAGTATTAATCTACAATATGAGGATTAACTAGGATCATGTATAACAAAGCCCATCTTCAATGTAAATCGACTGTTACTTTGATGCTAGATTGAAGCAACTCAAGACTTGATGATAAGTACTAGCTGTGGAAGTATCTAGATGTATGAGGTTCGAATTTCTTATCTTCAAGTTGTTCAAGGTCGTTATATATCCAATATATCTTGAAGTACTACTATAAATGACTCATGCTTAATGCTTTTTGTTTTTGCGCCATTCAACACCAAATGACACGTCTTTCGGCAATTGCACACGGGACTCACCTAGAAATTCACCTAAACAAACTTGAAATTCAAGCCAAATCACAAGTGCAAAAGTTGCTGCATGCAAAAGGCACAAATGCCTCAAAATGCCTCAAACAAGAAATTTCATAAATGACCTTCACATTATCAGGGCCTTAAAGTTTTTCTAGCTTTCTATAGTTAAAAAAAGGAGGCAACCAAATAATGTGAAAAAATCTCAACACAAGGGCCTCGAGAAAAACTAGGGAGCGGAGATAGAAATGGCTCAAAAAGGAGTTCCTTACATTATACCTAAAAACAACAAGATACAAGCAAAAAAAAAATTGAAAGAAAAATGGGAGCATAAATACTCTAAATCCCTTAAATTGATCTAATGTCTTCAACATGCATTACTTGAATGGCATGTGGCAAATATTGCACAAGGAAAAACAAACAATATTTCAAGAGAAACAACATATATTTCAATTCCAATGTAAGGCCTTATATCGTAAATAAAATGATAGTAGTAGTTTATCTAGTCCAACACTAAGTAAAGGATGGTTACGTGTGTGCACATAGGAGCTTGCATGATATAATCTTCAAGGCTTGAACAAAAAGCAATAAAAATTTCAAGGCATGTCTTGTAGCCTCACAAACTTCCATTCATCAGTTGACACATACAAAGTCTAGACTTTCCTGAACTAATAGATACAAAGTCTAAACTTTTCCAAGGCCACAACTCCACAAAACTTTATCCAGTGGAAAATTCCAATAAGTGGCTTTCCGTAAAACGTACCTTATTATCATGCATACAAAAATTTCCGATGAAAGTTCTTTGAAAGAAAAAATGAAATTTCTACCCACAATCGCTTCACTTGGATAAGAGTTTACACTATGTTCAAAAAGGCACAAGCTCGAGTGCTAGTTGTTGAGTCACTAGCAATCGGAGCCTTGAGCGCATTGGCTAGGCCTTATTAAGGATGTACTTATTGTACTTACTGATGGAAGTGCAGATTAACTATCAATTTCACAAAAAAAAAAAAAAAAAAGTTGTTCCACTAGAACAGGGAAAGAAAATAAAACCAGCTTACTTTCTCATAAGACTTTCTAAAAACTAGGAAGTGCATAAGTTTAACTATACATAGCATGCATTTCTATATTTATGATTCAAATATACATAAACTCCAATTTTTTGCTAAGCACATCATGCAAGTTAGTATGTGATCTAATACATCGATTAAAGATGGAGTTTTCACATATCTACACACTTCCCAAAAAGTCATCACAGTCTCCAAGTAACGATTATATTTGTACAATCTCATTGCTACCAAGATTTAGAAGATTGAATTCTTCATTGTTTGAAAACAAGCAAAGTCAAATTTAAGTGAATATAATGAAAAAAGAGGACATGTCCACATTGTGCACATACAAAATGAAACTAAAACTTATAATACCTTGGAAATGAGAGTAAAAATAAGATTTTTCATTTATTAGTAGAGGGAAAAGAGGAACTTTGTTACTAGAATCTATCAACAGCACAACAAGTGTGTTCTAAAATATAACTAATTGACCTACAGATCACAAATTTTGCATGTTGCATTGCTCGATATCATAGGTATTTTCTGATACTTTTGAATCGGGATGTTTAATTGCATACATTCATAACAAGCTTTTTGTGTTGATTGAAAAATATCCATTGAAAGGGACTCAAGAACTTACTATTCAAATCAAAAGAAGAGAAATTTTTTAGCCCAGTGTCAGTTATGTTGTTAAGAAAAGAAAAGACTCGAAATATGTTCTAAAAAAGAGAAAAAAAAAATCGGCTTCGTTTCATAGCAAGAGCCTTCTATATGTTAATTTTGAAACTCATTGGTACGAAACAAGGCAACTATGCTTGATTAAGACTTGTATATTCATGTCTCCATATTAAAATGTTGGACAGCATTCACTGGTTTTCCAGCATATTGATAATTCTATGAATTAGAGACATTGTTTGTAGTTTATAAAATCTTCATAAGATCTCAGTGTGTTTGGCAAAATGGATGGAGAACGTTCTTAGACCGAAATCCAATTTCAAGTATCGCAATGACTTTGTGGGTGTTTCCTTGACAAGCAAACTCACGTTTTTAAGGTGTCAATAGCAACTGCCTGGAGCCCTGCCAACGCATTCAACAGCCCATGGTACCAAAATAAAATCGAATCGTCCAGTAAGTGGTAGGTGGTAAGTTGGTGAGGCCTTTCTTTCCTCTGCTTGAGGTCAGGAGTTCAATTCCAATCCACCACACAAAATGACATAAGCAAAAAAAAAATTCAAATCAAAGCTAAGCTAAGAGGCACTGCCCACACACATATATGCCAAAAGCAACGCCTCATAAAGCAACAAGCTGACCGAATGAGAGGTTAGGCATGATCCTGAAAGGGGTTACTTGACCCCACAGATTCCTGCCAAGAATTTGTATAACAAAGAAGTCAGGCATAGACCGTCTAGAAAAGATAGCGATGTTGTATCTTAACAAGGTCGTGTAACAAGCTTGGAGGCGGCCATAATAATACAATTCAACTAAATTCACAATGATAATTCAAGTTCTAATTTTCCTACTGCAAAACTTTTCAAAAAATAAAAAGGACTCCAATTTCAGATAAGAAAACAAAGCATCAAAAAATATTCGAATCAAATCTCAAATTGAATCTTGCCGATTCAAAGAACATATGATCTCTATCTTGTACTTGTGGTCAAAACATCTAAACATAATGTAAGAACTAGATAAATGCAGCAATTTACAACCCCCTATCTAAATAACCATCTCAGCTTCTGACTGAAAATTGAAAGGCTGCTTAAGAGCATTTACAATCAATGACTTGAGGATAAGAACTTGCTAGGTATATAGGGGGGCTTCTACCCAAACTTGCATCTGAACTTTTCACCACACAATTGCACCTGGAAACTACGGATGCTTCAGAACAACCTCGGTCTGAAAGCCATACAGAATGCATTTCGTATGGAATGTAGAAAAAAGACTCATGTTTCGAACAGAATGAAAATTAATTTTACAAATAAGATTTTTTAGATATTCAAAATTTAATATGCATTCCATACATAACCGATGGAACATGCCCTAAAGAAAAACCCAAATCGGGTATCTAGGTTCAATATATATCCTAAGCCTGATTATTGCCAAATAAGGACTCTATAGATGGCTTAGAATCTCTCTTACTGCATACGACTGACATTCTTTTATTAAAGCTAGTGAGGTTTGGGAACATGGCCATCCACTGCAAAGTTTCTGGTAGCAGCGGGCAGTGCCAATCGCATTCCGTCAAGTTCAGGTTTGGCAATAACCTGGCATCCAAGCCGAGACCTGCAAAAATTAACCTGCAAACCTCAGTATTTGAGTGCAAATAATGCATGTAGTATGAATGTGCAGAATGGCTGTTAAGAGAGCAGAACCTACGTTTCTGTCAGACCAAAAGCAAGATCTAGCATGTCATTCTCCTCATCAGCTGGCTCTGGCAACTTCCCGTAATAATCTTCATCCTGTTTCCACAAGAGCAAACAAATCAACATTTCGAACGAGCAACAAATCTCATAATTTTTATACATTCAAAGTTCAAACATAGGAGAAATTGAGGGAGCTTTGAAGTTGCAAGTGTATAATGAATGATTATCTGTGTGATCAATAGCGAATAGAGCATTGAAACAGCTGGAAAATAGCACCAGTTCAATAGCAAGAAGCACTACCATCACAATCACATGACAGGTGGAGCAAGCCAGTGAACCTTCGCATGCACCTAGCAGACAAAAAAATTAGTAGCCATGACCAATTTTTGAACAGCAAACATTACTGAATCTCAAAGCCCAGCTCAATAGTCTCAAGTATTGATAAATAACAGGCATTAGGCAATGATCTACTTTCAAAGACACGAGGATCCAATCCAAGACCCAAAAACCCTGAACTCTAAAACCATGAAGTTCTCTAGATAGCAAAGCTACACTTTTTCCAAATCAATGAAGTCAACAAGAAATATGTACGACTTTGAGATTGCACCTTCAAGCTCCACATCATTCTCGTGTGCCGCCTCGAGCATTGAGATGCCAATTGGGGCATTTATAATCTTTTCGTCACCATCTTTGTCAACAAAAGTAACTGAGATCCTGGTGATCACCAAAGCATTGACGTAAGAACACTAGGCAAGGTTTACAAATCATGGATTCAGACAAGAAAGAGAACAAAAATGTGTGATGTTATGGACACATCCATATGATGGCCAGTACATGCATCACTAATACATTACCATGGTGGCATGATTTACCATTACATTACTTTCATCGCATGGCATTTGATGTTATTATTTAGTGGACACGTGGTTTGTATTATATTTGACAGGCCATGAAACACTTTTCCATGGCTCCTTGACTTATAAGTTTTATTGGTGCTAGACGTGGTGCAATTGAACCTTGCTACTTGTGAAACACTCACTGGTTCTTGGATTTTTTTTAATCATTAAGTACCCCTATTCATGTGTTTCCTGACAAATTAAGGTACAAATCTTTCAGTCCTTCAACATTATCTAGAATACTTTGTTGAAGGTGATGGTGAACAATGAAGGACATAAAAGTGCATTTTTGGAATTTTTGTACATCCTTAAATGTTGTTTTTTCCACCCAACACACTGAGGTGCAAGAGATGGTGACAAAACTTGAGGACTTGATTGTGTCATGATTAGGGTAGGTTTAGGGTGAGCTTAGGGGTGTTATAGCCCTAATATCAGGTCGGACCTGAGCAGTATAAATAATGGAGCTTTCCAATGTATTTTTCATCATAAGGAAATTCCAAGATAGTGAAATTTTTTATCTTCCAATCTACATTGTTTTGTGATAGCAATCTTGCATTGTTTTGAAGCATTGTTCTTGATGGATTTTATGGTAGATCGAGTGTACTAACACCTGGTTATATGCTATAAAAACTGAACTTGATTTGTTTTCAAATGCTCAAGTAGATCTTTCATTTTGTGTTGCATTGCCTAAAAAGCTAGGAATTGTCTAGCTATTGGAAATTCGACTCCAATAGATTCTTGTGCAAGCACACCCACTAAGATTCTTGTGCTTAGTCATTTATGAAATTTAAATCTCCGAGTTTTATCATTATGTTGCAGTGGTATGATCAATATCATAGACACAGTTCTTCAAGGGGGAACCATATTTACAATAAAGCACCCTCCAAAAAGATTCAGGCAAGATTGTTTGTGGATTCCTCCAGATTCATTCAATGAAGTTCAAAAGTTGAAGAAAACTATCTAGAATTCCAAAACAATGGTAATACTAAACTACTTCGACGTGACAAAGCAAACCAAAAGTATAAATTACCAAGTCTTTACAGCATCTCGCACAGCAAAGTACATCTGTTTTTGCAAAGTAATGTAGAAGATCAAAGTACAAGAGTAAATAAAGCATCTATCAAAATCTATTGAAAGCTTTATCGTGTAGAGGTAGTAGATAATACTCACGTTTCTTGCTCATTGGATTGCTCGCACGCAAAAGTACGTCTTTGAACCAAGTTTGCTACACAGTTAAACATCCAAATTTTTCAACTCTCTACCAACATAAAGAAGCAAAAGCTAACTAAGAAACATCAACAAAGGCTAAATAAAATCCTGTGAAAGATGAATAAGATGTCTCAAATATAAACCTGCACATGGCGTTGTCAACTTGCTTCTCTCTATCCTTGAAAAGGAGGATAACCCTGAAAAGGTGGCTCTCCTTACTTGTTCACTAATCATATCATTTCCTTCTTTGCTTTGTCTCAAGGAAACTTGAAAATAATCACTACAGCTACTCTTTGTGAAAACTCCAGCTTTTGGGATTCCCGCCTGTTCCAAAGTGACAAAACATAAATTATCTATATTTCTATTTCTGTTTGAGAGACAAGTCAAACAAACATATCAAATAGAACATTCAAAATACTCAGTTGAATTTAGAAAAAAAAATCTTAACCATCCTTATACCTGTAGAGCATCTTCAATTCATGAACAAGCCATGAGAAACATAGCTAGTAATCCTGAAGTAGCTTGAATTCAGAAAGTAATAAGCTTCCAAATATCTCAAATAAAATCCATAAATGAACTTATCTTGTAGAAAGCAGTACAACTTTGGAAATGAAGGTGCTTGCTCCAACTAGTGCTATAATGCATAGAACCTAACACCAGCCTGATTTAGTACAATAAAAGAAAAAGTTTGAGCGATGAAATGTATGTTCTTGTGAAAAATAGCTAACTCCTACCTAATGAGGATTGTACCTACTGCCCTGTCTCTCTAGCTGGTGCCATCACCCTATCCTAAACAACAAATCTTACCTACTGCCCTGTCTCTCTCTACCTGGAGTGGACCTGTCATTGCCCTTAAGGACATTGTTGGCTGCAATCACCAGCAGGCCTACCATCGATCCCGCTGCCCCCTTGCAGCTTGCTGCCATTGCACCATACTTCCACAACAGGGAGCTTCGATGCCATTCAGCTGGGGCGGAATGGATTTTCGGTGTAACAGAAGAATTCCCACTGCTCCTAAAGGCCCGACACTAGGTGGGCCTGCAGGCTGCCATGACTAAACTGAAGGCCATCGCCAACCTGGGCTACGCTACCATCGCCCTATCTTCAGGCTCCAGTGGAAGCTGCCTATTGACAGCAATCACTGCCTACTAACGATTCATTGTTGCCCTGAAATTTTGTTTCGAAGTCCGTATCGAAACTACAGAAAGCACATTCTTTATCAAGCTTCCCATGGACCTGCAAATTTGCACAGTGAGTCCATAAGCTAGTAGTACATCATTTGAAGAGACTCCTTGAATCATCCACATTTAAGAACTCCCTAAATACCACTGTAATGCCCACCACAGATCTGATCCTAACATGCTAGGACGGTAATTTAGCCTCAGGATGGAGGCATGCAAGGCCTAAAAGTAAGATGCGGTGGATGGGACGTCGTAACCAGGTAGAGACCTAAACATGCTTGATGGTGCAAGGGTGAGATGGCAGTATTTCTATGGATGGGCAGTAACAAAGAGTTCGTCACCTGATTGCACACTTTACCTTATTTTGGTCGATTTCGACCATGGGAGTTTCATAACATTTGGTATCACAATCATAGATCATCATGTTTAAGGTGCAATCATCCCAACTCTATTTTGGTTGGCTTACACTTCATAAATGTGTGCTTAAAGAGCTTGTAATGAGGAATTTTTTTTTTTGTTCGGTTGGAATCAAGTGTGATTTGGATAGGAAACAAGCCCAATATGCATGCTAAGGGGCTGAACATTTTACAGTTTTCTGCTTTGTTCTTGCAAAAGAAATTGAATTTGTATGACGGGTGACAGTTTCCCATCCCACATACTGCAAAAAAAAAAAAAAAAAACTTCTGATATTTTGTTAGCGTTAAAAAAACAACAAAGGGACTCCTATCATGCTGGCTTCAACGCAACTAGCTATACGACCAACTGCGCTGACTAGCAGCATGCCCCCTAGGTGTGCTGGCAACCACTTGGCAGGATCAAGGGCTGGAAGGGATGGTGGAGTGCCACCTAGCTAGATTAGGCGGCACCCATGGACATTGCCACTGTTGCACTCTAGGATAGCTAGTAGGCATTGTGGAGAGGATATGAGATGGCTGATTTTTGGATTGCCTTCAATTTTAGTTGTGTGTGTTTCTTGTTGAAGCTTTGCAAGTCTTCTTTCTTTATAGTGTTCTATCCTCTCTATGTCCTCTTTAACGATGGATCCTATTCGACTAAGACAGGCTACAATGATAGCGGAAGCTATGGGGACCACCATGGTCACTAATCCTGATTCCTTTACGCTGCTATCAACAATCTTCAGCAACAGATTATCGATATCCAGCAAGGAATAGCAGGCAACATCAAGAGTTAAAACGGATTGGTGTAGGCAAGGCAAGGCCTGCACCACCCCTTGTTTATGACTGATGTTTTTACAAATGGTGAAAAGGATAGATCCCCCATGGTTGGATCAATGGAGCTCGATTCGCCGAATGACAACAAGATCAGTATGGGTTTTTCATGTACCTGCAAAGAATAGCTTTTAAATGGTGGCAAGATCTGCGAGGGAAGCCAAAACTCCATACATCATGGGAGGATTTTTGTAAGGCCTTTAAGGTAGCCTTCTTACCTATCCTCGATGACTTGAACTTTCAATGGCAAAATGCTACAATTTACATGGGAACCGGCCCCTTGAGGTGTGCTTGCAAGAATTTCAAGAGGTATATTCTCATTTTGCTACTAGAAAAGATCGTGCATTGGTATAGTTACACTTTACCTTGGGCTTGCCTGAAGATTTTTAGTTAAAGATTAGGAGAAAACAGTCTCTGGCACTTGAGGATGCAGTTCACCACGCCAATATATATGATGACACTTGTGGCTAAGTCTGAGCGTAGTGGCCAGCCCAAAGCACAGGGCAAGAAGTTCTCTTTCTTGTCCAAGGAGGGGAAGGAAAAGGTGAAGTATACTTCTTCCAAGAGTAGTGGATCAAAGAAACGCTCCACGATGGATCAGGAGACCTTCACCAATCACCAAGGCCAGAAGCGACGATTAATGAATTAACTACAATAATCCAGGACGTGATGGAGTGCCCAAAGAAGCATAAAGGTGCTAAAGGGGTTCCTTTTAAGATGCCAGGTTGCATTGAATTGTCCTTTGCTATTGATATTGTTCGTGAGTGTTGTTGCTTTGATATGGCAATGTTCCCCCCCCCCCGACCTAATTCGGATGAGTGGAATTTGTCAAGCTATAAAAGTTTCGCTTGATGATGGTTCTACGAAAAATTTTATTAACTCTAATTTATTGCAAAGTCTAGCGATGGAAACAAAGCAAAGTGACCACTGCTACGTTTGGCCACAAGAGACCGCCGGATGTCCCACGTCGTCCTTTGCAAATTCAAGGCTATAAAGATAGTTTAGACTTTCATAAAATGAATTTAGACAAATTGGATGTGATACTTGGGAAGGAATGGTTTATGAGCGTAATGAGTTGTTGAAGAAAAACCATGTAACTCGCAATTCATTGTTCTTACACAATGCCTCACTCATACAACTAAATGGATGTATAGATATTCCTTCATATTGGCTTTCTGCTTTGGAAACGGTTGAAAGCATTAATGATGTCAATTGTGAATCTTATTTATGTTGGATAAAAGATTTTATTTATCGTGAGATATGCAATTTATAGAATTTGAATACGTCAAAGTTTTATGGTACCTTTCGAATCGCCTTTTCGAACCGTGTTTGAATCGGGAAAGAATCAGCTTCTCCAAGTTCGAACCGGCAAATCGGTTTTAGGGGTTTTTTCCCCCCTCCTTTAATTTCTACCCTTCAATTATTTCAAAAACAACTACTTTCTTAGTGTTAATGGGTAACATGTAGATTATAATTCATGATCAGTCAATAGTGAAATTCGAATCCTAACGTGCCAACTACTTAGCCTTGTTACCTAACAATACCTGTCACCTGTGATTTAGGGTTCTTGATCCATCTATTGCCTGCAGTTTTAGCTATATCATTTGTGACATTAGCTAGTAACTACCAACTTCCATACATGACTAGAAAGATTGATCATTGTTACTCGTCACTTAAAACATTAATGTTACACCATACATATTACAATGTACAATGTACATGGCTACTTGGTAGTAAATTAGCAAACCTACAAAAACACTCGAAAAAACACTCAAGGCTCTCTCTCTCTCTCTCTCTCTCTCTCTCTCTCTCTCTCTCTCTCTCTCTCATATGTGCACCCCAACTCCTCCGATAGTCCTTTAGAAAATGCCAAAAAACGGTTCGAACCGTCTTTTTACAAAAAAAAAATTGAAGTTTTTCTTTTCCCGGTTTGAACTGCGGTTCTTTGAACGAACCGCAGTTCGACACAACTATGGAATAGGCAATGTGCATTGACGACTAGTAACCTGAGGCAATCTCAACAAAGGGTGAAATCTTTAGGAAACTCAGGCAAGAATAAGTGATGTTTTTTTTAGCAATTGCCAAAGGGTCTTCCCCCCTCTAGGGGTGTGGATCATGGCATTGATCTTCCAAGATGCACTCCTATATCATTGTATCCTTGCAGGATGAGTGTGAAAGAAGACAATGAAGTTGTTAGCAACTTCAACAATATTTGAAGATGGGCTATATTAGGTCTAGTGAATCCCTGTGGGAGCACCTATTTTATTAGTTAATAAGAGGGACAGAGGTACACGTCTTTGAACAAATTGACTATTAAGAATAGATATCTCTTACCTATCTTCTTGGCCTTCAACCAAAAAACCAACTGGTTGTTGAAGGTACACTTCCTCATTGAGATCACCATTGAGGAATGTTGTCTTTATGTCAAGTTGCCGCAAACGCCAACCAAAGTGGGCAGCCAAAGAGGTTACTACCCTCACGGTAGTCATCCGAGCAGTAGGAGAAAAAGTCTCCTCATAATCAATCCCCTTTTGCTAAGCATAGCCTTTGGCAACGAGCCTCGCCTTGTACCTTTCAATGGTACCATCTGCCTTATACTTCATTTTGTATACCCATTTAGAACCAATTGCCTTCTTCCCATGAGAAAGATCAACAAGAACCCAAATCTGGTTCTTCATAAATGAGTCATACTGATCTTGCATCGCATCCTCCCAACATTTTACTCCCTTGGCCTGCTCATAGAAAATAGGTTCTTCTGCAACATCTCCATGAGATGTAAGAGCAAAATCTGAAAAATCAGCATAGCCCACTGATTTTGTAGAGGCACGTGTCTTTCCATCATAAAATGAACTTACTTTGTTGTCCCGCAAAGTCGACAACAGCCAACGTGGGACTGTTTTGGGCTGTCCAACAGCCATGTCTCTTATTACAATTTGTTGTCCAAGATCCTCCGACACCGCACTTGGTTGTCCAAGATCTTCCAAAACTGGTCCTTGCTGTCCAACAGTCCTTGCAGGCTGATTATGAGCAACAATGGACGGTTCTTGATGAACATTAGGCTCTAAACTTGATGAGGTGTTGGGCAGGTCGAAACTGGTTGATTGCTGCCCCTTATCTCCAGCAATAGAAGATGGTACCAAATCTAGAAAAACTTCAACATTCACACTATGTGGGCTGTCCCCCTTCAAGATATGAGTTGGGGCCACATCTAATGAATTCTTTTCATCAAAATGCACATCACGAATAACAATAATCTTGTTAGTGCTCAAATTGAACAGCCTATAGCCTTTGCTTTCACTACTATAGCCAACAAAAATGCATTTAACTCCTTTATCCTCAAGCTTTGTACGAAGTTTATTTGGAACAAAAGCATAAGCCGTACAACCAAAAATGCGAAAGTGAGAGATTGTAGGCTTCTTTCCATACCAAACTTCATAAGGAATTAATACTTTCAATGTTTTAGTAGGACAACGATTGCTTATGTATGCTGCCATTATAACCGGTTCAACCCAAAACTTGTGAGGCAGCCCCTTTGCTTTGAGCATGTAACGGGCCATCTCCATAAGTGTGCGATTCTTTCGCTCGGCAACACCATTTTGTTGAGGCGTATAGGGAGTTGTCATTTGATGTAGAATTCCCTTTTCTCGAAGAAATGCACCGAACGTATTCTTAATGTATTCCCCTCCTCGATCGGTGAGTAGGGTCTTCAAATAATGCCCAAACTGATTTTCCACCATTGCTAGAAAATCTTTGAAACGTTGAAAAACTTCCGATTTAGCCTTCATAGGATAGATCCATGTAAAATGGGAAAAGTCATCAATAAAAGTCACAAAATAGATGCACTTTCCAATGGATTCGGTCCTCATTGGACCACAAACATCACTATGAGCCAAATCAAATTTATCCATCAATTAGAAAAGGTTTCCTTTGAAACTTTCCAAGTATGCACCCCTCGCATACATGCCCTTCCGGCTGCTCAATAGTAGGAATGTCTGCTAAGCTTCTTCAAACTTGCAAAGTTGAGATGCCCAAACCTTGTGAGCCACAATTCAGCCAACTCCAATGATTGTGATGTAGAAGCAACAAGACATGTAGAGGGAATTCGTCGCTCATAGGTATCCATAATGAACAGCATGCATTGTTCCCAAAACAATAATCAAGAGTGATCTTTTAGGATCCTTGACAAGACACTTATCTTCTTTGAACTCAACAACTAGTCCTTGCTTCAACATAGTTGAAACCGAAAGAAGATTCTTCTTGATTCCCGGAACATAAAGCACATTCTTAATGTACTTTTCTTCACCATTAGGCAAAATGATGGCTACAATTCCAATTCCATGAATAGAATAAGATGCATCATCCGCACATTGTACCTTACTTCCATTTTGCACTTTCACTAATTTAGTGAATGCTTCTTTACGAGAAGTCATATGACGAGTAGCACCACTATCAATCACCCATTCAATGGGCTGAAAATCAGCAACTTGCAAAACAGAATCTGAATTCCTCATTGATGTAGTAGTACTAGTAGAAGCACTCTGAGACACAAAAGCATAGTCTTGGTTGAAGAGATCACCACTAGCTTCAAGCTCTTGCTCCAAAGTAGCAAGTGAAGCACTAGTATCAAATCCTTTACTCTCCTCTTTCGCAAGCTTCTTTTTACAATCCTTGATGAAGTGCCCATACCTTTGCAATAATGGCACTTCCCTTTCTTCTATTGAGTGTTGACATTTTGACCTCCAACGGGCTTTTGCTCATCCTTGGAAGGATGATGCCTTTGCCCTTGCCTTCTTGATCTTGTTGAGTGTCACCCGCAAAGTTTTGCCTCGTTTGCTCCTCTTGAAGAAGCAGCCCAACAAGTTCATCAAAGGAGAGTTGTTGTCCCCTAAGAGAGATATTCAAAGATGAAAAACAAAGAACCGATAGCTTCCGATTCTTTAGCCATTACCTCCAACAAAATTTCAGCTTGTAGTAGATAAGAAAGAGAGCCTTTCCACAACCAAATCTACTAAAAAATTTGCAGCAAACAAAGAGCTGAAAGTAGGAGCACAAGATGTCTTTCAATCTGCAACCAAAGTGCCCAAAAGATAATGGATAGATGGCTGTCTTTCTGCACAAAAAACCAGCTTCTTGAAAATTAGGTTAGCTTCGATTGAAGCCTACAACGAAACCCAATTAGGAAGCCAAATAGTGTGATCAACACACATTCCAATAGGGCTGTTGAAAGCACCCTACTACTTGTTGAGAATTTGCAAATTTCCAGCCACAAGTTGACCTAACCCTGAATAGGGTTTGCTGAATTTTGGGCGCCCTCCTACACAAATGCAAACTTGAAAACAAAAACAGCAAGATAAGGAGACACCACAACCAAAATTCAGTAGCAGATTTTTGGACGCCCTCCTCCAAACAAAACTTGCTGAAAACTGGTTGCATAAAAATCAGACTTGAGATTCTAATTTTTGGGTGCCAAAAATTGCTCCTCCAAGATCTCTGATGGCCGCCCTTCTTCAACCTGAAAAGAGACAAAAAAGCTGATCCAAACTCCACTTGAAAAGATCAGCAAGATGCTGAAATTTCACAACAAAAAGCAGAAAAGCTCCTCTTTTGGTAGGGCGCCAACAAACAAGCTTGCTGCATATCCGGTAGCTCTGATACCATGTAGAAAAGCAAGAGTCAAGTCACCAAGATCTAGTTATCAATCAATCTCCACAAAAAACAAGAGAGAAGAGGCTAGGCGCCCAACTCTAAGAGAGAGAGAGAGAGAGAGAGAGAGAGAGAGAGAGAGAGAGAGAGAGAGAGAAAACAACAACAAGAGCAATGGAGAGCAATGCTTAGCCAAACTATAAAAATGGAATACACAATGAGCATCTAAGTACTCTACCTGGATGTGAACAAATGCCACCAAACCCTAAGGTTAACCACTTACTAAATGTAGGGCACCCCCAAAAGTCAAGATAGGGCCCCTAAACAAAATTAGACCCCTAAGGACCCAGAGTCAGTACATGACCAAAATTGGGTCCAACTGAACTTAAGACAAGCTTAAGATGGCCTAAATAACTAAATACCCATGGTTCCACAAATGTCAACCTTTTGGGTCAAAGTAACCTATGGATTAACTTTAGCATAGTCATTTATTTCTAACAATCTTCTAGTTGGAATTGTAGTTTATTCTATATTCCAAGTCAACCATTTGAAAGAACGACTCAAAAGAAAGGACCCGATATTAGAAGGTGAACTAGTTGAGTAGAAGGATCTCCCTACCTTTGTCACAATTATACCGAAGAAGATTGTCAACGTTCATCGACACTAGTGAGAAACTGTATGGTTTCTAGACATCTAGTGCGTTGGAAAGGAAAATCAGATCATGGCAGCATTTGGGGGAGAGAAGACTACCTGAGGCTACTTCCCTAATTTGCTCCCTTTAGAAGAAGACTCTAAAGGGCAAGGGAATGTTACATACCCATAAGGGCACGTAACAGCCTACCTGAGCTGATGGTCTCATTGCATGAGACAAAACACTGGTCTGGACAATGTTTCACGAATCACCGATTCGAACAATGAATCGCGGTTCGAATTGGTTGGTTCAGGGTTTCGGGTAAAAAAGGACTAAATCAATTTTCTGATCATTGCAAAACATACAGTTATCTGGTAACAACAATATATGGATAATTGTATGGTTGTAATCTATACTTGTGTAAATGTAGGCTATATGCTGTATGTACCAAGATTTTTTCATTCCCTGTATATGTGCATAGAAAATACAGAATGCTTCTATTTCTAATCTAATTCATTCAGATTCATGTTTCTTTGACAGATCACCTCTCATGTTTCATTTCTTGTTATGGATGTTTTGTTAGCATATTGTACCAGATACTAGTCTATTGGGTAGAATGGAGTTTGAATTGTTACGATACTGAAATGGGTTGTATAAGGTAGTAACAGGTTGGAAACATACTGAAATGGGTTGCATAAGGTAATATCAGGTCGTATTACATATTTTGAGTAGAAAAAAAATTTAAAGGTTTGAATTGGCCGACTCAAACCTGTCCAACCGATTCGAACTGGCCAAATTGGCCGATTCAAATCGGCCCTCAAAACATTGAGTCTGGAGCTATAGGTCGTTTGAGTGCAATGGTGTGCGCAACTGGCACATGGCAATGGTTTGAACGTGACCATGTTGGCGAAGAGAGCTCTTCCCACATGGTTAAACAAGGACAATATCTCAGCCTCAAGGTGTAGGTAAGCAAGAAATGAAGATAGAATTTACTCGAATCATAATGATCATCTTTAGAAGATGGTAAATCCTCGTATGGAAATTTAGAAATCCATTACATAAAGGTCTAGATAAACCATGATCCCAAGAAGTACTAGTTTAGACCTCAAAATAGACTAAAGTTTCCGTCTACAATCATCATAGATGCTTCAATTGTATCCATCAAACTATTTTGCCTCAGATTAGAGATAGAGTACACCCTATACATTTGCATTATATTAAAAATCCTAAGATATTGGATATCATTCAGTGCAAATTCGTCCAACTTCTACCGAAGGTGTAAAAGGTGATCCATCACTAGGTGCTAACACTTCCATTGAACTTTTTCACTGAGCTTCTCCAAAATCCCCAATATTCCCAGAGATGCCCATAATGCTCCATCAAAATAATAAACTATCTGAACCAATCTACGAGACAATGGTATATAGATTCATTTGAACCATCAAGTTAATATCAATCATGACTTGCGAAATTTAGAGTACAATTATACAATTGAACAAAAATCAAGATAAGAAAATAATGTGATATGCAATACTTTACCCTTCATACATCCCATATATTTGAAATATTCTAGGGTTTTCATCCTGGAATCTCAACTCCAAACACTAAAGAGTTTAATGCTCCTATATATCTACATAAGTTATTAGCATATACTCTTTATTGAGTGAAACTTGGATTTTAACTATCATCTTGTAATCAGATGATAGTCACAAGATTGAAGAAACTCTATAAAATGCCAGTTTCCCAGTCAATAAAACCTATAAAATTTTGTAACAAAGTCTAGACTCTACCATAGTCTAACCTCCTTTCTCAACACTAAATAGATTGAAACTATAATCTCAGAAACATTCCCGTTTAGATTCAACAAAGTAAAATAATCAACAAATTTCAATGCTGTACACAATCTTCAAAACTCATGTCAGATGTCTTGCATGCAAACCCTATATTATATGAACCCTAAATTTATCAAAATCGTAGATTTCTCCAAACCCTAACTTTGACCTTGAGAACTGGACCTATTATGAAGATGTATTTGAAGAAGCAATAGTTTAAACCCAAACTCTAAATAGAAGAACAGACGATACAAACAGAAATTAAAACACTGGATCTAAGGCCATACCTCCACAGAGGCCACCGCATAAGAATGGTTTGTTCTCAACGGCGTAACCCTCGCCATAGTGGCTATACGACTTGTGTGAAGTGATTTCTGCTGAGAATGCAGCCTCCATAAAGGCCAAGTTTGAAAGCTTTCGACAAGGCTCCTTTGGGAATGTGAAGCTTCAATTCCGGCGTTGCATACCGTTGCAGATGCAGCATCTCTGGCAAGGTAAGCCACATGTGTTGGTGATGGGATAATACCACCAGCGTCTCCTTGAGATGCATTACAAGTGCCTCTGGATGCAGCAGCCAAGGATGGAAGCCTGCGGATCCCAACCTTGGAGATGTTCATTGGTGGCGCCCTGATTCCACGACCGGTGGCAGAAAAGCAAACTCCCCCTTCTCACACAATGCTGAACCCTAGATGCAGCAAAATGGGCGGATGTGACGAGGAGGCCAGAGGGACATGACTCTCTTCCTATTCACATGCAACTGTGCACATCCAGGATGGGATGCACACCACCTTTTGGATTTTAGGGTACATTAGCATGGACCCAAGGAGGTAAAAGAATTTTTGGGAGGCAGCGCGCAAGATTACGTGGCATTGTATCAACTTTTATAAGCAGATCTAGGATGTGATGGTAGGATGTGCACTTTAGCACATCCTGGAATCGTGATCCGAGCCCACCTCCAGTTCAGATGTCACTTCAAGGCACAGTAAGTGCTTGGTCGAGAAGACTATCAATAAATGTATGCCATTCTCACATTGTTTTAAGTTTAAATGGGAACTTCCAAGGCGTGTGTTATCATGATGTGCATGTAGCAAATGCTAGAACCAAGAGCTCTACCCCTCCACTTCGATCTGTCTTGCCCTGAAGAATTGCAACACCAATAATAATCTATTCATACCCACACTAATATAAATCGACCTTGTTTGCAAGTGAACTTGGTACAAAAGTTCATTCATCTATCTATTCACATATAGACATGGACCATTCGGACATGCAAACTATATCAACCGCTAGTTGTTATGACCTTAGTTAACAACCCCAACTGACATGCTCTAAGTATAGGTTAAGGGACCTCATGCAATAGTTAGGAGCTCCAATGGACTATCACGAGTCAATACAACCAATATCACATGTATATGGTATTCAGGGGTGATGATTCATTATCCCAAGTCTGGCCTTTCAAATCCGAATAAGTACTTGGAGATGAAACGATTTTTCAATTGTTTATTTCTACTCTGGAATACTAACTCAGTTTCCAAAGTACACCCCCGAGCGATAAATCTTCCAATTGAAATTGATTATCTCCAAGTCAAAAGCATCACCTTCATGTAAATTCAGCTTACATTAAACATTGGGTGAATCACCACCTTTGACTGGAGATCAAAACCAATAATTATCATCCAAAACTATCTACAATTTCTTGTAGATAATTCATAATGCTTTTTAATATGCATACCCTTAGAACATCCAAAACTTCTATGGTATAAGAATTCAACCAACTAGAACCTCTAAGAGAACCATTAAGATCCAAATAACTCTTAACTCAGTCTTGAGTACCCCATATACTCTCATGAGCTAAATGTCTCTATTTCTAACATCTAATGCAAGAAAATAGCAACCAGGTGAATCTCTATATATTTATTTGTCTCCATAACAATCGGAGATCTAGGTTGGAAATTGTATACAAGCACTTACAGACTACAATCTATAATAGAGTATCATCCACTAAAATAAGCAAAATCTCTCCAAGTAGAATAATCTACTTAATGATAATGCATGTGAGACACATACATTCTCACTAAATTCACTAGAGCAAAGAGAATTAGGTTTTTCAAATCACTGATCTTATTTTTTTACTCAATCAAAAATTGAGAACTACTCATCATTCCTAAGAATCGTTGCATTTCCTTATAACCCTCTAGTAATCATCAAGTAAGTATTTATGATCCGACAACCATAATTACTCAAGATCTTATAATTTGTTATTAATAATTCACTGGATTCCAAAATGATACTTAATCATGAAAGAATACCAGAGAATATGTCCATCACATAACTCAGGAAAAATAAAAAACATTCCAAAGCCTCTTTCAACATGGAAATTATAGAACTTTAAGAACGTTCTTCAAATCAAATTTTTAATAGAAATATGAGTTATCCAATTCTAGCAATTAAAAATATAAGGCATACCAAAGTTGTTTTGATGACCATCTTCAACTACAAATTAATTCATATTACTATTTAGAATTTAATCTATATATGCTGAACTTTGCTAAATTTCTTCTGAACTCAGTTGTAAGTCTTGGGTTTGTTAGGTTTGTCATCCAATTGCGTGCTCTAGGATATTGTCACTAACAAAATGAATCAAATTCTCTATTGAGAAATATTCTTTTATCAAGAATTTCCTATAGAATGATGCACATGTGCATAACTCCAATGAAGCACTATAAAGTAAAGAGCTTTGAATAGCTAAAATTATTATAAAATAGGTAAAAGTAGTTGATAAATACTTGAGAACACTCACTTTTAAAAAAGACAAATAACTACAAATAGATCAAAAGGCAACCCAAATAGTTGCCAAAATTTTCAAAATTCAGTTTTGTGTGGATAATCCACGTGCATAACTTTTTCGGCGCCGTGTCAAAAAAACACCGGTGGACTGGCCGGAGGCGTGGTCAAAAAAATTTTGGCGTGGATAATCCACACGTGGATGTTCCACGCAAACAAAATTTCGGAAAATCGACTAAGTGTCGGGTCTCGCGTGGATACTCTGCGTGGATAAACACAGAGTTTTCTAGTTTACTAATGAATCCTAATGATCCACAGAATGTGCATCTTATAAGCAATATAAGTCAAAACAATTTTTGGTGAATTCTCTTTGCACTACTCGTTTTATCCAATTAACTCTATTCAGGAGTAATCCATCTACTCGAGTTATTTGCCAATGATTCAGAAATCTCAAATACTAGGAGCAAACCTCACTTGTACTATTGATAGTGGAGCTAGTTCACACATGACTAGTCACAAGGAGTTCTTTACTTCTTTGATCACTTATGATGGAGCCAAGAAAGTGATTCCCATGGCCAATGGTGGTAAGTGTGTGGTTGAAGGTATTGGTTCAATTCCTATTTGTCTTTCTACTAATAGGAAAGCAAGACTTGATGGTGTTCTTTACATTCCTTCACTTTCAAAGAATTTGCTAAGTGTTGGTCAAATGATGGAGAAAGGATACATGGTAAAGTTTGGTGGTGATGCTTGTTTCATTACAAAGGAAAAAATCTTGGTTGCTAGGGGCAATAGACAAGGTAGACTTTCAAGCTTGATGCTTTTGTTATGGCAAACAAAAAGGATGGAATGGAAAAAGAGATTGGTCTCAACCTCTTCTAAATCATCTTTGAGTCAATAAGCAAAAAGACTTATTAGCTATTTCGAACATTACTTATTTGTGTGTCTATGTTCATTGTCTAGTTTAAGAATACAAGATAAACCAAACAACAAGGAGCTATATCTGACAGCTCCTTTCTACATCTGTTACTCACATATCTAACTTTGATTTTTTATATCAAATTTCTTTTATCCAATCAACCTACCACGAGTCTTAGTACACCAACCAAGACTAGGTTAGTTCATGCAAACATCAAGCGCTCAAGGTTAAGACCAAAATTTATTCCTAATTCAATCTACTACAAGTATGTATTTGGTAATTATGATTGGTGGCCTTTAAATTCTATCTTTACCACTACTATCCATTAACAAGAATAAAGCACAAATAGTTCAAAACCCAAAACTCCTCTAATTGCAAATTGCTCACTACAATTCCTAGAGAGTTACTCTATTAATTTGGTTAATTTTAGTTTTGTTACATATTTAAGATTCTTTTTGGCAAAAATCCATGCGACAACTTATCATTTGAGAAAATTAGTTCTTATATATATATATATATATATATATATATATATATATATATATATATAGTTTCAATAAAAGATACCTCAGGAGATGATACATGAAATATCTAAACTTCATAAAAAGTTCTATCAAGTATTTCAACTACTTATAGGTTAACAACCTATCACATATCAAGACTTCTCTACAATTAATTGTTGGAGAGAGGGAGAAGAGACGAACAGAGAAAGGTGTTGTATGTAAGAAACGAAAATTAGCTCAAAAAGGGATAGGACGAACACGAAACTTGAAGAGAAACGAAACTCAAACAGAAAGTGTTCGTGCGTAGCAGAATGAGCTAAACGACTCTCTCTGTGAGCATGACTACGCCTATCAGAATGAGCAGAATGTTAGTGATGGAAATCACGGTCATTCTTGATTACACAGCCAAACCTTAATAAATGAAGCGCCAGAAGAATAATTTGTCACGAATAGCTAGACAAATTATGTGTCGCGAATGATTCGCGAAGAGCTAGACTGTGCTCGACTGATAATTAGTCGCGAAAGATTCGCAAAAGACAAGACTAAATGTTAGTCGTCTATTATCAAAATGAGCAACTAGAAAAGTCAAACAGAGGGAATAATAAGCATAGCAATATTAACACAGATCTGAACGCAGAACAAAGAACTGTTATCAGATTAAGTATATCAGGTATACATGTCAATAAAGCGGTAGAGCACAAGAGAATAGCGGATGAAACCGCGTGCTCTACGAAGCTTATTCAATCTATAAAGGAATGAAACCTTATTACTGACAATAAAGAATCGATGCACAAAGCATCTACTTCGTCTATCTCTCTGATAAGCTTCTGATGCTAATTTACATACACTTGATCTTCAATCAATGATCTCTGATCAATCAATCTTGTCTCATTGTCCTACTGAATACACAGATGGTATTCAATATATATACATAATGTTACAGGTGTGCAGATGAAGAAAGTACAGGGTGGATGTGCTGTCTGTAGGAGATCGTGGGTGGTTGCAGTCGTTGTCCAATCCGTTAGCGCAACTGCATGGGGTGAGCGTAAAAAGGGTGTGACGTCAGCCTTTGCTTTTTGTCTTTTCATCACCTATGAGAACCTACATGTTAATATGCAGACTACGTGACAATGCGAGTAAATATGCAGCATGAATGGAAGTAGATAAAAAATGGGATCTAGGAGAGTAGAGGAAATAAATCCAACACCCCCACAAAATTTGTTGTGTGCATTAACACTGAGTGCTTTCGTGAATATGTCTGCAACCATGTCTAGCGTTTTGCAGTACGTTAAGCTTACTTCCTTGTTGAGAACTTTGTCCCTGATGTAGTGATATCTGATTTCAATGTGCTTACTCCTAGAATGAAATCTAGGGTTGGCCGATAAGGCAATAGCACTCTAATTATCACAAAATAAAATTGTAGGGCTGCACTGATTCAAATTAACATTTGACAGTAAATTTCTCAACCAAAATGCTTCCTTGATAGATTGAGAAGCAGCAATGTATTCTGTTTCTATAGAAGAAAGTGCAACAGAAGTTTGCTTACGACTGTTCCATGAGATAGGACCGCCGTTGAAGAAGAATGTAAATCCAGATGTGGATTTACGATTGTCTACATCTCCTCCCCAGCTTGCATCAAAATAACCATTGAGCTGATAAAGATTGTCGTTGCTGACATCTCTATAGTAGATGCACTAGTCCATGGTAGCTCAAATATATGTTATGACTCGTATGAGAGCCTTCCAATGGGTAATGCCAGGATTAGCTATATATTGGCTGAGTGAGCTTACAGCAAAAGAGATATCTGGTCTTGTACAGACTATATGCTATGCATTCAAAATTTACATTTTCTCTTTTTAAAGCACTCAAAATGTAGCTGATATTTGTGAAAGAAATGGTTGCATTTGCATCTATACCAAAAATAATGTGATTGAAATATTTACAAAAGTCCTTGAATGCAACATCTATGATCATAGATATCTTATATCAATTTCTAGGGAAAAAAAAATTGCCTTGAAAAATCGACTATTCATCCACCTCCTCCCTTGTAATAGTGGAAGGCATTGTCCTGTTGTTAGGAAAATGTAATGGAGTTGTGAATGGTTTCCGTGATTTGCATCATGATATGTTGCAACTGTACTTGAATTGTGGTGTCTGTCACACCAAAAATTCCTTTGATAAACTCGTTGCTCACTTCGATCAATACAATATATGCAGGCTTGGATCCATTGGTGAGTGAGCTACTTTACAATTCATCAAATTATATATGTTAAGAACATTGTGAAGATACCTTTGTTGAGTGATGTAAATCAGTCACTTTGTTCTGTCTCTATGGATCTGAATTCCTAGACAGAAGTGAGCTTCGCCCAAATCAGTCATGTCGAACTCTGAAAACAGCATCTGTTTTGAATCCTTAACCATATTGGTATTGTTGCTAAAGAGCAACGTATCATCCATGTATAAGGTGATGATAATGAAGGATTGTTGCACTGACTTGGAATAGACGTTGCAATCAACAGTGCTTGGTTTGAATCCTTGTTCAATGAGGAATGTGTTGATCCTCTGAAACCAAGCTCTGGCAGACTGTTTCAAGCTGTATAGTGCTTTGTGGAGTTTATAGACATGACATCTTGAAGTAGACAAGGAAAGTCACTCAAGAGGACCGTATCGAAATTGCATGTCTTGAATGAGTGTTATTCATACTTGATAAACAAAAAGAAGAAAAAAAAAAAGAAAAAAAAAATACTTAGAAATGAAAGATGAAGAGAACTAGCTAAAGAAGCTATAAGTATTACAAACTAAGTAAGTCCAATTGAAAATTGAAATCAACCATTATCACCAAAGTTATAATTGAAAAAAATCTTTTCTACGATCATTTCACAACAATCCTATAGAATATATTAAAAATAAAATTAAAATAAAATAAAACAATGTCAATGGATGAAGAAAGTGTCTGTCTACCCAGTTTTAATGGAAATGAAGATGAAGATGCAGATCTACATATTCAAAGATTCATGAATGTGTGTAGACAAAATTATGAAAAAGAAGATGATGATATGTTTAGATTATTTCCAGTAACATTGGATAATCTTGCTCTTGAACGGTATTCTATATTGAATCAAAAGAAAATTTGCAATTGGACAGAACTTAAAACAAGCTTCTTAAATAGGTTAGAAGATGGAATTACTTTTCTGATGTCATCAAATTACTAAGTGAAATTAAATTGAAACAAAATGAACCTATCAAAAGCTTTGTTGATAGAATCAATTGTTTGGCTAAAAGATTAAGTGAAAGACCAAGAGAAGAGTTTTTCTTATCTTGGTTTATATCAGGTTTGCCTGATGACATGGCATATAGTATTCTCTCAAAAGTTCCTAAGACTTTTGAGAAAGCTATCTCTAGGGCAGTTGCTATAGAACATATTGATAAGATGATGACAGAAATAGAAGAACTTGATAAGAAGAGTTGGATAAATAGATCCTTGGATGAATTTGATGTAGGAATATCTTCCTACTATGCTAGAGTATCATCTATTTCTAAATTTTTTACAGAAAATAAATCTTGTTATTCTGATGATCCTATTCAAACAAATGAACTTCTCAAAGTTGAAGAAAATATTATGTTGCAAGAAGAATGTAGTAAAAATGTTGTGTATGACTATAAGATTAATCAATCAAATGAAATTATTGATGTCATTGAAGAAAACAATTGTTGTGAAGATACTCAAGATGAGGTGCATTCCATTGATGTATACCCTAAATTGATGGAGTCTTTATATCATAATACTGAGAAAATAAATAATATATATAATGTTACAATTGATAAATATGCTCTTGAGGAAGTAGAACAAGAAGGCCAATCAAATTTGGTTTATTCTAACTTGTTCCAAGGTCAATGTCTTTTGAAGAAAGAAATCATACCAAATGACATATGGATATCACAGCCTGAAAGTCAAATATTACCATTATTAGTGAATGATCAAGAAATTGAAGATAGTTTTGTTGGATTAGAAGAATTCATAAAGAAAATCATTACTTCCAATATGGGTGGCATTGATGAAATGTTTCAAGGTCATTACTTCCATTCTTTCCAAGGAAAAAAATGATGACCCATCTGATTCAAAGAAAGATCAAAAGGATTTATCATCTAAGATGGATGAGTTACAACTTGTTCATGAATATGATGAAGAGTTAGAATTGAAATTATCCAAGTTGAATCACATATCTTTGAAGTTGATTAATAATGAGCTATATGAAGAAATTAATGTGGAAAACCAGAATGAAAGAGAAATGGAATATTCTAAAAAAAATAAATTCAACATACGATAATGAAATTTGTGCCAAGTATACAAATAAAAATGTTCTTCAAGAGTTTAGCCATTGGAATAATAACTCTGTTAATCCATTATATGGTACGGATATTGAAATATCAATCGATGATAAATTAGTGGTTACAGTTGTGGATCAAAATGCTATACATGATAAATTGATCAATGACATATCTACTAAAAAGAAAATGAATGAAAATATTTATAATAAATATATGGGAAATGAATCTTTGGATGTATTACCACATCAATATAGTATTATGTTATCATTTATAATTATAATACTCTATCAAAATTTTATGAACTCAGAAAAATATAACTACATACAAGCATTAAAACCTCTAACTGACGAAATACTAAGTAAGCATGATAAGAGGTGGAGAAGTGATTATAATTACAAAAGAGCTAAAGATATTCAAAATAAAGTCTATGAAAAAAATGGTGAGTATCAAAGAAAGTCCAAAAAAATCAATGGTTTCAAATATTGCAAGATTATTTGTAATAACTGGTATAATATGATATTAAGTCATCATACACATGAGATGCTTCATGATAATTACCATAAAAAATATCCCAATAAATTGATATAATTATGATGATGTAAATGTATATAATATGATTTTTCTTTTTAAAAAGAACAAAAAAAACATCTTGAATTTGAAACTATATATATATATATCTATTCGATATTGAAAAGAAAAAGAAAAAAATCACATAAACGATGGCATGACAATAAGATTATTTAGAAAAATGACTATCATCCAAAGTTGTTACCTTGATCAACTAGACACATAATTTGGCGACATATTTTAATATGTGAATTATGGAGGATTAAAAAAATTACGTATCAATGTGAACTTCATGTTTGAAATATATATGAGCAACCTATGAAGATATTGTTTTATTAGAATATACAATATGCAATGACAGTTTGAATGTAGGATCCAATACAAAATCAAATATAGTGTGTGTTTATGGATGAGATGTACAGATTTTAATGGTTATATTTTTACAAACTCAATTTGCCATATCTGTCAAATGCCTATATTTTTTAAGCTTATAGTAAGGAAAAACTAGTGGTTCAACTACCATGAATTGAACAACTAACTTTAGTTTTATGACACAAATGTGTGAGAGGCTATCTTGAGAAAAATATTTCATCTTATTTGAGAAGGATATAATACACATCTTGGAAGGTGATACACTCTATATGAAGATTGGAGGTAAAATATCCACACACATTACACTTGCATCAATTAGACATAGTGGTGTAGGCATCCATCTGATGAAAAAACTGAGACCTTGCATTTCATGTTTACTTGCATTATGCATTGATTTGAAGATGGGATGCAATGTTCTAATGCATGGGATGGGCATTTTTGTTGAATAGCGTCATGTGGGTGGTATTGAGGGGAAATATGAAGATTTTGAAGGGATAAAACATTACCAGTGGGGAGGTGAGTGAAGGAAAAAAAAAAAGGAAAAAAAAAAAAAAAACACCTATTGATGATCATGGATCTATGTCGAAGACATCTGTTGCTGCTAAATTCCATCTTGGATCTTTTATTGAGAATATTTGTGAGATCTTTTGAGTGATGAGTGGGAAAATGAGTGAAGAGAATATGATGAGTGTTTTCTATTTTGTTGCTCATAAAATCTTGAGAGATATGATTGGATCATAGATTTTCTTTGGTAAGAATAGAAAATATCAGACCTCAATTCAAAATCTATCTATGAGAGTAGAAATGTGGGGTATATTTGCTGTAAAAACAAAAATCTATCTATTATTTAAGAAGTGAATAGATTTTTATGAGAGTGAGATATATTCACAATGTGAATGATGAAGATCCAACTTTTAGAATAGGTTGCATTGCACACACTACATTATATGAAGACCTAGACACAAAGCTGAGAAACTGCATTCCTATCTTGTTACGACAATGAAGATTGCATCAACATTTCCCAACAATGCATGGTTTTGATGATGGGCATTACATTATGATTTGATGGGAGTGGGAGCATATTTTCTTCAGACACGAGCTGGATGTAATGCATGATTTTCATTCTGGATAAAGACAATGTTGCTGAAAGATCTAAAGGCTGAATCAGTGGCCTTTGGATTCATGCTGCTGAATATTAATGGTTAGCATCACACTATATTGTGTGTTGAGCCCATTAATCAACAAAGAAAACCTTGAGATGCTGAAAAGATGAAAAAATCGTAAGGCTAAATCAATGGCTTTATGATACAAAATCAAATGTCAAAGGCTATTCCCTCTGTTCGCGGGGATGCTTCACATTTAAGTTGGGGGGGGGAACATGTAGTGCATTTTTCTGGTCAAAATTTCAAAATTTCAAACTAGAATCATTGATGCTGATTTTCTAGAAGAAAATGTGCTAAATGTATCTCATATGCGCAAAATCTGCTATTATGCCACTTTTTACTGATGTACAAATGTGGCTATGTTAAAGAGTAGCTATAAACTTCTATGGCAGGTTCAAATGTATCAAGTTGTCAAATGACAGTGATATAAGAAGAATTAGAGCTATTTTTAAGACTTTATTAAGACTTATAAGTGACTATGACGGACAAAAGTATCCATAGTTGTTAATGGTCATTGTTTGCCATGTTGTAATTGATCAATGTACTTGTTAAACTATGATTAATAAAAGATGTCCAGGTATCTTGAAGGCACTGACTTAAGTTTCAAGGAAAGGTCCAAAGGCTAAGGTCCTGCAAACAACGACAATCAAAGTTCAGTTCAAGATGAAGACAACCAATCAGCGAAAAAAACAACAATTTCTAAGAAGATCATTGACAACAATTGAAAACTTCAAGCAGCGACCAAGTAATGAAGTAACATTACTTTACAAATTAATAAGCTCTTGAAAAAAAATCAAAGAATTCGAATCGGTCAGCTACTAATAGAGTTAAAGCCATGCTACCAAAATGGCAGTTGGAATTGTAAATCAATGTAGTGTATGTCTCTACAGAAAATGAAGGACTAAAACATTACAAATGTTGCAATCATAATGGCGAATGGATCTGAATACCAATGATTAAAGATTTTGAAGGAATTGTCTTGGTAAGGCCAAAATAGTTTATAAAGGTCTTTGTATCAATATGAAAACTAGAAAACCTTATTGAAGGCATTTTTTCCTTCAATGAAGTTCAGTTATGAAGAAAAGATGCTTCAAATGGTCGGTGGAGCAGTTTTCATTATGGGCTATTCCGTGTTTCTGAAATCAACCAAGTTACTATGGACATGTGTCAAATAAAATATGAAATTTTTCATAAGGATTGGTGAATTTGGATTTAGTGGATGAGATTCAATGGAGAATGAAAGATGTTGCTGTTTTCAAGTGGAATGAAAATGAACCGTTTTTTCTCAACGAGGAGGAGAAGAAGAAGGAAGGATCTGGGAGGAATCAATTCATTCGTTTGAGTGGAGAGAGGAGTTTCTTGTTTTTGGTGATGAACAGAGCACATTGAAGCATAATATTTTGCATTTGGAGAACTAGAGAGGAGTCATGCATTCTGTGAGCAGAGATTCATGCGTGTCTTCTGTGAGCACGGAGTGCATTCATTTTCTGTGAGCAGAGGTTCGTTCCTTGACATCCTTGCATTCAATGAGCAGAGTAGTTCAATGGTATTCTTGAAGGAGATGCTGGATTTTTCTTGTGAATGATAAAACATTGATGATCCCTTTCTCTTTCCATCTTCACACTGCATGCGTTCTCCTATCTCTCTGTCAGTTGCTCCATATCTCTCTCGTCTTCCTCATCCTGCTGCGCTCTTCACCTGCCTATGCACCTGCTCTCCATCTATCTACATGTGCATCTCTCTATCTTTCTTCCTACAGCCGCAGATCTACCACTCTGTCTCTCTTTGTCTCTCTCACAGACGCGCTCTCTGATCTCTCTCTTTTCATATCTCTGTCCATCGATTTATCTCTCTCTCTCTCGTTCGATTCATGAAAAGGTGAAGAAGATGACCCGACAAATAAAAGATGGAGACATGCAGTTTGAAAGGACTTTTGTACATTCACAGAAAATATTCAAAGTCACTTTGAAACAATGAAGTACATATTGAACCGGACC
This sequence comes from Diphasiastrum complanatum, assembly GCA_029204225.1. Taxonomy (NCBI): domain Eukaryota; kingdom Viridiplantae; phylum Streptophyta; class Lycopodiopsida; order Lycopodiales; family Lycopodiaceae; genus Diphasiastrum; species Diphasiastrum complanatum. The sequence goes on along the minus strand of CM055105.1, from coordinate 36,629,295 downwards.
TGCTGAAGATCCCTTAACCTGTGGACATGCCCTTGAAACTTAAGTCAAAAGTAAAAATACTGAGGTAATTTTCATTCTGTTTTGAGTCATGTATTAATTCACTTCATAATACATATAGAAGATGAGTAAACTTTATTTTGTGGCTATAAATGGAATTAAAGAATGGGAATCTAATTAGTCTATTTATACTAAATGTGCAATGCAGTAAGAGATGACTAATGGATTTACCTTTTGCAGTAAGAATCATAATATTATAGTCAGTAATAATTCACTGATTTATTGTTTGAGGTAAAAAAACAGTCAACATAAAATAGATTTCAGTTTATGTTTTTGTTTACCGAATATGCTCTATGCTTAACAAACATAATGGCAATTTACAAGCATAGTAAATCCCATATTGTTGATCCAATGAAAAACATGGAAAAACTACCACTCAAACTGGTTGAAAAACACCATTAAAGCTATATATATATTATATATTATATATTTCCAAAACCACATACATTATCATGATAAAACCATTGAAAAAGATGGTCAATCTTTCGTAGATAAATCATGGCAATTGCATCAAAGATTGAATAAAATTAAGTTTGTTTGATTGGAGAGAATACAAGAATTAGTAAATGAAAAACATTTATATTTTTGAAAATAATATTTGAGATGGATTACGTATGAGGTGAATGGATTCAAACTTACATTACCTTCTAGTATAATCTATGGCAATATCAGAACTAAAACCCAATGACTGGCTTCATAATCATACCAAAACCCCGCTAGTGTTATGAACACTATTAAGCAACACACCAAACGTACCACATGTTTTATGGCGACCACAATGGGATTTAGATCCATGAAAGCCAGATACTCTAGTGGTATCCTAGTTCATACTGCCATAGAGGATTTAGAAGGTTTAGAAGTGTTATCAATGCTCCTAATGTGAAAGAAATTGGACAAATACGAAAAGGAAACATACATCTTGATGAAAAAGAAGAAAAAAACAATATTGAATATTCCACATCGAATTGACCTCGTGAAATCCTTTATATGTGTTTTGATTTTGAATGGACAATCATTATTTAATGATTGTATAGATGAAAAATGAATGATTGTAACTGTTGATCATGATGGTAATGTGTGATAAAAATTGTTGTTTGGACTTGGTGATATTTGTGAGATGTGTGAGCAAGATTGAATGGTCTCATGATTGAGTAGTACAACAGTTTCAAGATTTGTAGAAGAAGTAAGGTATAGTGTTGGACAGAGAGGTGTAGGTGTGAAGCCTAGCCCCACCATCCTAACCTAATGGGTGACATCTTGAAGTAGACAAGGAAAGTCACTCAAGAGGATTGTATTGAAATTGCATGTCTTGAATGAGTGTTATTCATACTTGATAAAAAAATAGAAATAAAAAAAAATTGTGAAAAAAAAAGAAGAAGAAAACACTTAAAAATGAAAGATGAAGAGAACTGGCTAAAGAAGCTATAAGTATTACAAACTAAGTAAGTTCAATTGAAAATTGAAATCAACCATTATCACCAAAGTTATAACTGAAAAAAAATCATTTCTACGATCATTTCACAACAATCCCATAGAATATATTAAAAATAAAATAAAAATAAAATAAAATAAAATAAAATAAAAACAATGTCAATGGATGAAGAAAGTGCCAATCTACCCGGTTTTAATGGAAATGAAAATGAAGATGCAGATCTACATATTCAAAGATTCATGAATGTGTGTAGACAAAATCATGAAAAAGAAGATGATATGTTTAGATTATTTCCAGTAACATTGGATAATTTTGCTCTTGAAAGGTATTCTGTATTGAATCAAAAGAAAATTTGCAATTGGACAAAACTTAAAACAAGCTTCTTGGATAGGTTTAGAAGATGGAATTACTCTTCTGATGTCATCAAATTACCAAGTGAAATTAAATTGAAACAAAATGAACCTATCAAAAGCTTTGTTGATAGAATCGATTGTTTGGCTAAAAGATTAAGTGAAAGACCAAGAGAAGAGTTTTTCTTATCTTGGTTTATATCAGGTTTGCCTGATGACATGGCATATAGTATTCTCTCAAAAGTTCCTAAGACTTTTGAGGAAGCTATCTCTAGGGCAGTTGCTATAGATCATGTTGATAAGATGATGATAGAAATAGAAGAACTTGATAAGAAGAGTTGGATAGATAGATCATTGGATGAATTTGATGTAGAAATCCCCTCCTACTATGCTACAGTATCATCTATTCCTAAAATTCTTACAGAAAATGAATCTTGTTATTCTGATGATCCTACTCAACAAATTAGCTTTTTAAAATCAAAGAAAATATTATGGTGCAAGAAGGATGTAGTAAAAATGTTGAGTATGACTATAAGATTGATCAATCAAATGAAATTACTGCTGTGATTGAAGAAAACAATTGTTGTGAAGATACTCAAGATGTGGTGCATTCCATTGATGTCTACCCGGAACTGATGGAGTCTTTATATAATGATAATGAAAATTAGAAAATATAAATGATGTTATAATTTATAAATATGCTATTGAGGAAGTAGAACAAAAATGTCATTCAAATTTTGCCGATTCTAACTTGTTGCAAAGTCAATGTATTTTGAAGGAAGAAATGATACTAAATGACATATCACAGTCTGAAAGTCAAATATTACCATTGTTGGAGAATGATCAAGTGTTCTATAATACTTTTGTTGAACTAGAAGAATCCATAAAGGAAATTATTACTTCCAATACGAGTGACATTGATAAAAAGTTTCAAGGTCAAAAGATAAATTCCATTCTTTCCAAGAAAAAAAAATGATAGCTCATCTGATTCAAAGAAAGATCAAAAGGATTTATCATCTAAGATGGATGAGTTACAAGTTTTTCATGAATATGAGGAAGAGTTAATGCTAATAGAATTAGAATTATCCAAGTTGGATCACTCATCTTTGAAGCTGATTAATAATGAGCTATATGAAAAAACTAATGTGAAAAACCAGAATGAAAGAGAAATGGAAAATTCTAAAAAAATAAATTCAATATACGATAATGAGATTTGTACCAAGTAAGCATGATAAGAGGTGGAGAAGTGGTTATAACTACAAAAGAGCTAAAGGTATTCAAGATAAAGTCTATGAAAAAAATGGTGAGTATCAAAGAAAGTCCAAAAAAATCAATGGTTTCAAATATTACAAGATTATTTGTAATAACTGGTATAATAAGATATTAAGTCATCATACATATGAGATGCTTCATGATAATTATCATAAGAAATATCCCAATAAATTGATATAATAATGATGATGTAAATGTATATAATATGATAGTTTTTTCCTTTTAAAATACAACCAAAAAAAAAATCCTAAATTTGAAACAATATAAAAAAAAATTTAGAAAAATATATCTATTCGAAATTGAAAGAAAAAGAAAAAAATCACATAAACGATGGCATGTCAATGAGATTATTTAGAAAAATGAATATCATCCAAAGTTATTACCTTGATCAACTAGACACATAATTTGGCGACATATTTTAATATGTGAATGGAGGATTCAAAAATTTACGTATCAATGTGAACTTCATGTTTGAAATATATATGATCAACCTATGAAGATATTGTTTTATTAGAATATACAATATGCAATGACAGTTTGAATGTAGGATCCAATACAAAATCAAATATAGTGTGTGTTTATGGATGAGATGTACAGATTTTAATGGTTATATTTTTACAAACTCAATTTGCCATATCTGTCAAATGCCTATATTTTTTAAGCTTATAGTAAGGAAAAACTAGTGGTTCAACTACCATGAATTGAATAACTAGCTTTAGTTTCATGACACAAATGTGTGAGAGGCTATCTTGAGAAAAATACTTCATCTTATTTGAGAAAGATACAATATACATCTTGGAAGGTGATACACTCTATATGAAGATTGGAGGTAAAATATCCACACACATTACACTTGCATCATATAGACACTGTGATGTATGCTTCCATCCTATATAAAGACCGATATGTTGGATTTCATGCCTACTTGCATTATGCATTGATCTGAAGATGGGATGCAATGTTCTAATGCCTTGGATGGGCATTTTTTTTGTTGAATAGTATCATGAGGGTGGTATTGAGAGGAAATATGAGATTTGGAAGTGATAAAACATTACTAGTGGGGAGGTGAGCACTTAAAAAAAGAAAAAGAAAAAGAAAAAGAGAAAACACCTATTGATGATTATGGATCTATGTCAAAGACATCTGTTGCTGCTGAAGACCATCTTGGATCTTTTATTGAGAGTATTTGTGAGATCTTTTGAGTGATGAGTGGAAAAATGAGTGGAGAGAATATCATGAGTGTTTTCTATTTTGTTGTTTATAAGATCTTGAGAATTATAATTGGATCATAGTTTTTCTTTGGTAAGAATAGAAAATATCATATCTCATTCAAAATCTATCTATGAGAGTAGAAATGTGAGGTATAGCATGAATATTTGCTTGAAAAAAAAAAATCTACCTATTATTTAAGGGAGTGAATAGGCTTTTATGAGAATGAGATATATTCACAATGTGAATGACGAAGATCCAACTTTTAGAATAGGTTGCATTGCACACACTACATCATATGAAGACCTAGACACAAAGCTGGGAAACTGCATTCATATCTTTTTACGACAATGAAGATTGCATCAACATTTCTCAACAATGCATGGGTTTGATGATGGGCATTACATTATGATTTGATGGGAGTGGGAGCATATTTTCTTCAGAGACGGGTTGGATGTAATGCAGGATTTTTATTCTGGATAAAGACAATGTTGCTGAAAGATCTAAAGGTTTAATCAATGGCCTTTGGATTCATGTTGTTGAATAATAATGGTTAGCATCACACTATATTGTGTGTTAAGGCCATTAACTGATGAATAAAACTTTGAAATGCTGAAAAGATGAAAAGATCGTAAGGCTAAATCAATGGCTTTATGATACAAAATCAAATGTCAAAGACTATTCCCTCTGTTCGCAGGGACGCTTCACATTTAAGTGGGAGGGAAACATGTACTGCATTTTTCTGGTCAAAATTTATTTTTTAAAAAAATCTCAGCAACTACAATCATTGATGCTGATTTTCTAGAAGAAAATGTGCTAGATGTATCTCATGTGCACAAAATCTGCTATTATGCCACTTTTTATTGATATACGAATATGGCTATGTTAAAGAGTAGCTATAAAATTCTATGGCAGGTTCAAATGTATCAAGTCATCAAATGACATGTATATAAGAAGAATTAGAGCTATTTTTAAGACTTTACTATTTTAATAAGTTTGTTAAATAGCAATACTATTTTTAATAAGTTTGTTATAAGTGACTCTGATGGACAAAAATATCTAAAGTTGTTAATGGCCATTGTTTGCCATGTTGTAATTGATCAATGTATCTAATTTATATCATGATTAATAAAAGATGCCCAAGTACCTTTAAGGCACTGACTTAAGTTTCAAAGAAAGGTCCAAAGACTAAGGGTCCTGCAAACAACGACAATCAAAGTTCAGTTCAAGACGAAGACAACCAATCAGCGAAATTACAACAATTAAATCAATGATCATCACAAATAATACCCTTTTGAAGATTAAGGAATGTCCTAAGGTTAATGGTCATGAAGACAAAAGGACGTTTAGTCGCAGTTTCTAATGACGAGCAGTTTATGATTCAAAATGTCTAAGTAAAGAATAGAAAAGAAATTTCCAGTTCAGAATCGCCAATTTAAAGTACTATATCAATTCTCGAATTGGAATCGATGAGCTAATAATGAAAATCTTTATCGCATTGGAAAACATAATGATCAGATGATTTGCGGTAGCGAGGATTATATTGCCTTCATGAAGTTTCAATTGAGAAGCACTTGTTGATTGCTCACAGAAGATTATTCGAATTCCAGTTGGGAATAATAGTTGGGAATATAAAGCACTAAGTCAGGGTATGTGAAAATAAAATGGATGTCAATTAATTTCTTGGAGACATAAATCGTCCATGTACCTATATCTTGAAAGTAGTTCAAAGCATGGTAGGAAAATGGTTCCTGAGGCCAAAATAGTTCATAAAAGAGTTGTCAATGTGAAGACTAAGAAGACAATTATGAATGCATTTTGCCCTTCAATAAAGGGTGGTTATTAAGAAGAGACACTTCTAATGGTCGGTGGAGCAGTTTTCACTATGGCCTATTGGACGATTCAAAAAACAATCAATTTGCTATGGACACATGTCCAATGGATATGAAAAGTTTTATTATAATTGGTATTACGCAATGTGAATCTCATTATGGTGATGTCATTTTATTGTTCTTATGTGTTGGAAAGATGTTTTGGATCTGTTTTTGCAGGAGTCTTTAAACTCAAGTAAAGTCAAAGGAACAGCAAGGAAGTGTTGTTCAAGTATACTTTACTTGTTCGATCTTATGTTTGAGCAATTTCATGTGAATGTGTGCCAATTGTCAAGATATGGACAAACTAGCTACATTGTCTTGCAATATCTTATTGTTGGAGTTATACTAGCATTCTTGGCTGATTTTGCTGATGAAAATGAAGCTAATGGAGGTTCATTATATCACTCATCGATGATCAAGTTCTCAAGTGTTAAATTACTTGATTCATCAATTGTCTCGACACTCCTTGTGTCCTCCATTCTGCTTCTGGGTGCTTCCTCAGTTCTTCTCTCATTTGAAGTTCCAGTCTTGTTGATGTTCTTTCCTTGATGCAAGGAGAATTTTCGATTCATAGGTTGCACAAACCTTGGATTATTAGTCTTCAAAGGGATGGACTTATTAACAAATTAGTGGTAGAAACAGATTTGGACGGATGGGTAGAATAGGGGCCTGGTGGAAGGGTGAAGAAATTGATAGTTCTACAGTTGTAGCCTTGGACCCTTGCAATGTCGAGCTTTGACCACTACTTGCTGGGTGAGGAGCTCGTTTTATTCTGCAGATTCACGGTTGTCTTCATCTTTTCTTTTCTACAACTCTTTCTTCCTTTGATCCATTACTTTTGGATCTCTTTGGACTTCATAGGAGGGGATTCAACTATCATTGCTCTAGAGAGTTTCTTTTGATCAAGATCGATCTGACTCAACTGTTGCTTAAATTTTGTCCTTTCCTCCTCAACTTCTTTGCTTTATTTCTTTTTGCTGCTTCGTCTATTTTCTTAGATCTTCTTTTATGGCTGACCAACCAGTGTAGGTAGTAGTTGGTCTCTACAAGACATTTGTAATGACCTCTGAGCTGCTTCGGTAAGGCTATCAGGGTCTGAAAAGATTATAAATTTCTCAGATGGATAACAAGATGATGGAAAACATAGAAATGGAAGGAAGGGTGGTGGCGGTGGTGACAATGGAGAACGGATGAGATGTTGTGGCAAGAGGGCTGGTTGAAGAAGGAGACTGATTTTCCAATGCTTGTACTTCTATCTTTTGAAGGATCTTCATCATGATTGGGGTACTTCTTTTGATTGAGTCGCTTTGCATTGTCCATCTACCTTCTTAGCCTTGTCGTTGTCGTCTTTGGTTTCGTAACCTTGGCTATCAATCTGCTAATGTTGTTGTTGGCAATGTAACTGGTCCTAGTGGATCCAAGCAGATCCACTCTCTCTCCCCCCCCAAAGTCTGTTGGTGGGAATGTTGTTGCTGATATCCGGCATACTCAAGGTTGGATTGGCGGTTGGAACACACAGTTGAAACATGTGACTGGACTAAAGATTGAACAAATTTTAACTAAATTTGTTCCGATCTTGTTGTAGTTGACTCAAAGATGAATATGACGATGAAAGACAAGAATCAACTCTGAAATGACATGAATTTTTTAAAGTTGCAATATGCTCAAAGATCCTAAAATGTGTACAAAGTGATCTGAAGATGGATAGATTCTTGAGATACTCTATAGAAGACTCTCATGCAGTAGCTATTTCTCATGCAAAAATCAATCACACAAAAGGGATGAAGAGGAATAAAGAAATAAACGAATGGTACAGAGAACGAGAACTGTATGGCACTTGTCAAACAAAACTTTCATTCATCAACATTGATAATTCACCTTGAAAATTGCAATATCCCATTGGTCTTATAGAGTAATGAGAAAAACTCTGATATGCCCTTGTCAAAAACAAGGCAGGGTTGGTCACACTAAATCTACCATCATTGATAGCAGATGTTGTAAGATATGGCTTGAAATGCATGGAAGGAGAAGATACTATTCCCAGTAGTATTCTTTGGATCATGAGATTTATAAAGTGAATCACTTTTAGATTTCCTATTTTCAAATTTGGTTTGTTATATCTAGTGGTTGGAAATCTCGTCAGAAAATGGAAAGACATATATATTTGAGGTTGCAGGAGTGGAGATAAAATGTCAATTCCCTAGGGATGGTGCTCTTGTCTAGGAATAGTAGCAGATAACGGAATATTGGTTTCCTCTATGCCTTGCAATAATTCATTTCATATAATGTCTATATTCGATTATAGATCTGGTAAATGTCATGGTAATGTAGAAATTCTCAAGGAACTTCTCGATTGAGCAGCAAGTTTAAATGTTGATTGCCATGGTGCTCGTGTGGTGTTGTCGTGAGGATCCTATTGTGATTCATAATTGACGTGTCGGGCAGGTAGGATCTTGTTGGGTTGTTTTGGGCAGTCTTTGAAACTGTGTTTTCTGACACATTCAGGACACTTAGCATGGTACTTGGTCTTGACTGGACAATCAACCATGAACTAGCCGATTTCACCACAAATGAAACATTTGTTGTTCATGGGACCTTGTATAATGGCATAAGCATCTTATATGGCTAGTGGTTCTAGGCTTTTTGGTGGGTATTCGTGATAACTCGAGGAATGTCTAGATTGTGATGCTTGTTCTTCATATCGTTGGATGGCATTTGCTTGGATAGGCTGATATGAAGGACAAGCATCAGCGTAGCCCGACAGTGTGGGCACCAGATGGATTTTTGTCTATTATGTACCTGGGCAGTGTGTGGTTGACGAGGTATATTGTTTTGGATAGGCTTCAAGGTATTTTGAAACTCATTGTTGAGTTTCTCCATTTGTAGTTGATGTTGCTTATTAAGCAACTCCAATGGGAATTTCCAAAGCTGATTTTAGGAATCCTCAATCGGTTTTGACTCATGGACAAGAGCACGGGGTGCTTGGATTCCCCGGATTCGTCAACATCTGATCCTTCATCTTCCTTCTGAATGGCATCAAACATAGCTAATTTCAGACTTGCATATTCGTCATTTGATTTAAGCTCGTGTTTGATCCATCTTGGAAGTCTGACTAAAAACCAGATGATGAGCATTTGTTCGGTGGGTAGTTCTTGTACTTGAATTTTTAAGCGCTTGAAACACTTAATATAGTCTGATAAGCATTCATCTTTTGTCATCTTGATGTTACTCAATTTGACAAAAGGACTCTCTATCAAACGAAATGGTTTAAAACGCTTGATAAAGGACTCTTTCAATGCTGACCAATCAGTTTTATCATCACGATCAAGGTTAAAAAACCAATCACGTGCTTTATCGATCATGGTCATGGAAAACAATTGGACCATAGCGTCGGGAGATGTTTTGCCATACACATTGCATGCATTCTCAAAGATGAGCTCCGTGGGTGGCAAAAGTGTTGGAGAAAGAGGGTGTGTGAGTGTGAGAAACTAAAATAGCTCCGATACCATGTTGGAGATAATAGCATGTGTGAAAATAATAGCATCAGAAGCTTATCAAAGATAGACGAAGTAGATTCCCTCGCGCATCAATTCTTTGTATTGTCAGTAATAGGTTCATTCCTTTCACAGACAGGATCATACAGCTTGTATGTATTATCAGATGAAGTATATCCAATCAGGATGGTCTTGAGACCTTGGAAGTCCAATTTCTTCCTCATATCTTTCGGGATCTGCGCATAGGCAATGCATCCGAACACTCTTAGGTTCTTCACAGAAGGCTTAGAGCCTGTCCACACCTCGTGGGGTGTCTTGCCTGAGAGGGCCTTGGTCGAACATCTGTTCTGCACGTAAGCTACAGTGGAGATAGCTTCGGCCCATAATCTCTTGGGCAGCGATGCATGCGCTAGCATACATTTGGCTGATTCAACCAGGGTACGGTTCTTCCTCTCGGATAAGTCATTAGACTGAGGACTGTAAGGAGTGATGAATTGTTGTTCAATGCCTTGGCTTTGACATTACTCCTTAAACTCGATAGAGATATATTCTCCACCATTGTCTGACCTTAGGGCCTTGATCGTCCTTCCAGTCTCCTTTTTAGCATGCTCCTTGAAGATTCTGAAGTAGTGGAAGGCTCCTGATTTCTTCTTTATAAAGTACACCATAGTCCTTCTGAAAAATCCATCAATAAAAGCTATAAAATACTTTGCATCCTTCAGCAAAGGATTTTTTATTAGGCCATAAATGTCTGAATGTACAATGTCTAACAATCCTCTAGCAATATGCTGATGGCTTGATTGGACAAAAGATTGTCTAGACATTTGTTATACAACAGCGTGATTCAAGTGACCAAGTCTGTAATGCCAAAATAGACTTTTATTTTCATGAATAGAAGCAGAAAAGCAATGACTTAATTTATACAAGTATCCATGCCTCTTTCTGAGTGCTAGGATCTTGCATGTCCTATCAACTACTTTGCACTGATCACATTCGAATTCTACTCTATGTCCTAGATCTATGATTCTGCTTACAGAGAGCAGATTTGTAGATAAATTTGGTACATACAGGACTTTAGAGAGTAGCTTAGATTGATCATTTGCAAAACTCAATCTCACAGTACCTTCATCTTTAATAGCATGAGTGCTAATGTCGCCAAGGTGAACATATTTATTGGTACTATAAGGTGTATAGGACTCGAAACAGCCAATGAGACTGGTCATGTGCTGAGTGGCTTCGGAATCTAGGAACCAAGAACTGTCGTCGGATGCTCCTTGATGGTTGGTCATGAAGGCATGATGATCTGCTTCTTGAATAGGTTGTGGAGCTTCTGTAGCTACATTTTCCACTTGATTCAACTACCCCTTGTTGTTGTTCTTTGCTTGCAGTATCCGGCAGTCTTGAATTTCGTGGTTGTTTCGCTTGCAGTATCTGTAGAACAGTTTCTTCTTCGTCTGCGGATTCAACTGTTCTTTGTGTTGTGTTGGTTTCTAGTCTGGCTTTGATTGATTCAGGACTTTCTTCTTCTTCGGCTTATTTACAACATAGTAATGACTCTCAAAAGAGTCAGTTCTGGATTTGTCGTGATGATCATCACCCAGCTATCGTATGAGCTTGGCAAGCTTGTAAGTAGTTGCATCACTGCATCTTGATCGTCTATGACAGATCCGACAGCGGCCATTTGTTTTAGCATGTTTTTGAATTGATTGATGTGATTCTGCAGGGAATCACCATTCGCCATCTTGAAGGAGTAAATTTTTTTTCTGAGATGTAGCTTGGAAGCTATATCTCACACTTCGTATAGTGTGCTCAACGTCATACAATTTTTTAGCCATAGTACAATTTTCATCTTAAATTTTCACAGATGGTAATTGGCTCCATCAAGCTTGTCCATGATAGGACTGGCTTTCCCTTGAGAATCCATGTGAAAGATTAGTCTAAGTGATAGGAAAAACTATCATTGACCTAAGTATGAAAATCTGGTACTGAATTAGAGAACAAGAAGACAATTACTCTATCGGCTAGTAGAATCTTGACTATGGAAGCTTATCAGGCTATGAAAATAGCTCTGATACCATGTTGGAGAAAGAGGGTGCATGAGTGTGAGAAACTAAAATAGCTCAAAAAGAAAACAAACACGAAAAGAAGCGAACTCGAAACTCGAACGAGAAACAAACTCGAACGAAAAGTGTTCGTGCACAACAGAATGAGCTATATTACTCTTTTCCTAAGCATGACTATGCCTATCAGAAACGAACAGAACGTTAGTGATAGACATCATGGTCGATCTGATTAGCCAAACATTAAGCAACAAAACATCAGAAGGATAATTTGTCACAATAGCTAGACAAATAATTTGTCGCGAATGATTCGCGAAGAGCTAGACTGAGCTTGATTGATAATCAATCGCGAAAGACAAGACTAAATATCAGTCGCCAATAGCTAGACTAATGATAATTTGCTAAGAACAGATTACCAGATTGAGCAATAAGAGAGTCAGACAGAATATAAAAAAAAATAGCAATATTGACACAAACTGAATGCAGAATAAAACAGAGCTATTATCAGATTAAGTATAGCAAAATATACATGTCAATAATGTTGTGGAGCACAAGACAATACCGGACGAAACCACGTGCTCTATAAAGCTAATCCTATCTGTGAAAGAAATGAACCTATTATTGACAATACAAAGAATTGATGCACGTCGGGCATCTACTTTGTCTATCTCTGATAAGCCTATGATGCTATTATTTTCACACATGTTGTTATCTCACATGTACATAGAATACGCAAATGGTATTCAATATATATATACAATTTTACTGGTGTGCAGATGAAGAAAGTACAAAGTGGATGTGTTGTCTGTAGGAGATCGTGGGTGGCTGCTGTCGTTGTCAAACCTGTCAGCATAGTTGCATGGGATGAGCATGAGAAGGCCACGACGTTAGCCCTTACTGAAATGAATGTTGGTGAAGATGCGAAAAATGTGACACTCTCACAAATGCTTTAGGATTTGATTTGCAGGGTGTTTTCCATTAGGGCACCTTTGGCATTTTGGAAGGCAGTGTCGCTTTTTTCGTCTGTCACAAATTACGTGTAAAAACACACTGTCGTATTTTTTGCCTTTTCCACCTGTGAAAATTTATTTGTATTTATGCAGACAGTCACATTTTTTGCATGTCTTATTTTACATGTAAATATGTAGAGTGTGTGACAACATGAGTAAAAATGCAGCATGAATGGAGGCAGATTAAAATAGGATTTAGGAGAGTAGAGGAGATAAATTCAACAAAAGCTGCATTCAGGTGTATTTTGGCGTGTGATGTTTCAACACCATGAAAATGGGTTCGTGCCCATGAAGACTCAGCTCTATCAGATTTTCAGCCCTCTAATGGATTTGTGGATGACTCATGTATTTGTGATTGCATTCAGTAAAACCTATGATGTCTGATTTGTTCAATTTTACTAGACATCATTTCGTGTCGATAATCTTCTGGGATATCAGAATCAGTATGGTGGTCCATTGTGTATTGTTGTGTATTTTTGTGTTTTGTATGGGTTTTTGGTGTTTTTCTGGTTTTTGATTTTTTGATTTTTTTTTTGGCTAGTAGGTAAGTCAAGGAGGAGACTAAGTATCTGAAGGGCTTTCTATTAGTCAAGGTGGTGGTTCGGTCGAAAATTGGAACATAAGTCTTGGTCGAAAATTATGATTAGGCATGGGGCGTGGGTCTGGCTCGGTCGAGATCTGAGTGGTTCCTGGACTCGGGCGAGAGCTGAGTGCCTAGACTCGGCCTGATCAAGATCTGACAGAGGAGACTTGGTCGAGATCTGAACTAGAGGACTTGGTCGAGATGCCTAGACTCGACTCGGTCGAGATCTGCTGATAGAGGAAACTCGAGGACTCGGTCGAGATGCATGGACTCGGCTCGGTCGAGATATGACAAAGGAGACTCGGGGATTCGATCGAGGTTGTGACCAAAGGACTCGGTTGAGAACTAACAGGGTTTCTGACTCGGTCGAGATTTGAGCATTTTTTCGACTCGGTCGAGATTTGAGCATTTTTTCGACCCGGTCGAGATTTGAGCATTTTTTGTTTTTACGAGGTCGAGATTTGAGCATTTTTTGACTCGGTCGAGATTTGAGCATTTTTTTGACTCGGTCGAGATTTGAGCATTTTTTTCAACTCGGTCCAGATTTGAGCATTTTTTTTGACTCGGTCGAGATTTGAGCGCTTGACTTGGCTAAGATGGGAGTTGGAGGACTCGGCTGAGATGGGAGAGAAGGAGTCAATTGAGATGGCAATGGAGGATGCAAAGGAGATGCAAAAGATGCTTGTGGGTTGGGTGAATGAGAATGCAAGAGGATCCGAAGAGGTATGGCAGGTTGTGTGGTGGGTGTTTGTAGGTCATTATGAGCTGTGAACAGGTCTTGAAATGTTTCATGTTTCTTGTATGGAGCTGATCAAGTGTAGCATTGCAGCATGGATTGTTTAAGAATGTGAGTGGTGCAAGCGACAATGACGCCAAATGTTTATTGATTCTCTGCTCTAGAGAATCAGTTGGCTTTTTCTTTACTTATGTCTTCTTGTTTACAGGTGTTTTTTGCTTGTTACCAGGCTTCTTGGGCATTTTCTTGAATGTTAACATTTTGTTCAATGCCCATCTCAGGTAGAAGGGAAGTAACAGCGTTTCTAAGTTTCCTACCTGTCAGAGGACACTCAGATAGGTCGCTCTTGCATTGAAAGCACATGCATAAACAACCATAAACAGCCAATCATGCACACCATTGTGTTCAACCAAGAAATCAAATCAGTTGAACGAGCATGAAGATCCTACTTTAATACTGCAAATCGAAATGGACAGATCCTAATAATTTTAACTAAGCTACCATACATTCCACAAAACAAGAAACAAGAAACTAAAGATTAAACAACATTTTGAAAGTCCAAGGATCAAGAAACACTCATTTCTTGCTACTTGAACAGACCAAGAACGTCAAGAACTTGATTGTAAGAGGATATGCAAGATTTACACCACAAATCCAGCCTATTTAGTTTACTTGAATGCTGATTACTACATTAATCCACAAAAAAGCAGGAAATCTAATCCACAACTATAATCCACAACCACACACAAAGGGGATGGAAGGGCAAGATCATTAGTGCATCACTCAAGAAACAAGAATGATCAAGGGGCTCAAGAATGCAACAAACTTATGGAAGATATTCTCATTTCAGCATGGAGTAGACACATTCACAAAAGCTTCCCTTCTACAAAGGGGGGACCTCTTAAATAAGCAAGAGAGCTCCTTGGGTGGCATCCTAGTGGCATTTCCACATTTCACAAATTACAAATGGAATAATGCTCTCCACTAGAGGTCACCATCAAAAGGTGGCTCACTCTACTTTCTTTAAGAGGGGTCTACTTGCATTTATTACTTTGCCTAGAAATACTAGTTCCTACATCGTCATTCCATCTTTTGGGATTCACCATGAGGCTTACACAATTCTTGCTTGTCATTCTTGACTAGTACTTCTCAACTCTCATACTCAGCTCTCAGTCTTTGTTCGTCTCGTCTTCTCAGAGACCTCCTCGGTCTAAGGTGAGAGGTGCTCTTGGGTAGCTCCGGCCGAGTATCTTGGGGATTCATTAGAATCAACCAACAGTAGGTTCACCAGTATCAAATGAAGATGCTAACATGTCTCTTCTATCTAGTCTTCCTCCCTCTTACGACAATTTAGTAGCGAAATGAAAATGTTTGTGACACCTGAAGGTCAAAGTTCGCGACACGTCACGCACCAAAGGAACATGAAGATCAAAAAAGTACTGTGAAGTACAAACCCCCTAATATGATTTGATGACGTCAGTAGAAGAGCGTTAGGATGTGCTTAATCTGTCGCTCTTGTAATCTATGATTAGTTATAGATTGTTTAATTTGTGTAATCAAAAATATTACTTTGAACATATGCATTACTAGATGCGTCAACATATACAGACAGATACAGATAAACAAAATACAGAATAGAGAAGTCCGTCAGTGAGCAAGACAATCTTGTAAGCAAGATCCACAGAGATCCAAGAAGTCCGCTAGTAAGTGAGACACTGCTCGTGGAAAAACACTGTTTCTCTCACGCTAATGCGCTGTGTGGGTCTGTCAATAGTGCCTAGACAAAAGAAGATAAATAGATGATACTGTAGCTGTTATGCACATATCATTCTGTGTTGTCTGATCTCGATTGAATTATTGTTTGTTTATTGTTCGTGTATCTGATTCGCTTGTTGTTTATCTATTTTCGCACCCAAGTTCAATCTTGTGGAATGCCAAATTAATTCATAAGACCTAGGTTAGCAGTGTTTGTCTACATTCTAGAGGATTGTAGGAATGATATAGCAGACAGTGACCAAGAATCATATCCAAACTCCATCTAAATTCATTCGTGTTTCGTTTCATTTTGATTCGCATCAGTGGTATCAAAGTCCCGATTTGGATTATCAGAGCCATCATGACAGGCTCATATTCAAGACTTGGTATAGCTAAAGGGCTATCAGATCCAGGAGGCAAAGCATTCAAGACAAGGAACCAGTAACAAGTCAGGACACAGTTCACAGCAATGGCTTCAATAAGCAGTATACAATCAAAGATCTGCACAATCCTCGACTCATTAGGGTCTAACTTGAACAAGACTCTTATGGAAGCCGCTAGGTGCATGATGGCCTATTCTAAGGCTCCAAGAGTACTATGGGCTGAAGCAATAGCTATAGCTGCTTACATCCAGAATAGAACAAAAAAATCAGGTGTTCCTCACATGACACCACGGGCCCTCAATGTATTGTTGATTGTATCATTTGATTGTGATTAGATTGTCTATTGTTCTAAACGTGATGAAAAATCTATATGTTTTCATAACATGGTATCATAACACTTTCTTGAGATGCTTAGCTCGTCGTTTTTTCTTTTCTTTCTATTCTCTCGTTTTATTGCCCACTAATCTACTCATTGGCCATTTAGTCATTCGCTATTGCCTATCTCCCTCTACCCTTCCTCTTCCTTTCTGTGATCCATCCATTCACTCCCTTTATTCCCTCGTGTACAATATCCTCTTTAATAAGTTCTTCCATACTTTATTGTTATGCATATAAGTCATATATACTTAAAATTTCAAAATATCATTAACTCCAATTTGAAAAACAACACTCGCATTTCAAAATAACGAAGTTCAATCAAAAGCCTGAAATTTCCATACATCTCATTGACCCAGATTTTTTGGTCAATAGATGTGTGTATGAAGAGCAGCATAGAAAACGATCTATGACATTAGTGATAGCGATATGCATGTTTGTATAAGTATTTAAAATGCACAGTTTTCAATACTTGCTACAAATGTAATGTTAAGTGCACTCTCTATATCACTGTTAAAAATGGTATAGTACAACTTTTAAGACGCTTTTTTTTTTAAGTTTTGCTCTCAATACAAGTTTTATGGTGTTTTACATGATGTTCATTTTCATTTATGTTCAATTGTTATTTGCCTAACATGGTTAAATTTGATAGTCTTGCATTCTTTATGGCTACTTAGAAGTCATCCTACTCAAGTGATACATAGTTTGCTGAGCACTTATTATGTTGACTTAGTGATGAAGCAAACAAGCAATGCTATTGAAAGTGGTTATAACGACCCAACATGGCCACAATGGTGTGAAACCTAAAATGGTAAACACTTCAAAAGTAAAGGGTTAACAACAAGAAATTTACATACTTTCCAGCGAAGAGGAACAAAAGCTCCACTACCCATCCACATAAGTTGGAACTTAAAGATCACACTTATATTTCAAAGAAATGATTGAATTTTCCTACTTCATTAGTAAACCTCGAGATGAAAAGCAATGATCACATCTCAAACATACAAATTTCTCCATGTACAACAATATTCGCTCATACATATTAAGTGTTTTCTTCTGTCAAATATCAAGGTCACTAGGGCCTTAACCTCCATGCTATTTCATGAATGTGTTGCTGTGAGCTTACCTAAATTACATGCCATCAATACCCCGACCCACAGTAAATGTAATGCTCAATAACAATAGCTGGTGGTAAGTCGAAGACATGCAAGTCATTATATATTTCTGGCGTGGCTTTATATTAAAGTATAAGTCTTAGGATAAAGTAGAAACTTGTGGCATGCAATGTTGCTTCTTGTAATGCACAGGAAAACAATTCCTAATGTGTGCGATAAATGTTTGAAAGGACGTGGTGGAATTTGGACCTCCGTACCTATCATTTCTTTTGAGAACAAGCTCAACACGAGGATCAAGTCGCAAATTTATTCATGGATCATATCAAATGAATCAACTTGAGTGGTCTTGGTGCTGTGAAGGATCTAGATGTTCACATGTTGGCAGACTCTGAGGATTTGGAAGTGTTTTTTTGAGGGTTTGAAATGGAGTATCTTTGAAGATACCAAAAAGCTTTTTGGAAAGTAAAAAAGCCCTTAAGGGGCCATCAAAAACTGGGAAATTCCTGTGTCTATTAACCAACAGACTGAAGATCACTCTTTATTTGAATATCTATTTTGAAGCGTTTATATTCCGTAGATAGTATTATCTTTTCCTGGTTGTGTTCCTCAAGCAACAACAGTCATCAAAAACTAGAGACGCACATCCATATTTAAGAAGGATTCAGTCTTAGAAAACATCATTGTCTCATCAAAATGTGAGCACAAGTTACTTTGTGGGTTTTGACAATATCCGGCGGATCATCTTGGATAAATCTAGTGCTGCAAAAGATAAGAATCAAAAGATTATGAATAAAATGAAAAAAATAGAGGAACGTAAACCATAACAGTGGACATCATGCTCGAGACAAATTGCAGAGGAAGAATAGCATACAAGAGCATAACAGCTGAAACATACATTTTGGAGGAAGAGCACCATACAAGAGTGGGAAGTGCAGGCTTTAAGGCACAGAGGAGAGAGTAGATTGGATTGAAGGATGAAACGGAAGTCTGGGAATTTGACGGATCATGATAAAACAGATGTCAGTGAACTAAGATCACAAAAGAATTGAAACTAGGATGACTTGGTCGAGAAAAATCAGAGACTTTGTGGCATGGATCTATTGCAAGAATAGATGAACTTGGAAGAAAGTGGATATTGTCACTTTTGACAATCTAAAAGACAGCCAAATTAATCAGTTTCCAATAAAATCGTAGAGCTACACACAAGATGAGTAAAATCCCAGAGAACCTCATCAAAGTACTTGCTCAGTGTGTAAGAGAATTCATCTATTTTACAGCATAATCCACTTCCCAAAAGCTTGCATCGATATTATACAAACAACACGATTTCTTATGTTAAGCAACTAGATGGACTTGACAGATACAAATAAACAACAACAAACAGCTTGAACCGGCAAGCTGTACTCACAAAAGAGAAACGAGAGCCCTAAATGAATGTAAATTATAAGGCCACCTTTCTTGATAGAATCAAGCAAATGTTGCAAGTCTGAGTCGACTATGACAATTAGAATATACAAACACACCACAAGGTGCACCATGCTTGCTGCCAGACCTCAGTATCATTCCGACATCCGCTCCAACACAAGTAGATCTTGAATTACAACCAAGATCATTACAAACTGCATCAAAAGGCAAACGCCCACTTGAAATAGCAAAGCGATACAACTTTACACCCTGTAACTAACCATGTTAGTCAGATGACTCATATCAGCATGACACTCTTTTGCTCAAAACTTTATCTGACCAAAATGCTTTTGCCATCCAGCCTTCCGAGAAACTGCAATGGACATATATACCTGACTCTGTATACCCTGCAAGCTCCAAGAAAAAAGACTGTAAACCAGATCGTCTTACAAGGAGCTTCAGCTATAAAATTAAAGGTTGAAACATCTTGCACACAGTCCAAACGAAGATAAGTACAATGAAGCAAAATACCAAACACAAAGCACAAAAACCAAAGATAGACTAGAAAACAATAAAAAAATAAAAAATCACAACACATGATTCTATAAACCAGCAAGTCGATAACGGATACATTGAACCTGTTCACCACCATAAAAAAGTTGACGATCACAATACTTAACTGAGAAACAAGTGCGTGGGTGATCATCAAGGAGGGCCACCAGCAGTCATGTTACTTGGTTGAAGGCGATCATGAATCTGCTGGCTATGTATATGCTGCTGTTGGCGTTGCTGTAGCACATATGCATGATATAGATCCATACTGATAGGCTGAAAGAATCATAAATAAACGAAATACCAGATAAATTTCCACCAAATAAGCATGCTGAAAGACCTTACAGACAATTTAGCTGTCAAAAACTTAGAAGACATTGCAGAAAACAAAACGCATGTTCCAAGATATCAAGATTTTCTCAATCAAGATCAAGGCTTATGAACACAACCGTGATGAAAAAACTCAGAGACAATCAATAACCACAAAACATTGCAGAGAACCAAAGCATGTTCGAAGAGAAAGCAATTGATTTTTCTTAAAATGAAATTACCAAGATCAAGGCGTATGAACCCAACCTGGCTAGGCACCTGAAATTGTTGGCCGGTAACAAACCTATTATAGCAGTCCAGCACAGCAGGGCCAGTAAGTCTTTCATGTATGTCACCCATGGTAGGAGGCATTGTAGATACATGAGGTGACCCAGGAACTGGTGGGAAGAGCATTAAAGGCCGGCCAGAACCACCACTTCCCATATCAGTCATATTCATACTCATACTCATGCCCATCCCCATCCCCAATCCTACGCCCATGCCCATCCCCATCCCCATATTAGGCAAATGAGGCATTTGGGGCATTTGCAGGTGTTGCATTCCAGAGGACACAAGAGGTATACTTAACCCACTCCTCATGGACATCATCTGGATGATAGACACAATAAAGATAAAAAAAGAGAAATCCATTGAAAAGGCCACAAATTCTCACCAATTGAACATAAAACATGCAGAAAAAAGAGAAACTTGTACTGGAGCTACTGAAAATACCTGCAGTTGAAGTTGGAGCATCTTCAAGTACTCAATTGCCTCATCAAGCATTGAGGCTTTGTCTGTCTGAATTCAAAATGATTAAAGCTATGTCATAATTCAACTTTACTTTCCAACTAGCTAGGCTAATGAGAAGTGGTTTGCTCTTAACTTACAAACTTTAAACATAAAACCACTCTTTGAAGCTAAAGAGTTGCAACCAAACACACTTGGAAGAGGTTCTGAACTAGGTTGAAATTCATTTCAAATGTCAATTTTTGAGAACCTCAAAAAAGAGTGTCCTGAGACTTTTTTGGACCCCCAAAGGGCACATAAACCAACTCGCTGCTCTACATCGAGTTAGTTAGGGGTAGCAAAAAAATCTGCTATAACTCATTTGAAGGCAAACCTCTATTGAGATCTGGTATTCATAGTCACTCTTTGAGCTTTGGATAACTAGGTGCTTTGTAATTAATCCTTGTGCTCCAAATGATCATTTTTTGGACATAGAAGTTAAAGAAATAATTATTTTAACCAACTTAAACATGGGCAAAGCATTTCGAACGTTTGAAGGATTTTCTTTAAACATTTCAAATGTTTCATCACAACTATGAAGCTAACTAACCTTGTTGGAATTTGGTATGAGTTCTTGCAGAGCCTTCATCTTCTCATTAATTCTATCCCGGCGCCTCTACATCATTCCAAGCATCAGGCTTATTTACAAATATGAAGTAACCTGAACAAGCATACACCAAGACAAGGAATAAGGGACATAAGTTACCCTTTCAGATAAGTTATGAACTTCCGCCGCTCTGCTTCGCTTTGAACTGCTTCCCCTGATAGGTTTCTTCAACTCCACAAAATCATCTTCCGCATTCTGGAAATCATATTCAGCACTTTTTACAGTGACTTACGCAACTTAATATGCTGTCCCCAACATAAGATTGCAACAGATAACAGAAGCCCTTCCCAATTGCATATTGGATAAACGTAGAAGGTAGTTCTATATGTACATCTGAAACAAAATACTTACTTCACTCTGACACTCTGTTGGATCGTCCATTTCCCTTGCCTTTTTTTTCCCTTTTGTGAGAGACCCTTTTTTACATCTTTCAGCTGTATTGCGAGAACATCCTAGAGATGTGGTGCTTGTTGGTTCAACAGCCTCCAAACCTTCTGCTGCCGATTGAGAACTTTTATCTCCATGCACATCACTACCTGTTACACTTCCCATCTCAAAACTCTTGCCTTTAACATCTGTAGCACTTCCTTTCTCTCTTGTTGTGTCTGCCTCCATCTGCACAGCTTCTTGTGGAGAAGGTAAGCTGAAACTACAACTGACTGCATTTGGTTGGCCAGCTGCAGCTTGCTGAGGACTTGCGCCTTGGGAGGGCACAACTATTTCATTACAGCAAACAATGTGACTCTTGGCAGTTGATTCTGCCATTGGAGCTTCAATAGAAACACTCTCTTCAACATTGATCACTGTAGAAGGCTGCTGAATCTGATTGGTAGCTTTAAAACTGCATACACTTAGAGTTTGTATGCTTGCCTTGGCTAAAGCTGCTGGTCGAGAAAAGTACGAAAAATTCATTGGAGAACTATCACTGGTTGAGGGTGATATGCTGGCAGGAGAATGGATAGGCTGCCATCTCGGGGGCAACATGGGAGGAGCAGCAGTGACTGTTGAGTGAGATACACTAC
The DNA here is from genome assembly GCA_029204225.1 of Diphasiastrum complanatum. NCBI lineage: Eukaryota > Viridiplantae > Streptophyta > Lycopodiopsida > Lycopodiales > Lycopodiaceae > Diphasiastrum > Diphasiastrum complanatum. Next base: position 36,606,910 of record CM055105.1, on the reverse strand, counting down.
TGACCGATGAGCTAACAGATGCACGATGCAAGCTTGAATTTTTGCAGGCAATAGATTGAAAGACTTGAGAACCTTTGGGGGCCAAAGGCTCGGGCAAAATGCAACCACTTTTGGCAGGCGTCTCTTCTGAGAGTGATTGGAATCCTGCAACGCGTCTGGCACCCAACGTCATATCATCTACCACCTTATCGAGCAAAACTGGGTCAGGATTTTGAGAGAGTGAACTGAGCTGGTCTCCAGAGCTTTCAAGCTCTGTTGAGCCTTTATAAAAGTGCAGCTGAGTGTTTGGAAGTTCGCTTAGAGTATCAATGGAGTAGCTTCTGTCCAAGGGATTATCTAAAGGATAAAGATACGCCAACATATCTTCGTCGATTGAGAATTCTGAAGTATCTTCTGCAACAATACTACGTGCTGGATCTTCTGCAACAGCACTATTCACCAAGGAACTAAGAGAACCATCCCTGGAAGAGTCTGTGGTTCTCGTAGTCCTAGTCCAACTAGTGTTATCAATCTGCTGTGTAGAATTTGATATAAAGTTCAGATGGACTGGAAAATGTTTGGCACTCTTGCCGTACTGGGGATGCATTGGAGTTTTCCCTCCATCTGGACTTGATGCCCGTAAACAAAACTCATGGTCTGGCCTGCATTACATTGAAATACTTCATGAAAAGGGCCCAGAAACTGAGATAGGGCAGATAAAAGAAAGCCAGAATAGATAAACTAACAAGATACTTAGTAAATGTGCACACATGTGAGCTGCTTACACATATGCTAAATCTAATGATGTATTTGACTTTCTGTGTTGTTGTAGCTCCCATTTCGGCTTTGAGAACAGCACGGACAAGCTTGAAGGGATTGTCGCATCTACCTCTCCGGTGCTTGCATCCCAGTCTGGTACACAGTGATTCATGCTCTGCAAAGAACATTTATACATGAAACTACGGCTCTTTGCAGCCTTATAAAATCCTGAAAAACTAACAATGAATAGGTGAAGCATTACACAACAACCCCTATGTGTAAAATAGAACTTAGACAAGCTAATTTGCAAAACTGTTATGTAAAGACAGCATGTAATTTGAACCAAATTGGTATATTTTATTGCACACAGGTTATTACAAACTTTTCAAGGCTTCAAATACTAATACACCACACATACATATGTGCTTAGTACATAAGAGGACACAGTCTCATAAGGCACATATGTAGTGGCAGCATCGCATAACATTAATCCAAAAGACCACAAGTTGCGAAAGCTTGTCCTTGCTTAGAACTGCAGAAACGGGTAAAATGATACAGTTCCCCTGCCTGGCACTTTACTTCATCAAACTCATTGCTCAAAACCTTCAGAATCGTTGAAATCATAATTACTTCATGGTAACATGAAAGTCAATTCACCTGAGCAATTTGACACAGCAACCTCCGGCTTCTAAAACAATCCTAAAAGATGCTGGCTCAGAGGCCAAATGAGCTAAATTTTTAAAACATCATCAATGAGCAAAATATTGTTGATCCCCATAGCAGCTTGGACAAGAATGGCTGATGCATCCTTGAAGATGCAGGCTCAAATCCAGGTGCTGCAGAAAAGGAGTTTTTTTCCAAAAATCAATGAAGGAGAAATTCATGTTGATCCCCATAGTAGCTAAAACATGCTAGCTCAGAGGCCAAATGAGCTGAATTTCCGAAACATTATCAATGAATAAAACATTGTTGATCCCCATAGCAGCTTGAGTAAGAGTGGTTGCTGCATCCTGGAAGATACAGGCTGAAATCCCAGTTGCTGCAGAAAAGAGATACCTTAGGAGCTCATACTCCAAGAGACACACGCACAGAGCAAATAATTTTCATATTGAAGCTGGTGTTATCAAATACAGTTGCAAAAAATAATTTTGATGTGGAGCCAAGCTCATCAATTTACTATCGAAGAAAATTTGAACCAGCATCCAAAAGAATGAACCTTACAACTCCACTACATGAAGGCAGGCCTGTCAGGATAACTGTAACTAAAACGAAAGCATATAATTAAAAACCATTTTCACAGGTGTCTGCAGTTTTTTTGCCACGATTTAGATGACAGTCTGATAGTCTTACAATAATGAGGGATAATAAAAAACTAATCATAATTAGGATCAAACGTCTCATAGTCAGGTAAGAGAATAAATAGAAGCATTGCTGACAACAGATTCAAACATTTAGCCTTGGCTCTAAACCAACGATGTACATAAGGCTCAAATTGAAGTAGCATCATAGTTTATGTTATCACAAGGCCTATAAAAAAAGTTTAGATTCTACATAGATTTGGATGTAGATGAAGGTCTAGCTCAAAACAATGAATGTTTATAACAAGGAAAACATATTACTAGCATCATGGTTCAACCTTCATGTTGTCATAAGGCTTATCACAAGAGGTTGGATTTGACATAGATATGGATATAGATAAAAAAAAGGTTGAATACAGTGAATGCACATGACAAGGTAGACATTAATAGAATCATATTTCGTGTTATCATAAGGCTTCTGAAAAGAGTTTAAAGTTTACATAGATTTGAATGTAGATGAAGAAAGCTGAAAAGGGTGAATGTAAATAACAAGAAAAAAGTACAGAGTCAGATGATGAAGCTGAAAAGGGTGAATGCATATAACAAGGAAGAAATATTAGTAGCATCATAGTTCATTTTTTCAGAGGGCTTGTAAAACTTTTAAACAAATACAAATTAGACCTTTACATAGATTTGGATTTAGCCGGATAAAGCTAAAGACATTGAATGTACATAACAAGGAAGAAATATTAGATGAACTATGAAGCTGCCGATTTCTTGTCCTTGATATGTACATTTACCGTTTTCAGTTACCTTCATCTGGATCGACATCTATGCAGAATTTAACATCTGTTTATAATATATTTTAAGCGTCCATACGGACAAAGCTGCCAAGTGCCAAAACAAAAGCAAACATCTACGTAAAATTTTAACCTCTGCTAATAGCATCTTATTAAGTCTTTACACAACCAAAGCTGAAAGGTGTGAATACAAAAGCAAGAGTTAATCGTCAAATTTCAGCTGTAATAGATTATTATGGTGGAGGAAACTCGTACCTCAAAGGATCTCTTAGATTTTGAATGCTTGATTCCAATCCCGTCGTGGCCTGATCCAAGCAAAGCCTTAATCATCCGGGAACTCCTTCTGGACCGGAAAAAGGAAATATCATAAAGCCTAGAACGAAACCAAACCAAGAAGTGATCCAAGCAAAGCCTTAACGATCCAGCAGCCGCTTCTGCACCGCAAAAGGGGACGATATGCAAGCTAAGGTGAGCACCAAACCAAAGACCGCTTCAACTTTGTGAAGCAGATCAAAACCGCAGCCATTTTGGCTTCACTGCAGCTCCCTGCCACGCAAAACCTTCCTTCCAAATCGGACGCGTTTCCTGGATGACAATATGGATTCAATGGCAGCATCAGTAGCAATGGAAGCAGCAAAAACCATCAAAAACAGGGCGGATCGAGCGAGATCTGAAGGCTGTGGCTATGGCGATGAGACAGATAGAAAGAGAGAGAGAGGATCGAACAAGAACAGAGAGAGCTTAATCAAAAGGCTAACCCTGTTCTGTAATCCTACTTAAGGAGCTCATTAGCGGCCTAAACCATCATTAAATTATCCATAATCCATCCCTGGAGAGTTAGCCGTCCACCGTTGGATATTCTTTTTGAAACCATTCCGATTTTGCCACGTCATAAAAATTACCGGCTTGGATCTTTCCAGGTGGCAATATGACACGTGGCGCATATCCAGCCGGCTAGTGCGAAATAAATGTAGCTATCCGTGATGGACCCTACATAAACTGCAAATAACCGGCTAATTCGGTGAAAGTAGCTACTTTTGAGTAGAAATTTACTCTGAGCCACCGGCTGGACCGGCTTATCCGGTTGACCTAGAGAAATGCCTCAACGGCGAATACCGGCTGGACCTGCTGAGCCGGTCACTTACTGAAAACTCTAGGACCTTGCCACCGGCTTGACTGGCGTAGCCGGTTATTTCTAAAAACTGGTTTCCATTTGAGGCCCAAAAGAGACTTGCTTTTTATAGCCCTCGAAAATGCAATTTTTGTGAGAATATTAATTTATTTATTTATTTTAAAAATTAATTAATTAATATTATTTCTTCATTGATTTTGCCCTTTGGAAAATAAAAATTATTTTTTACTCATTCACCTTGCCTTCCAGAAAATAAAATATAATTTTTTCCTAGTTTATTTTGCCTTCCAGAAAATAAAATATAATTTTTTACTCGATTTATTTTGCCTTCCAGAAAAAAAAAATAATTTTTAATTAAATTGGCGAACATAAAATGCAAAATTGGAATATAAATGATTGAAATTCTGGATAGTCCGGCGGTTCAGCGAGGCGGTCAGGCCCCTCCATCTGCCACGTGGCACACCACATAATAGTAATAAATATGTCCGGATTTTGAACATATCTGAAAAATCAACATTTTGGGAGATTTGGTTGGGCTCTACAAGTGCTCATCAGAAATCGACAAATTTCTCGACTGTCAATCGTCGGAATCGGGATTTCATCGATTTTTGTTTCACAAACTCTTGATACTCATTTGTTGGAATCGGCATCCCAGCGAATTTTGTTTCACTTTCCTAGTAACATTCATAGCATTTACTTTCCATGTCCATCGCGGTGGGGTGTATGGGTAGAGTTGTTGACTGCCACCGGAAAGGTGCAAGCTCGAATCCCGACCACTGTGTAGCGACATCTAAGGAGCTTAGCTCCATAGCATTGTCAAGTTGTATATAAATAACGACCACTAGTTACTTAACATGTATGCAAAAAAAATAACACTCATAGCATCTATACACCTGGCTCGACTTTATCTCCCGCTTGTAGTCCAACAAATTCTCAACGAGCCTATTGGTTTGGGATTTTTTTGTATAGGGGGGGAGTCTTGAGGCTCACTAGCATAAAATATCGCAAAAAAAGAATATTCTATATTTAGACCTAAACGCTGACGATCTTACATGTGTCAGATATCTAGATGCTTTCTATTTATAGGAAGCACATCGTACACATTTGTAAGGTGCGTTTAATGAAGTCTTTTTTTAATAGGGCATGGTTGCACAATTTCATCGTTCATCCAAAATACACAAAAAAAAATTTCAGCGATGCTTTAAGTGAAAAAAATTATGCTTGCTCGAATGTACATGTGCTCATAATGTGTGTCTACCCAAATCTGAAATGAATCAACGGTTCGTTCATATCAAGTTTGGAGACCATCATTACCTAAGGCATAATAATAGGACCTCATTATTTTATATAGATTTGATTGCCTGTAATTTTTAGCCCTCAAATTAGAAAGTTATGGATGGAATATAACAAATATGTAGACCTCACGAATGGAATCATTAACACAATCTTAAAAATGATTTTCTTTAATTCCTTTTAAGATTTCGTGACCCACGTTATGTATTATGTACGATAATGGGTGTTTGTCGGCCTATCATACAGATATAATGGCTCATTTCATCCCATATAAGGATACACTATGTGCGGTAGGTAAGTCCTCTAATCTTGCCAATACCATGGCTTGACAACAAGACTTGTCATTATATCTTTACAATGAGCCTCTAAACAACCATTATCGAGTCCCCAGTTTCTTGGTTATGTGAGTGTTGTCATAATTTGACAAAGTCTTACAAGTCAATTATGGAATTGGCATTGCACCCATTAGTTTCGATTTATTTTTACTAACAATGCTTGGTAAATGTGACGAATGCTTCTAGACCAACTTTAGAATTGGCAACAATATTTTTTCATTTTTTTCACTTGAGATTTTTTTGCCTTTCTCAAAAGTATATGCTCTCTTATGAAATCCGACAAATTCTTACAAGCCAATTATTGGAATGGACAACTCACCAATTACTTTCAATGTTTTCATTTTTAAAAATCACCTTTCTCAACGATGGTCGTAAATTTGACAAGTATTCCAAGTCCCTTGTTGTAAGTGGCATTTCACAAATCGGTTTCAAATTTTCTTCAAGAAGGAAATGAACCTTTGTCAAACGTAAAAATTTAACATATTCTAGAAGGCCAATTGTTGGAATTGGCAGTTCATCAATTAGTTTAGATTTCTTAAAAGAAAAACAGTACACCTTCCTTGACTATACCGATGCTCTTAAATTCCACACCTTCGTACATGCCAATAGTTGGAATTAGCATTCCAACAATCTATATTTTTCATTAGAAAAAACCGTGTGTTAGTAGCAACCTTCTTGGTACCCTTTGCCAACAATAACCTAATATATCTTACATACAGGCCATTATTATTGGAATAGTCATTTCGTCAATTAGTTTTGGTTTTAAAATGGAAATTAATCCACTTTTCTCGACTATATCAACCAACTATTTGGCATCGTCATTTCAATGATAAGTTTCAATTATTCACTTGAAAAAAATTCAATAGTTTTGATTATAATTTCAAATTGACAGGTTTTATTCTAAGTTTATTACTTTCATTGAAATGATGAAAGTGCACAATTGTGGACTAACTTGGAAGTTGATAATATGGAAATGCTATTTAGAACTTGGAACAATGAGGGCTAAGTTACCCCATGAGAAGATGTTATTTAAATGATTTCTAGAAATTATATTTGACCATCACACAATTGTAAGCCTACAAAAAACTAGAATACAAGGTTTAAACTAATGTTGGAAGGATATCACTACTTTCAATACTAGTCGATCTTGTTATTAAAATATTTCGTACTTTTTGCAATTGATCAATTCCATGTTTTTGGAAGTCAGTCGATTCCATAACACTACAATTTTTTAATTTTGAAAATAGTTAGATATCAATAGAAACCTGGTCTCTTATTTGCAAAATCAGACTGGTATTGTAAAGACTAATACTAAAGATAAACAAATTGTTTCAAAGGCAAAAAAAAATTTGAGGGATGGTATGCAATTGAGGGATGACCTTTTTGAAATGCAATATGCAATCGCTTTGAAAAGACAATACTTAGTTACTGCCCATCAATGTACTCGGGGCACCATGAATAAAGTGTCTTACATATTTCATTTCTAATTACCAAGCAAAATTTTATACATGGCTAAAACCATTATTTGTCCCTAGCCCATATATGAACATGAATAGTAGCAAAAGTCCCAAATTGAACCAAAACATCATCTAAGAAAACATGTAACATCTAGGTTAGTTGGACACATGTATACCCGGCCACAACTCATGTATATCTCTATTCTAATCTTACATTCTTGAAACCCTTCCACAATTATATTGTAGCACTTGCAAATGGTACTAGAAGAGGTGCAATTTAGTGTGAGAAAGCATACAAGAGCAAATTGGATTCGAGAATAGAAAGAAGCATAGGACTTTGGACTAATCTTTTGAATTTTTCTTCATAATCTGACTTAACGACTACCCATCTGAATCTGTTGTAGTATATTAAACATTACAGTAAAAAAGATAGACGTCGGTTGCTTGGATCAATTTATTGGGTAAGAAATCCTCCTGATACCTTTGGCATGATATCAACTCTTTAACCCTAACCCTATACCTAGTCTTAATCATAAATGGGACAAAGAAGATTATATTAGCTATGAAAAATATATATACTCACATAAGCAAGTTCAAACATTTCCCATGTAGGATTTTGCAACAATAATTGCCAATCTTAGACAAATTGAACTAGATATTTGGCAATACGTTTTCACTACCTCATCATTTTTCAGTACTATCACTCAATTTTTGGGGTGAATTTTTTTGGAAAGCATGCATGCACACAACTGATAAAAAACTCTCAAATGAGGAGCTACATGAATATTTGCATGTTTAATGCAAGACAACAACAAAAAAGGTAATTCACCTTGTCGACACAACAAAAATTAACCCTCTTAAAACATTTGATGACATTTCATTCACAACTTCGATAATGACTACATGAGGATATTTTCATCTTTGCAAGGAGGAGCAATATGTAAGAGGATTGATTGGATTTATCCTCCACATACCATATGCATGCAATGCAAACTCCAATGCATAAACAATCTTCAATCTGACTTTATGTGAGCCCCCCAACTTGGAGAAAGTGACACAAATTTCCATCCACATCAACAATCTTTAGTCTACCTTTACATACCTCCACAACTTGGAGACAATGACACGAATATCAAGATTTCAAACAAGCTTTGAGGACCAAAGACTAAATCCAAGCTAGTCAAAGTGCCACTTCAGAAGTCTAGTTTCCATGTTCTTCATCCACTTGAGATATAGTACTTGCACATAAATGTCCTCTCAAACATTTTGAAAACGTAATTGGGCAATCAAATGTTCTAACGTTCCAGAAATGAATTGGAGGATAATTGACTAGTTCTCTTGTCACAAATACATGCTAAAGATACATCCACTTTAGTCTTCTCCACTTTCTTCACAACTCATTACACTCTTTTTGTCATAATAACATACTAAATATACATTCTCTCTAGTATCATGACTCAATGAAGAACCAAACATAGATCCATCCACTTCTTCATGCAACCATATTAGAGATAATCCCTCTCTAACAATAACGAATCTTTCCAACTATGGCAAAGATGTAATGTAAGCCAAAACATCATAAATCATGTCTTCCTTGACATCTTGAGCTAAAACAAGATCAAACCAAGAGTCTAAATCGAACTCTTCTCCAAGATCATCATGCCTTGGCCATTACTTGATACATAGAGACCATTTACCTTGCTTGTGTTGCCACGTGTGCTTTAAGTACACCCTTTTAAGACACAAACATCATTGCTTGCTGCAAAAATGGCATGTTTTATCCTACCAAAGGAATCCATCTGACTCGGATCAAAAGAATCAACACAAGATACAAGGCTATACATGTTACCTCCAACAAAGCATGCCTCTATCAAATCAGATTAAATTACCACCATCCTTGGGAGTGCCATCACCAAAATCGTTAGTGCTATTGATTTCGTTACAACAACTAATAGTTGTCTCTCTATGACTCATGAAGCATTCACTTTCACAATGAACAAACTCATCGCAAATATAAACATTAAGCTTGAGAATTGTGCATGTTTCCTTCATGTAAGGAAGTACACTCTTCCACCTTCCATAATGAACTTGGATCTTTGATTGCTACCCCTTTTGGCTCTATTATTTCTCTTTCTTTTGATGAAATATACTTTTTCATTGTGCTTTGAGTTGATGGGTTGATACTTCCCGCTTGCATGCATGTTGGCATGTAGAAAATCCTTGCTCAACAACTCACTATGCAATTCCTTCAAGGTAGGTACCTCTTCATGACTCCTCAAACATCTATCAAACAAAAAATTTATAGTAAAGTTTTTTCCAAATTTGGAACCAATGATGCATTCCCTATACTTCCCTTTTGTCGTGATGCAAATTATAATTTCCATGCCTTCAATTGTTTGTGCACTATTATCTCCCAAAATCACTTTTGATATTTCATCATTCTGGTCCTAAATCCAAGTACCACTTTCTTCATGATGCAAATTTACTCACAACCATCCATGGCATTTCATTACATTACTCACTTGCATAATTTTGGGCTTGCCATCTATTTGGGCCTCTATTGTGATGCCTCTTCTATGTTCTCGATTATTTGAAGTAGCTTGCTTGATGTGACATTCATTTTCAAAATGTCCTTCCTTGCCACAGAAGTAGCATGGTTTGAAATTGCCCCTGTCTCTGAACTGTGTACATCCCCTTCTTTTGAATGAATTTGAAGATGCCATAGGTGCCTGATCAGTATTTTCGGATCCCTTTGTATGATGCTTGCACATCACTTCCACTTGAAGTAGGAATTTCTACCACATAAATCGGTTAATGTGGGAAATATACTCATTTGGATATCAAAGCATTCCCTTAAATCAACAACTAAAATATAATGCAAAACTAAGAATCATAACAATGTGTACATACATCATTTGATGTAATGAGTCAGTAAGTCACAAGCATGGAAAGAGCTATGTGGCTCAATTGTTCTAACATAGTACTCACTGATCTCTTCATCTAGATTGATTGTTGCACAAAATTACTAATTAGAGCTAAATCAGTAAACAATATGCATCATCTAGAAATACAAACTCTAAACGCATTCAATCGCAAACTCGTTGCATTCCAACCGCATCCATTGTGGAACCATAGCAACCGCATTCCGAACAAAGCTTTGTCGTGGAAGCGAGATTGTTTCTTTTTCGTCTTCGTCTTCTTATTCGCGAACGATTTTGTGTCTTTGAAATTTCTTTTTTGCGTGAAAGTTGTTTATAGGATCTCAGACACGCGACTACACATCACAGAACACATTCTATTCTAGCAATCAAGACAAAATGACAGCACAACATAGGGAGATGCACAAAAATAGAGCGGCTGTATTATTAGTTTAGTTTTTAGAGCGAGATCGTCAGTGTCTCGCTCGTTGGCGGAATGACATTTAGCTCTTTCGCTGTGTTTTGCTTGTTGGCAGACTTTCATGCACAACTATAGTTTCTAGTATTTTGCTTTCTGCTCTACTCACTACCTCTCTCTCTGTCTCTTACAGATCTCTCTATTCAGATTATTTTTTCATTATTTTTTATGATCTAGAGAGGATCGTTTATACCTCCACAATGTGGAGTTTACAAGATGGCTAAACGTAGAATCACAAGACTACTTAATGCCAATCAACCAGTTAGTTAGTCTCCGTCATTGCCATTCGTTTCAGCTAGGTGTGAAGTCTATGACTCCAAGCCCGTTGAGCTGCCAGCTGGTAGCGTGAAAGATTCCTCTTCGTTTGTTTTGTAATCTTCCGTTTGCTTTCGTTCTTTTTGTCTCTTTCATAGTTTTTCGTTTTGCGCCCCTTTGCAGTTTGCGGTCCTGGAGGTGTGTTAACGATTCACGAATGATTCGTGAATCATTTGTGCTTCGAGTCAAAGGCACGTTGACTGTCGCGAATTGTTCTCGTTCGACCTTTGTTTCTTGTTCGTGTTGCGACAAAGTTGCAGGAGTTCACCATTTCTGACACTCCCTCTTGAACCTTGCAGCTTTGTACGTTTAATCCAATTGTCTTTTTTTGCTTGGCAAAGAGTGGCTTATCGAGCGATTTTGTGAGCATGTCTACAATCATATTTTCTGATTTTATAGACTAAACCTAGAGCCCTCCTTTCAAGATCAAATCTCGAATGTGATGGTACTTCAGAGGTATGTGCTTTGTCTTTGAATGGAAGACAGGATCCTGGGACAGATAGATTACACTTTGAGAGTCCATCATCATTGTGTTTGGCCCCTCTCGTGGTATCCGGATTGCCTTCAGCATCATCTGTAGCCACGCTACCTCATTCACGACCTTTGAAGTTGCGACATATTCGGCTTCGCAAGAGGATTGAGCCACCAAGATTTGCTTTTTGCATATCCATCTGATTGCAGCTCCGCACGCTATTGTACATCCTCCAGTAATGGACTTGCTGTCATCTTTGCAGCTCGCCCAGCTTGCATCACTATAGTGGTGCAGCTCGAATCCTTTTTTTTTGTTTTTAGCTTTGTAGGTTAATCCAATATTCTAGGTACCCTGCAGATACTGTAGGATTCGTTTTGCCATTCGCCAATGTGCCATGCTTGGATTGGAAGAGAATTGGCTCAAGGGATAAACAGAGAAAGCCAGATTGGGTCTGGTACAAATTGTCAAGTACATCAGACTACCGATTAAGTTCTGGTAGGGTACACCAGCCATCCTCTGTTCTTCTTTTTCCATTTTTGGGCAATCTTGCTTCGTGAGTTTGGCTCCAGCTATCATTGGTGTGGTCTTTTCTTCGTAGTCCATCATGTGGTATTGCTTTAGCACCTTTCTGGCATATTCTAACTGACTCAAGTGCATTTTGCCCTTTGTTCGATCTCTTCTGATCTCCAGCCCTAGGCATTTTGTTGCTTCTTCGAGATCTGTGATTTTGTAGCTTTCAAAAATCTGACTCTTTGTGTCTTTGATCAACATCAAGGAATTTCCTATCATCAGGGAATCATCCACGAAAATGGTCAGTATCACAAAATCCTTTCTTACTCTTTTGATGCAGACATTACAGTTTGGTTGAGTAGGGTTGAAGTCTAGAGACTTCAAAAGACCATCAAGCTTTTTGTACTAGTCATGTGATGTCTATTTTAGACCGTAGATGCATTTCTACAATCGACAGACATATTGTCTATTGTCGGGGTCTTCATAGCCTTCAGGTTGCTTCATGAAGATTTCCTCCTCTAGATCTCCATGGAGAAAGGCTGTTTTCACGTCAATTTGGTGAATTTCTAGATTGTACTATGTGGCGTATGCAAGGAGTAGCCTTATGCTTGTCACTTCGCGACAAGCCTGGCTTTGTAGTGGCCAATGGTGCCATCTGATTTCATCTTTTTCTTATACACCCACTTGTAGTCAACTATCTTTCTGTTTTCTGGCAGTGGCTCTAATGTCCATGCCTCGTTTTGCCTCATCAACTCAATCTCCTCTGACATTGCCTGCTTCCAGAATTCTCCCTCTGGACTCTAGATAGCTTCTTGATATGCTGTTGGCTCTTCTATGAAGCTGCAGTATTCAAATTGCATGTCTTCGCTCCATTGAAGATTGTCAGAGTAGCGGTCTAGAGGTCTTCTTTGTCTTGTTGACCTTCGAGATTCGTTTCGTCGCTGTTCGAACGTTTGTTATTTGTGGGGTTGATCCTCTGCTTCTTGCTGCTCTGGAGTCTGCGGCTCTACATTCTAGTTTGATGTCTGTCCTCGATCTCCCTCTTGAATACGCAGTAGTGTGAAGATCTCATGGCCTCTTTCATCTTTCAGTCCAGGGAATGTGGACTCATCGAACTTCACATCTCTGTTCGAAACAACCTTCTTCGTGGTTGGGTTGTAGAGCCTATACACATGTGTTCCGTTTGAGTAGCCGACCATGATTGTTTGCTCAGATTTGTCAACGAGCTTGTTTTTTTTTTCTTTGGAAATGTGCTTGTATGTTGCACATCCAAACACACGTACATATGACAGATCAGGCTTTTTGCCTGTCCACATTTCGTATGGTGTTTTGTTTTCCAGTGCTGTCATTGTAGATCTGTTCTGCAGGAGTATACCTGCAGCTATTGCCTCAGCCCAAAATTGCCCTGGCAATTGAGCCTATGCCATCATGCATCTGGCTCCTTCGACTAGCGTTCTGTTTTTTCTTTATGCCACACCGTTGTATTCTGGTGTGTATGCAGGAGTGAACTGGTGTTCTATCCCCTGTTCTTCACATAATATTGAGAATTCTGTGCTTTTGTATTCACCTTCGTTGTCAGATCTAAGGATCTATATCTTTTTCGAGGTGTGTCGCTCTGCAAATGCCACGAACTTCTTGAAGGAATCAAACACTTCGGATTTCTTCTTCAAGTAGTAGATCCTAGTGACCCGGCTGTAATAATCTATGAACGTTAGAACGTATCTCAAACCTGAGAGCGAATCCATCTTCATTGGTCCATAGACATCAGAGTGGACGAGCTCAAGAACTTCCTTGGCTCTTCTTCCCTCATGCGTGAATGGATTCCGATGTTGCTTTCCTTTCTGACAAGCTTCGCAGAACTCAGTTTTGGGCTTTGAAATCTTGAGACCTGTGACAATGTCTTTTATGCTCATGTCGTACAGGCTCCACATGTTCAAATGATACATTCTCCTATGCCAGAGCTGATCTTCATTTTCTGATGCATTCAATATGCTATCAGAGTTGCTGACTATTTTTGTCTGGTACAGGTTTCCTTCTCTACATCCAACTGTCAGCAACTTGTTTGTCATCTTCTCGATCATACGACAAGTGTTGCCATCGAAGACTACTTGAATGCCTAGATCTGTCATCTTGGAGACAGATAACAGATCTTTTTTGAGTGAGGGCACATAAACTGCTCCTGGTAGCTCCGCTTGGCCTGACAGTGTTCGCAGCTATAGAGTGTCGATGCCTTTGACATCATGTCTGCTCCCATCACCTAGAATCACTGCTCTATTGTTTTTGAGTTCGTGAAGGTCGATTAAGACCTTCTTGTTGCAGGTTATGTGTGATGTTGCTCCTGAATCAATGACTACATAGTAGTCGTGTTCAGAGTAGCTTGTTGAAGCTTCATCGAGTATCGTGAAAGCTTCGTCACCTCTTTCAGCATCCTTTGATGACTCTGCAACGTTTGTCTTTTTAGCTTTGTTCTTTTTTTTTGGGGTGAATCTGAAATCGTATGCAAAATGGGAGGAAGATTGCTGATTCGAGGACTTCATCTTCTTGAATCTTGGCTTGTTTTTGTTTTTCTTCTTTCCTTTTGTGAAGAGAGCTTTCTCTTTATCACTGCTTCCCTCTCCTTCACCTCTCATCAGTCTCTCATCAGCGACAAGACTGACTGCTTTGTCAAATGTCATATATGGTAGACTCAGTATGAGCATTCTCAGCGGCTGATAGGACGTCGGTAGAGATTTCATGAAGTACATCAGCTGTTGTAGTGCTGGGACCTGTTGCTCATCTCCTGATGCAGCGAGTTGGATGAAGATTGTTCTGATCTTCTCAACATGCTGATCCAACTGGTTGCCATCCCACCATATGGATTGCAGCTGATTGTGAAGTTGCAATCCTCACTTCATACTTCTGCTTCAATCTTTCCCACGTTGCATGGTTGCTTTCGCAGTCTTCAATTTGCATGAGTAGGTCCTCATTTATGGATGAAACGATGATCGCCATTGCGCGCTCATCTTTTCTTATCCATTTAGCTCTCCTCGGGTCTCCCTCTGGAGAGCTAGGTCACCGACCAGATGCCTTCGCCCTTCAGAAGCGTTTTGATTTTGAATTTCCAGATTCTGTAATTTGCGCAATCAAGATTGATTGCTACTCTTGTCTGGATTGTTGTAGCCATATTGTATTGTCTGGAAGAATCATTGTTGGGATATCAGTAGTGATAACTTGTCAGCTCTGATCCCATGTCGCGGAAGCGAGATTGTTTCTTCTTCGTCTTCGTCTTCTTATTCGCGAACGATTTTGTGTCTTTGAATTTTTTTTTTTGCGCGAAAGTTGTTTACAGGATCCCAGACACGCGACTACACGTCACAGAACACATTCTATTCTAGCAATCAAGACAAAATGACAACACAAGATAGGGAGATGCATGAAAATAGAGCACTTGTATCGTCAATTTAGTTTTTCAAGCAAGATCATCAGTGTCTCGCTCATTGGCGGAATGACATTCTGCTCTTTCGTTGTGTTCTGCTCGTTGGCAGACTTTCATGCACAGCTATAGTTTCTAGTATTTTTTTTTTAGCTCTACTTGCTACCTCTCCCTCTCTATCTCTTACAGATCTCTCTATTCAGACTATCTTTTTTTTTTCATTATTTTTTATGATCCAGAGAGGATTGTTTATACCTCCATAGTGTGGAGTTTACAAGCAAAGTGGGCAATCTTCTTTGTTGCTTCTTGAACAAAGCTTTACTGAGTGGCTTTGTAAAGATATCAGTTGTCATTTCCTCTCTAGGTATGAAGAATGTCTTCAATATCTTCTTTTCAACTAAGTCTTGAATAACATCATACTTGATAGCTATATGCTTTGTTTTTTAATGAAACACAGGATCTTTCGTAAGATAGATTGCTGACGTGTTATCCACTAATAAGACATAAGTTTCAGAAATAGTTTCATCAAATCTTTCCAACAATTGTTTGATCCATATCAGCTCATTTGCCATCTTAGCTACTACTACTTACAGGAAGATTGAGCTACTGCTGTTTGCTTCTTGCTTATCCAAAGTATGGTTGTGCAAGATGCTAGGGTACAACCTCCTGAAATACTTTTGCTATCATCCTTTCATGGATGCCCAGCTTGCGTCACTGTAAGATTTGATCCAAAATCCAGCTTCCTTCGAATAACACAGTCCATATTTTTGATCAAGCGAAATGGCTTGAAGCGTTTGATAAATGTCTCCTTCAAGAGTGATCGGTCTAGTTTATCTTCACGATCAAGAAAACCATTCTCGTGTTCGATCGATCATGGTCATCGAGAAGAGCTGTACTATGGTGTCTGGTGATGTCTCGCCATAGACATCACATGCATTCTCAAAGACTTGAAGAAATCTTTGAGGATCAGTGTTATCGTCGTACTTAGGTAAATCTAGCTTTGGAGTGCATTTTTCAGTACGCGGAACATTATTTGCAAAAGCTCCGTTTAAGTGAGCTTGTGCATGTGAAGATTTTGCAGCATGAAAATGTGGTCGATCATATGGAGCTTCAAAACGCATGGGTTCCCATCTATCGAATGAGTTGGTGGATGGCTCTTGGACTTGGGATTTCATTTTGGAATATCGATTAAATTGAGCATGTTCGGTGGATGGGGAGACCGTCTCTGGTGGATAGTCCTCTGTGGAATTCGAATTGTAAGGATGATCCATAATACTCTAAAGTACCTTAGGATTGTGGAAATAGGCCGCTTGGACTCTTTGGTAACTTAACTCGTTGGAATCTTGTCAGAAATGGTAAACTCCTGCAACTTTGTCGCAACACAAACAAGAAACGAAGGTCGAATGAGAACAATTCGCGACAGTCAACGTGCCTTTGACTCGAAGCACGAACGATTCGTGAATCGTAAACACACCTCTAGGACCACAAACCGCAAAGGGGCGCAAAACGAAAAACTACGAAAGAGATGAAAAGAACGAAAGCAAACGGGAGGTTACGAAACAAACAAAGAGAAATCTTTCGCACTGCCACTTGGCAGCTCAACAAGCTTGAAGTCATAGACTTCACGCCCAACTGAAACAAATGGCAACAACGGAGACTAACTAGCTAGTTGATTGGCGTTAACTAGTCTTGGGGGAGCTGTAGAACACCTCAACAAACAAATCTCGGTTCTACCAACAAAGTGGATAGTTTAATTGACAAAGGTTGACAAATGAACTCGAACTTGAAACATTTTTCTTCTTCTTGAAACTTGAAAGTTTCACGAACAATATCTTGTTGAAACTCGAAAGATTTGTGAACAATAAATTGTCGCGAAGTATTTTGATTCTTGTTCAAACTCGAAACTCGAAACTATCGTGAAACGCGAAATTGTCGAGTCTGATAAAAGAACATTTTAATATCAATCATCTTAACGGTTAGATCGACTATTAATGGAAAGTAAAAGGCCAAAAGACCTATTTTGTGACAATATAAATACATATGTACTTATTCGTTGTAAACATACAAACAAAGCAACAAGGCAACAAGAGATGTATACTGAAGAATCAGAATCAAAATTATAAAAATTTGACTGCTCAAAGTTTATCAACAGATGATTTTTTTTCAGTTATTCTGATTGTCTAAAATTGTCTATCACACTCACGCATATATCTCAACTATCCGCATGCTTTATTCAATCAAAGTAGAAACTGCTTTATTAGTACATAGACCAAAATCAAACACGATTGAAGACACTGATATTAGTTTGATTTATTCAAACTTTTATCATGTTCTCTAAAGGAGAATTCTTAGTATTTTTCCTACAACGGTATCATGGAACTGTTCAAATCCTCTTCTAGGGGATTGGAGTGCAAAGGGATCTGGGCTTTTGGGCATTTCAAAGATCTCATAGGGCCCAATGTGTTGGAATCATCAAACATATCCATGAAAGTTTGGGTATTTGGTGAAATAACTCGAATCTGTGAAGGACTGGTGGCCTAGGAAGCTGTGATTGGAATGGTAGATCCAATTGTCACAGATTGATCCTATGAGGAAGTCGAGACGAGGGATGCATCGGTGGTTTGAGAGAAAGGTAGCTCAGTGCAGGTTGCAGCAGGGGGTGGAAGCGCAGCTGGAGTTGGTTGTCTAGTACAATCTCGTGATGCGGAAGGCAAGTCAAGAACAACATTCTCGCTGCGTGGACGATGACGACTGTGTGAACTTAGCACTTGGTGTGAGGATTCAGTCGATGCCTCTTTGTAAATAGAGAGCACAGAATCCATACTAAAGCCATGGATTTTGTTATCAAGATAGGAGGCTGCAAGGAGGGACAAGAGCTGGCCAGCAGCAAACTGTTGCTTGGTATTACTTTTGATAGCTCGTTTGAGCTCTCCAAACAAAGTCTTGAACCAGTTATATGGTCCCAAAGGGGCCTTGGCTCTCTTGGCCTGGGACTCAACTATCCTACGCAAAATTTGAGAAGAGATACGGTCTTTCCTGAAGTTGCCAACCATCAGGAAATTGTTGAGGAGCTGAGCAGCAGTCTGAATGGCAGAATCAGTAATGGCATCTAGAAGATAGTCGTCATTAGTCCAATATAGATCATTGGTAGTATCAATATAAGGCTTAATAGCCTGTTTGGCTTGTTTATGATTCGGTGAGGCTTGGGTACCAAACGCTATCCCTATGGAAGCAAGGGCGGCTTCTGTCACACGCACCCTGTGTGTGGCTCCTTGAAAGGGAATGTAAAATTGGATTTCTCCTCCTTCCAAGTACTGAAGGCTAAAATCCATGTTGATTCTCCCTGAAAAGGCTCTCTCATGAATACCCATTATAGTAAGCAGAGGCTCCACAAGGATCATCCACTGAGTGACCATGTTTGTGCTAGGAAGGACCATAATGTCCATTGTAGATGGGACATCACGATGGACAGTATAGCGAGGAGATTGAGACGTGTCTGTGGAAGACATGGTGGAACAAGTTCAGAAACTAAAAGTAATGAGCGTGAGTGTATGACAGAAAGCTGTATGGAAAGTTTTGAAGACTTTGGGTGCTGGAAAAATTGGCAAGAGCTTTGCTAGCACAAGTGAGAAATGAAATCGAATTCTGCTCTTTTATAGGCTGATTTGGGGGGTCCATTAGAAATGTACTAGCTTGACTGTTCAATTCTAAACCAAAATTTGCAGGCTTTTTCAGTACTGTGAAAATAGATTATAAAAATCTAAGCAAAGGTTTTTGACGCTTTGAACCTATCCGGCAAACATTTTTCAGGTCTGGCAAAGGTTCATCTGGCGAAGGTTCATCCTTTGCCCAAGATCATCGTTTGTCCAAATACTATCATAAATGCAAATTTTCGGGATCTGAACCTATAGTCGACCTAATTTTGATATTCAGCGAAGGTTTCCAATACTATATGGGCAACATATGACCAAAACAATGATTTTCTAAGTCATTTTTCATCAAAAATATCTTCTGAAAATACTTTCCTTCCACTTTTTCACTCTGATGACTTTTTGTACTTTTGCTCATCAGTATTTTCATTTTTTTTACTGTCTTTTCCAAAAAAAAAATATCAAACAAATAGGAAAAATAAATAAAACAAAATAGAATATCGTTTGGATCATGCTTGATGAACTGGCGGAGCAGGCTGCCAGAACTTACGTAGCAGGCTGCCATTCACTGGAGTATTATGAAGCGTAGGCCACCAACAATATGACTGCAAAAATTTGCGAACAGTAATATTTATAGAGAAGTGTCCTCTTCTCATGCCATCATGTGAAAACATGATTAATTTAGATATTTCATGCGGTAAAACACATCTTCAAAAAATATCATTCATTCCACGACAATATAATTGTCCTACAATCAATTGATAAGGTTGAGCCTTATGAATCAATTGCCTCTTCTGTACTTTTGTCAAAGAGTCATTAGGTTGCCCTAGTATCAAGTACTCAAAAATATCTACTGCCCACTCAAATACTGCTTCTACATAGAATAATGCAGCATCTGATAAGTCATCATCCACTTCAGTATTAACTGGTACGGATTCGATTCGTGAAACATGGTCGGCAAGATAATGTTTTTTACCTTTATGAACAACAATTTGAAGTCAAATTCAGTCAATAACAGTAACCATCTTGCAATATGCCCAGTATTGCACGTCTTGTTTACCAAGTAAAATAACGAATGGTGATTCGTATGAAATGCAAAGTGTGTTTCCATGAGGTAATGTCAAAATTTTCGTACAGAAAAATCATGGCTAACGCTTCACGTTCTGTTGTTAAATAGTTCTTTTCTGGATCTGTAAGTTGTCTGGTTGCAAATCGTATCGAATAGTCCTTCTTATATTCACCTGGCTGCGTCAAAACTGATCCAATTGCATATTTTGAGACATCATTATGAGCATGAAATTCAATCGTCCAATCTGGAGAACACAGTATCAGTGCTGAAGTTAATGCTTTTTTTAAATTTTTCAAAGGCTTCTATTGTCCAAATAGGAACAATAGTCAGTTTGTATATAGATCTTGCATCCGCAAAGAAGATAATAAATATTCGATAATAGTTCGCATGACCCATAAACACGTAAACTCCACGAATTGTTGTTGGCGGTGGCAATTCCACAATAACCTTGATTTTGGAATAATCTATGGCAATGCCATGTCTTGATATCACATGTCCAAGAACAACTCCATGGGAAATCCATATCTGGCACTTTTTCGGATTCAAGGAAATTGATACTTGCAACAACATTCAAATACTTTTTCCAATCGATCCAGATGGTATGTATCCATGCTATGTATTCCGAGGTCATCCAAGTATATTTCAAGGAATTTCTATAGATAATCTTTAAAAGCAAACTGCATCACTCTTTGGAACGAGCTTGGTGCATTATAGAATCCAAACAACATTACTTTGTAAGCATAGGTCCCCCATTCTGTTGCAAAGGCTGTTTTGTGACGATCTGCAAATGCTATCTTAACCTGGTTGTATCCACTAAATCCATCCAGAAAACTATAAGCTTTTGCTCCAGCAAGGCGGTCCAAAATGCTTTTAGTAAAAGGTAACGGAAAGTGATCCTTTCGCGTCACTTCGTTCAAGGCCTTGAGATTCACACAAATTCTCAATTTTTCATTCTTCTTAGGAACAATGACTATTGGTGAAACCCATTCGGTATGCTCACCTTAGAATTTATCTGAATTCTAAGTCTATTCACAAAAGTAGTAATTTATATGACATAACAGTCTTTCAAAAGAATAACTTTATGCTAGAAAGAATCCTATATCTTATATTCAAGAAATTACTAATAAGTAAAGGATTAATTAAGAAAGCGAGAAATAGATTTGAGGGCCTTTGATTTGTAAATAATGAGATACCACATTGGGATCTAGATTAAACCTCAAAAAATTTCAAAATACCCCACATTTGATCAAACGGTTTTATTTTTTCATATCGTGACTAGGTACTAAAACACACATCAGATTTTTACAGTCCTAGAATTTCCTTCCCAAAATCACTGATGTCCCATACCATCAACTTTTTCTCCCAAAAAACCCTTAACTGTCTTATCTGATATTCTAGAAATCCATCGATCATCTAGTTGTCCTATAATCACTATAGGATATTATCTCTTGTTCCCAAACACCGGAGAATCCAATTTATTTGGATGACTGGCATGCCTATCAAATGGATACCTCAAATCCACATCTGATCCCATGAATTAACATGATTCCACATTACATTATGATCTTTTATGGTTAATGAATAAGCTTCAAATCCCCTACTGATGCATCAAATCTAGGGACAAGCTTCTGTCAACTAACAGATCCAATATAATCCACGTATCAGATTTCACTTCTAACATCACAATTGACATCCAAAACTATGGATATCTTGATGGTTACAAATATATATGCTATGAAGTCAACTAAATGACATCTGTCCAGGAAATTAATAACCGGTATCAAGCAATTATTTACAGGGATTACCGAAATCCTAAATGCGAAATACATTTCCCGATCACACTTACTACCTCTGATGTCCACTCTTCTTCCCTTCTTAGAATTTTCAGTTCTCTGAAAATCTATTTCAGCTAAGGTACCAAGAAGACGTAACGACATTAGTAAATGTTTAAAAATTAATTACTGTAGGAAAAAGTCCAAAACAATTTCATTTTTGTCCTATACCTGGGCTGAATATCTGATATCAAAAAGCATTTACTAGTATGTGAAATTGTACTAGTCTGATCTTTTGAATATAATTCACCATAGGATTTTACATAAAATGAAATCAGTTATGTAATTCCTATTATTATAAATTTTCCAATAAAATTGGACTATTTTTTCTTTTTATTGACTCATTACTCCATTAATATTGACAAAACCTATCCAAACATAGAATATGAAATTACAAAAAATTCCACCAATAGGATTTCAGTAATTCTTGAACAGTATCCGATAAGATTTACTGTCTAGATAAAAAATACTATTGCCACTTATTCAATCTGGTCATTTCATATTGTTTGATGATTTTAGTCAAATTTAACGAGTATCTTGCACAAACGTTCACTTGATTGATTTCTAGCAATCAACATCGACTAGAAAACTATTAGACAAGTAATTGATTTCAAATTTTTACCAAATTGGAATTCAAAAAAAAAATTAAATTTTAACTTTCAATCTGACAGTTTTTAATTTCAAAAGTTAAAAGAATGACAGTACAATAAAACCTGTTGGCAATTTCATTGCGGTTCCTTCTATCAATTTTAACTTATCTATCACCGGGAAATAATTTAGACTTAGTGAAAACATTGTGATCAATTTTGATTGATAAACTCAGTTTAATCAATTCACTAATCTAAAATGAGTCCATAGATAATGAAAAAATGATCAACTTGGAAAACTCAATTTTTGCTTTATTTTACGTAATTCAAAAATTCTGACAAAAATACTGTTAATACAAAAGGCAATCGAAATCGAAAAAATTGAAACAGGGTCCGATTCCTATTGTTACTAACCCAATGTCAAACTGGCATGCAAAACACACTACATTAGTCACAAACGTCATTACGGAATTTTTTATGTAAACGTAAGTTTTAACATTGATTTGTGACCCAACTATTAGAACACATGCGTACTACAAACTAGAAAAATGACTGGCATGTAATCAGAACAATTCCAAATTTTGCCAATTTTACTCACAAAATTGCAAAATTTCAAATGATCATAACTTTGGCTATAGGACACCAAATTGGGTGCAGTACAGAGGGAGACCAAGTGAACAAGATGCTTGCCACATCAGCTTGCCACCTAGGCTTCACACGTGTGAGATCAAAGTGTCATTAAATCTGTAGTAGGGTGCACTTCCACAAGACAAAATTATGCGAACACCCATCCTAGCCCAAAATTAATGCTACCAACAGTCTTAAACAATCAATCAGACTTCCACCTTTGGATAGGACCGGCCAAATCTGGCTAGCACAAATGACAAGATCATCCCGGCATGCACTAGTGCTCCTCCCCCCTATTCCTTGGAAGAGAGAATGATTCCTCGAGAGGGTCTTCCTATATACGCATAGTCATAGGCCACCCTAGCAAGGGTCCTATCCCTACACGCACAAGGGCCATGAAAGACTACCCTCGGAACCTAGTTAAAGGGCCAAGGCATGACAAGTGGGCTAATGGGCCCACAACGTTTGGCTATCCAGATCCAATAATCAACCGACAGACATATTGTCGATTGTCGGGGTCCTCAAAACCTTCAGGCTGCTTCATGAAGATTTTCTCCTCGAGATCTCTGTGGAGAAAGACTGTTTTCACGTCAATCTGATGAATTTCCAGCTGGAGTCTGTGGGTGGCTCTACAGTCTTATTTGATGGCTGTCCTCGATCTCCGTCTTGAATGGGCAGTAGTGTGAAGATCTCATGGTCTCTTTCATCTTTTAGTCTAGGGAATGTGGACTCATCGAACTTCCCATCTCTGTTCAAAACAGCCTTCTTCGTGGTTGGATCGTAGAGCTTGTACACTTGTGTTCCGTTCGAATAGCCGACCATGATAGTTTGCTCTGATTTGTCATCGAGCTTGCTTCGGTTTTCTTTTGGAATGTGCTTATATGATGCACATCCAAACACACGTACGTATGATAGATCAGGCTTTCTACTTGTCCACATTTCATACGACATCTTGTTATCTAGCGTTGTCGTTATTGATCTGTTTTGTAGGTGTACAACTGCAGCTATTGCCTCAACCCATAATTGATCTGGCAACTGAGCCTGTGCCAACATCTGGCTCCTTGGACTAGTATTCTGTTTCTTCTTTCTGCAACACCGTTGTATTCTGGTGTGTATGCAGGAGTGAACTGGTGTTCTATCCCCTGTTCTTCACAGAATTTTGCGAATTCTTTGCTTTTGTATTCACCTCCATTCTCGGATCTCAGGATCTGTATCTTTTTCGAGGTGTGTCGATCTGCAAATGCCACGAACTTCTTAAAGGAATCAAACACTTCGGATTTCTTCTTCAAGTAGTAGATCGTGGTCATTCAGCTATAATCATCTATGAACGTCAGAAAATACCTCGAACCTCAAATGATACATTCTCCTATGCCAGAGCTGATCTTCATTCTCTGATGCATTTAATATGCTATCAGAGTTGCTGATTATCTTGGCCTGATAGAGGTTTCCTTCTCTGCATCCGACCGTCAGCAACTTGTTTGTCATTTTCTCGATCATGTGGCATGTGTTGTCGTCGAACAAAACTCGAATGCCAAGATCTACCATCTTGGAAACGGATAGCAGATCTTTTCTTAGCGAGGGCACATAGAGTGCTCTTGGCAGCTCTACTTGACCTGACAGTGTTCGCAGCTGCAGAGTACCCACGCCTTTGACATAACAAGATCATTACCTATTCGAGAGTACTATGTTGTCCTTGTTTCTTACAATTTGAGGAAAATGTTTAGGGCAAATATATTCCCACAATTTTGAAAAAACTGTAGTCCACCAATTTGCGCTTGACACGGAGATGGTGTACACACCACCGGCCAGTATGTGCACGACATTTGTCTCGTCACACATGTTGCGTGACATGTGTCTAAATTTTTTGTCAGCACACCACCGGCCAGTATGTGCACGACATCTGTTTCGCCACATCAACATGTTCGTTGGTTGCTATAATCATCAATAAAATGATAAAAATTTCAGCGCTGGTAGGCCGCGCTATCATCCTGAAAGTTGATGGTAGTCCATGCTACCCAACTGATACACAAAAAGAATTCAAAGTAAATGAATGAAGAGTTTTGGTGCACTTTCATACATGAGGGAGTGGTTGATATCGCCTTTGTCTTGTAGCAATTGGGTGCTCAACATTTATGAGTTCCATGAGAGCATAATCAAAATGAAGAAGAAGAAGAGGAAAGTAGAGAGGATGGAGATAGCTTAAAGAGTAGCTACATTTAAATAGCAAAAGAGTAAGCATAGTGTGGAGCTTCGTAGAAAGAACCATACTTTGCCTTGTGTATGAAGCAAATCATAGTAACCGTTGGATGAGATAAGGGTAAATCATGACCGTTCGTAGAAGAGACTTTTAAAAAAAAATTCCTGCTAAAAGATTAAACCATTTAGGGGTATATTTTCGAAAGTTTAGATAGCTTATGACAAGAGGGGGTGACACTACATTAGATACTACCCATGAGAGAGAGAGAGAGAGAGAGAGAGAGAGAGAGAGAGAGAGAGAGAGAGAGAGAGAGAGAGAGAGAGAGAGAGAGAGAGAGAGAGAGAGAGAGAGAGAGAGAGAGAGAGAGAGAGAACTCGACTCCTACAATTTTTAAATGAGTGAGAAAGCCCCTTCATACAAAGGACTTGGGTCGTATATTCAAAGAAAATAAGCCCCTATGTGGCCACCTCTTATTAGTCTTCTCCTTAACTTCATCCACAACAGCAAGCAAAATTTTGATAATTCTAAGTTAAATAACTTGCTATAGCCCCTATAGAGGTTATTATCTATGCTACCTCATACAACTAAGCATTAAAATCCACTAGCCTCATGGTCTATGTTAGTCACTATGCTAAGGCTTATGATTTGGACTTATGTCCATAAAATGCTACAAGTCGTAAGAATTTCTACCAAAATAAGAGACTGACATTTACTAAGGCCTTTTTTTTGCTTATTTGCCAAAAATTCACGGGTATAGGCTATGTTAACATGTCTCACCATACTATCACGCAAGTCTATTATCTTAAGTGATTTTTTTTTAAAAATTCACCAAAGCATTCACAATAATTTTTGTGTGCATCATGCTATGTCTAACACCTTGTTATGATCCACCTCTAAGTTATATACTAAAATGATATGTCATCAAATTCAATTAAATGACACCCACGTTATTGTAGTCATAAAGCTATGACGTCCTTGCAATAAAGTTCTATATTTTTGTCTCATTCTCTTTATACTTTATGGCATCACTTTCACGGTTCCACAAACTTTTTGTGTGTACGACTTTGAATAATGAGAATCTTGATATTTCGTAAATACCTTTTGTAGGATGGTCAAATTCAGAACTCAACCTTCACAACTTGAACCTATATTTGCAACAATGATAACCACTTGTTAATCATTTCTTCCATCACATCATAG
This sequence comes from Diphasiastrum complanatum, assembly GCA_029204225.1. Classification (NCBI taxonomy): domain Eukaryota; kingdom Viridiplantae; phylum Streptophyta; class Lycopodiopsida; order Lycopodiales; family Lycopodiaceae; genus Diphasiastrum; species Diphasiastrum complanatum. Next base: position 36,580,590 of record CM055105.1, on the reverse strand, counting down.
ATTAACGTACTAATAGTCTATCCTAGAGTAAAAGAATGGAAAATGTTTTATAATTCTCACAATGGATTCTTTCCAAGTATGATGTTTAAGCATTATTTTATGGACAAGCTTCCTGATGAGTGCTCATATGCTTAGGAAACGTTACATCTTAACAAAATCTTTTGAAATAAAACACAATAATAAGAATATAGTTATGGAAAATCTGTGCAAGAGATAATAATCTTTTTAGTGATTGAAGTCATACTTCTTCTATTCATCACTTTTCAACCATATCATTTGTGATCTTTTGTTAAATAACTATGAACTAGATATGTGGTGAAAAAAGTATATCACATGCCCAAACAATTCATCAAAGGGATGAATTAATGCAATCAAGAATACAATGGTATATTGCTTACCTCATGTTTATAAAAAACTAATTTGCTTGATAGGCCAAGCACAATAATATGTTTTACATGCAATGTTGCAAAATAAGCAGCATTTGGTAAGACATTTAGTATCGTTGACTATTGCAACTTGAACCAAGAATCGCTAAATATTGATTCCCATTTAAAACTCAATGGTGGGAGAAACAATCATGTGATATTGATCATACAATTATTTGCTACTTGGCCATCTCATATTCCTAGCAACCACTTGATATCAAGTACTAGTAGATAACTTAGAAACAAATGATGACAATTGGAACATTTATTTGATTGGATTAATCAACTTGACTCAAGACTCAAATGAAAAGAATGAAACAACTTGCAAGGGTAGACAGTGCCCTAAGACAACTTGTGATTTGGGATCCTCTTGTCTAAATTCCTTCTATTAATCTAAAAAGTAGATAAAAATTCTTGATAGACCATTCAGTTTACAAAGAGTCTCATAATTACCAGTGTTGGGCGGGTATCAAAATTTTTGATATTTCTTGGACACCCTCTCGTTGGCTATCTTCTTTGCTATTTTTCTATAGTAGAAGCTAGCCCCGAATTCTTGGAGGGTTGCAACCTCTTCCTAGTTGGATTTCTCATCTATTTGCATTGCATTTTATTGATTTTCTATAGTAGTAGCTGGCACCCTATTTCTAGTTGGCTTTTGGCTCCATTTGGTTGCTTTTCCACTTGGTTATTCAATCCTACACAACTGAACTGCAATGTCTACATAAAAAGAGTCGAAAAAGATTTTGTGACACTGACAATCTTTGTGGATGATTCCCTAATGATAGGAAATTCCTTGCTGATCAAAGACACAAAGAGTCAGATTTCTGCAAGCTATGAAATCACAGATCTTGGAGAAGCAACAAAATGCCTCGGGCTGGAGATCACAAGAGATCGAACAAAGGGCGAAATGCACTTGAGTCATTCTGAATATGTCAAAAAGGTACTCAAGCAGTACCACATGATGGACTGCAAAGAAAAGGCCACACCAATGATAGATGGAACCAAGCTCACGAAGCAGGATTGCCCAAAAATAGAAACAAAACTCTAATGGATAAGGAGAATTAGCCAAGATACCAATGGGTGATATGAGCAATGTATGTCTATATTTTGCACAATTTTTCCATGTGCAGGTATACCCTACCAGAACTTGATCAGTAGTCTGATGTACCTCACAATTTGTACCAGACCCGATCTAGCTTTCTCTGTTTACGCCTTGAGCCAATTCTCTTCCAATCTTGGCATGGCACATTGGCAAATGGCAAAATGAGTCCTACAGTATATGAAGGGTACCCAGAGTATGGGATTAACCTACAGAGCTAAAAACGAAGAAAAGGGATTCGAGCTCCTGTGAAGCTGAATACGTTGTGCCTTCAAAGGTGGCGAACGAGGTAGTGTGGCTGCAGATGATGCTGGAGGCAATCGAGATACCACAAGAAGGGCCAAGCACGATGATGATGGACTCTCAGAGTGCCATCTATCTGTCCCAAGATCCTGTCTTCCATTCAAAGACAAAACACATACCTTTGTCGCTCGACAAGCCACTCTTTTCCAAGCAAAGAAAGACAATTGAATTAAACGTGCAAAGCTGCAAGGTTCAAGAGGGAGTGTCTGAAATGGTGAACTCCTGCAACTTTTCCACAACACGAACATGAATTGAAGGTCAAACGATTTGCGAAGGTCACCGTCCCTTGACTCAAAGCATACCTCCAAGACCGCAAACCGCAAAGGGATGCAAAACGAAAAGAAACAAAAAGAACGAAAACAAATGAAGGAAACGAAACAAACGAAGGAGAATCTTTCGCGCTGCCAGCTGACAGCTCAATGGGCTTAGAGTCGTAGACTTCACGCCTAGCTGAAATGAGTGGCAACGACGGAGAGTAACTGATAGTTGATTAGCGTTAACTAGTCTTGTGATTCTATGTTTAGCTATCTTGTAAACTCCACACAGTGGAGATAAAAACTATCCTTTCTGGATCATATATATAGAAGAGAATAGACGGAATTTCTGTAAGTGACAGAGAGAGACGTAGTGAGTAGAGCAGAAAAGAAAAATACTAGAAACGAAAGAGCTGTGCATGAAAGTCTGCCAATGAGCAGAACACAGTGAAAAGAGCAGAGTGTCATTCCGCCAACGAGCGAGACATTGACGATCTCGCTCTAAAAAATTAAACTCATAATGTCATTGCTCTATTTTTGTGCATCTTCCTGTCTTGGGTCGTTTGTCTTGATTGCTAGAATAGAATGTGTTTAGTGATGTGCAATCACGTGTCTAGGTTCCTGTGAAGCTTCCGTACAAAAGAAAATTCAAGGACACAAAATTGTTTTCACGTACACGAACACAAAAATGAAAACGAAAAAGAAAAAGAAACAGTTTCGCTTTCGTGACATATGCAGCATTATGGGCATTTAGAACCGCTTACAAAAATAGTACAAATCAAACACTCTTTCAACTAGTCTATGGTCAAGATGTTGTCATGCCGATTGAATTTTTAATCCCATCTTTACGCATAACAACAACAAAATGATTACATGATGATAAGTCTTTACAACTACGTCATGAAGCGTTGCACAAATTATGTGAAACCCGATTGATGACAGTACATGCATTAGCAACAAAGAAAGCCCGCCGCAAGGCATGACATGATCATCGATTGCACAAAAAGGATTTGAAAGCAGGAGATCTTGCATTGATGTACAAAACCAAGCTGGTCAAGGGAAAGTTGAAGTTTACCGATGAAGGCCCGTATAAAGTGAAGGAAATCTTGAACTATGGCGCAATAATTCTTGAGCACTTGGATGAAAAAGGATTTGATACTCCGGTGAATGGCAGCCGATTACGCAAGTTTTGATAGTCTGCTCCTCCAATTCAACAAGTCTGATCTCAATGATTTTTAATTTTAGTTGTTTTTCAATTTTTTGTTTTCAATATTTGATTGTTCAGAGTTTTTTTGAAAAAGACAGTAAAAAAAAAAATGAGAAAAGACTAATGAGCAAAGGTCAGAAAAGTCATCCGCATCATGGGAAAAAGAAAAAACAATATTTTTGATGAAAAATGATTTAGAAAATTTCTATTTTGGTCAGATGTTTTCTATACAGTATCAAAAACCTTCACTGAGCCTCCAGCCTGTACATCCACTTCAGATTTATCTAATTTGAGGTGGGCGAAGGTTCTTGGCCAAGAAAAATCCATTTTCGGAGCTAGGCAAATGATCAGCAATATGCCATTTTGAGAACCTTCGTCGAGCAACTTACCCTCATTATGAACCTTCGCTGACATGCTAGATGGTCTTAAAATGTCAAAATTAGGTTGGCCATAGGTTCAGATTTTAAAAAATTACATTTATGACAGTACTTGGGCGAAGGACCATCCTGGGTAAAGGTTCATCCTTCGCCAGACCTGAAAAACGTTTGCCCAATAGGTTCAGATTTCGAGAAACCTTCGTTGAGATTTTTATAGCCTATTTTCACAGTACTGTACATGTCTACAAATTTTTGTTCAAAACTGATCAGCCAAACTAGTATTCAGTGTAATGGACCCACCAAATTCACCTATAAGTTGGCTGAATTTAATTCACTCCTCACTTGTGCTACCGAAGCTCTTGTGAATTTTTCCTGCGACCAAAGCCTTCCAAACTTCCTGAACTGCTTTCTGATATACTTTCGCGCATCTTACTTTTCATTTGTGATCATCATGCCTTCCACCGATACTTCCTAGTCTCCACGTTATACTATCCATCGTGATGTCCCATCTGCAACGGACATCATAATCCTTCCTAGCACAAGATGGTCACTTAGTGGATGACCCTTGCGGAGCCTCTGCTCACTGCAATGCATATTCATGAGAGAGCCTTTTCTAGGAGAATCAATATGGATTTCATCACTCTTGCCTTCAGTACATGGAAAGAAGAGAAATCCAAATTTTATATCACCTTTCAGGGAGCAACACACAAGGTGCGCGTCACTAAGGCCGCCCTTGCTGCCATAGGTATAGCATCTGGTACACGAGCCTCACCCAACCATAAACAGGCCAAACAGACCATAAAGCCTTACATCGACTTAACCAACAATTTGCATTGGACTAATGATGGGTACCTCCTTGATACCATCACTGAGCCTTTCGTACATGTTGTTTCCCAGCTACTGAATAACTTCCTGATGGTTGGCAACCTCATGAAAGACCGCATCACTTCACAGATCCTCCATAGGATAGTTGAGTCCTATACCAACTAGCCAAAGCCCCTCTTGAACCATATAATTGGTTCAAGACTGTTTCTGGTGAGCTCAAATGAGCTATTAAGAGCAATACTAAGCAACGGTTCGTTGTTGGATCCTTGTCGTCTCTTCTAGTTGCCTCTCACCTGGAAAACAAAATCCATGGCTTCCACCTAGATTCTGTGCTTTTGGTCTATGAAGAAGCACTGGCCGAGTCGTCCCACCAGGCCTCCAATTCACATAGTCGGCATCGCCCACGCAGCGAGATCATCATTCCTGACTCGCCTTCCACGTCACGACGTTGTACTAGGCATACATCGACAACTACGCTTCCACCCCTTGCTGCTGTTTGCACTGAACTTCCTATTCCCCCTGCCTCTGATGCTTCCCTTGCCTCTGCTTCTACTCAAGGATAGTCTTTGACTATTGGGGCTATCATTCCCATCACAGCTGCCCAGGCTGCCTCACCCCCTATACACCGAAGCTATATCACCAAACACGCAGTATTTCATGGATATGTTCGATAATTTCGACCCCCTTGGGGCTTCTGAAGTTTTTGAAATGCCCCAGAGCCCTGTGCCCTTTGAACTCCAATCCTCTGAAAGAGGATTCGAACAAATATATGACACTACTGTTGGTGTTGAAGACTCAAGCCAGCAATTTCAATCTGAAGACAGCCAAGCCACACTTCGGGTCGACCAAGCTGCGAAGTCACCGAAGCAGTTCGACGCCACCGTGCCTGAGGGTTTTGAGGAAGAAGATGTTTTTGAAGAAGAAGAAGTATCGACATCTATTTCATGCCAACAAAGGACAGTAGCATCAGATCCTCCTATTGCTGCCACCTCCACGACAATAGATTTTGGTGATGCTCTTGGTTTGGTCTCAAGCCTTGCGCAAGTGATCCACTCTATGCTTGACAAGAAAAAAAAAATGGAACAAAGAATTTCAGATCTGGGATCCAAACAGCATGAAGACAAATCTGAAGCTGAAAAGAAGATGGCACAACAACACAGTGATCGCCTCGAAGGATACGTCAGCTCCCTGCAAAATGACCTGACAACCGCACAGGGTCAGGTGGACAAGGCCATGCAGGATGCAAAGCAACAGGTGCAGCTGCTAAAAGTCAATTGCAGATGGCAGAGCAGGATCGCATATGTCTCCAAGGTGAACTGGATGCGACCACCCTTGAACATGATGCGTATCTTCAAACGCAAATACTAGATCATCCGATCACTCCAACGGAGATCGCGTATTTGTTCAAGAAAGTGGAAACGTACAAAGTGGCCCTTCAGAGATTCCACCGCTTTGACAGGTTCAAAGGAGCAGCTTTAATTGAGTTGACAAAGGCTGAAAAAACCATCAGCGCCTATGAAAAAGCAGCTGCTCAGGTGTTGGAAGTCGGACCACAAATCCCCATACCGGTCATGCCACAATTCTCCCCTATGCGCCAAGAGGATGTACCAATGGATACAGGGCTGGATTCGGGCATGGACCAGGGGGGGAGCTCGAGAAATAGAAGAACAACCGCTAGTTGTATAGGCAGTGCAATCGGGTCCATCCTCATCAAGGACCACACCGCTATTCAGAAGGCCCATCAGCGTCGAGGACCATATCCAGAGTTTCTTATCGCAACATCCTCATGAGTCCTCGCATGGTGCATGGGTCCTTAAGTTCAAGACCTCCAAGATAGAGGCCGACAAAGAGTTGGACAAAATACCTGCATTGGGAGAGCAGACAGCATGGAGAATTACCATTTTTGAGAAAATTCCGGAATCAATCAGGAGTTATGTGGCCAGCCCTCGCCAATTGCGGGTAGATCCCTATTATGTGCCAATGCCAAGAAGGAATAAATGGAAAGATTTAGGATTGGCTATGGACAAGATTACAATCCATACGCCCAATTGGCCAATCATCCATCAGCCCTACAACTGGACTATATCAGTGGATTTCCACCGGGCTTCACAAACGTACCAGCGAGAGTTTGCAAAAGATCTAACTCTGTTGGCATCAGTGGCAACCAGATGGGACGATTGTCTCCCTCCTCCGGCATTCGATCCAAATAAGTCGATGGCCTCAGACAATATCAAAGATCAGTTGTCGATTGCTCATTTATATTTTTGTGCAGCAATGATGCGAGGCTCTAAGGAATCACGCTTCCCATCATGGACAACCTCAAAGTGGATTGCAGGAGCCCATCATAGTTTTTTGCCCCATTATTTGGATCTTAATACTGCTGTCCGCCTCGACTTTATGCCATTTAATAAAGATTTGTCGTGAAGCTAATAAAAGTCCCCCATAATTGCATCTCGCAGGTGTCATGGGACCGCCACCAGTTTTGGTGGGGGATATTGTTGGAGGGTTTGCGGATCCCAAGGCAACCCTAACCCTAGTTAATAAGTGAGAGGGATTTGGCACCCTGTGTGTGTAAGTCCAACCGATGATCACATAGTTATTTGATTAGTTACAAGTCAATAAAAGGACTTTAGGCCTTTTGTAGGACTTTAAATGTTGCAGGGCCTAAATGTCAAGCTAGTGAATAAAATTGGGTCTGATTTGGACGGTTTACACACTTTTTTAAATTTGAATAATTAGGGAGACAGAAATGGACCAATAGGATTCAAAGGCTAGGTCCTTCTCTCTACTATACAAAGGGACCAACTTGAGTTCCTATAGATGTCCATTTTCTCATTTCAATAAAGCAGATTGGTTCTCTTCAGAAATGGATTGATGAATGTCCTTACTCTCTATCACTTTTCCTTCGTCTCTTATGCTGTTTTTAAATTTTGCTAATTGTTGGATCTGAATGTTATTGGGATTGCAAGTTGTTATACTTTTTATGAGAGAGAAAGAGTAAGCTATCTTTGTTGTGGATCATAGTGTTAGTGGATCGTAGTGCTAATGGATGTAGTGTTAATGTTTAGGATTAATGGATGTTAGAGTTAGATGTGAATCATCCATTCATGTTGAAATTTGAACTATACTATCGCTCTCATGGGAACAAACCTACGCGTGACAACTAACTTCGTCTCTTGATGCTAGATTGACTAGATCTTGGATTCAGGTTAGGCAAGGAAAGAAACCCACTACAAGGAAGTTAGAACCACTTTTCAACGAAAATTCAAAATTATGGAGAGGCAGTTAATTTTTGTATTTTAGACCTAAAATTTTGGTTATGAATGGTTATTTAACTAATCGCCTTCTTTGACTATTGATTTTTAGAAGCACGTTCTCACTTTCAAGGAGGGCGATAAGGTAGTTACTTTATTTGGCAACAATTTTGTACATTCATTGGATGGAATTTCTATAGTTAATACATGAAAGTATTTAAATATTCACAATATTTCAATTTTTTCAATGTTTTATATTGCTATTGTGGATGTTTCTAATGTGTATCTAAATGGTTGTGAATTTTCAATAATTCTTACCTCAATAAATTTAGATCACGAACAAACAATGAAAAATCAGATCATAAGTGAATTTAAAGATGCATAATTTCCATCACAATTACCTCGTGGTTTATCGTCATCTAGGTTAGTAGACCACAAAATAGAGTTAATTCCAAGAAGTCAACATATCTCTAGACAACCTTATAGATTCTTTTAGAAAGAGGAGATAGATATTTCAAATCAAATAGAAAATTATCTGAGGATGGGACATATTCAACCCAATAAGTCACCATGGGACGATCATCTTTTTCTGAAAGCGAAGAAGGATGGAGGTTTTTGGATGTGCATATATTTTCGAGAACATTCTATTTATAATAAAATATTATTTTTGAGTGCGACGCAGATTCTTCTTGTCCAGATCATTAAAAATCTTGATTTTTACCTTCGACAAACTATAGAAACTGTATTTTCTTGTTTTAGAAACCTTCGTCGGGTTTATCCTAGTTTTATCTGTGTCAGATCTTGCATCTGAGAGTTCGGCGAAGGTTATTTCCCTAGAAATTGTCAGAAAAATTGATCAGAGAGTTTTTTCTCAAAATAGCATTGTTGATCTCATTGTCTGCTTGATCTAAATTTGTAAAGTTGGCTGCCCCTGATGCTACTCCTCAGGAAGCCAATCCTATTATTATTAGAAGAGCACCCCATTTGGATCTATTCAAATATAATGGATTAACTGATCCAGTTAGATTTCTTCATATCTATGCTGAATCCTGTGAAATCTATGGCGAAATTTTTTCTCAAGATAAACTTAAGCTATTTCCTATGGCCTTAACAGGCGCAACACAAGATTGGTACTATAATAAAGATGAAATTGAACGTACAGATTGGGAGGTTGTTAAAAGAGCCCTTATCACACGATTCAAACCGCGAAAGTTTATGAAAGTCCCTTTCCTACTTTTAAGTAGAATTAAAACGGAAAAGCAGAAAATGATTTGCGATTACATTGAACGGGTGAAACGCCTCAGATCTGAGTACGAACCTGAACTGATTAACGAAAAAGCCATGACTATGTGGTTTTTGTCAGGTTTATTTAAACGAATCAGACGTGAGCTGTAACGTCGTAATGAGTATGCACTCTTGCAAAATGTTATGGACGATGCAATCTGAGAGGAGGATGAAGATTCAGATGATGAGCCGAATATCAGTATGATGTCTTATACAACAAGCAGACTATTACAACATCCACCACTATTGCATTCACGAATGTAAACGCTACTGCAGAAATGATGCTCAACGAGTTCGAGAAACTTGGGAAGAACCAGCAAAAACAGATGAAAAAGTTGCAGTTGCAATTTGATGAGAAGATCAAAGCATTGGAAGGTTTTTACGAAAAAGTGAACAAGGAATCTGAGAGGTTTGCAAAGACTTTTTTAATCAGAAAAAATGTCTGGTGTTCTATTTGTACAGGAATTACACTGTGAACGAGTGTCCTCAATTGAAAAAACGAATGGAAATCAGTGTATGCCATTTGTGTAACTTGCTTGATCATGAGACTCCTTTTTGCAACTTCAATCCTCGGATAGTTCAGCAACGATATGCCCAAATGGGATATCGAGAACCACAGTATGGAGGAAATTCAGTAGCCATACCTTGACAATCTGCTGTTGGATACCCGAAACGTTTAGCCTTACCTACCCCACCAAAGCACTCCGCTCCTCCTGCCAATTTGATGAAACCAGATACGTACAGAAGTGTCGAGCAATGGAACTATGGTACTGATCAAGAAGGTGAATCTTCATAATAGTATGCTATTTGTACTGCCATGCAACAACAAGCCTCTAGAAACTGGACCAGAGCACCGCTTGGATGCTTTGCATGTGGAGAAAATCACAGAGTTGCAGAATGTCCAAATAAAGAAAAATTTGTACCATTCTGTCGTGACTGTGGTTATGGGCATTGCTATAAAGACTGTCCAACAAGACCGAAGCTGCCACCAGCTACAGCTCCTGTAAATTTGATAACAAGCAAAGACCAGTAGTTCAGAATAAATCAAGTGTACCCTTGATGGCAGAAAAAACCAGTAGCCATCCAATACCTGCTGATTCTATACCATTGAACGATATATCAACAACATCTGGAGTCTATCACAATCTTCATGCAGAAAAACAAAGATATCAAGATATGAGACAATGGATTAAACATCTGCAAAAAGAAGAGGAACTTGAAGCTGCTAAAGCAACAGCCGAAGTTTGTTCTTCACCATTGCAGCCACCAAGAAATTCACGTATAGATATGAATAATCAGTTGCATCATCATGAAAAACCCTTCAAGATGACTGAACTGGAAGCACCGCAAACAGAACCGCTCATGAATATTTTGTCTAGCAAAATCAATATTTCATTGGGAGAGTTCCTGAAGTTGGTGCCAAAAGCAACAGAAGTTTTAGCACAAACGTTAGCTCAAGTAGAACTAGAAGTCCATCAGGAGCCACTTTTTTGTGTTGGATTTGAAGAATCCAATGAAGTACTGCATGTCGGAGCCGCTTGGGAAAGTGAACAAAAGAATATCACTCTGCCGATACAGCATAGACAATTTCCTAAAGAAGCAGTCGTGATAGATGGCAGTTCAGGAGTTAACCTGATTTCTACAAAGCTATGTGCAAAATGGGGCCTTACCAAAATCAAGCCTGCGAATATTGCCATTAAGCTAGCTGATCAAACGACAGTCCGTCCGTGAGGAATGGTTGAGGATATACTTGTTAGAATTGCGGGAGTACAGTTCGTCATTACTTTCATAGTAATGGATTTACCAGAAGCACCAAATGTCTACCGAGTTCTATTGGGACGTCCATGGTTACGAGTTGCGCAAGTAATTCATAACTAGGGTACTGGAAAAATTACTTTTGAAAATCGTGAACATGTAGTCAAAGTTGATCCTGCAACTTGGACTATCAAACCAGTGGTTCAAAAAGAGGATGATGATTCATTAACAACGGATCATACTTGTGACCGTCCAGAGAAAAATTTGAGAGTTCATTACCATTCTCAAACGAATACTGTCAACTGGAATGAAGCTCTTGCAACGATTGATTGTACAGCAAGATAATCAGTCATGAGAGAGAGAGAGAGAGAGAGAGAGAGAGAGAGAGAGAGAGAGAGAGAGAGAGAGAGAGAGAGAGAGAGAGAGAGAGAGAGAGAGAGAGAGAGAGAGAGAGAGAGAGAGAGAGAGAGAGAGAGAGAGAGAGAGAGAGAGAGAGAGAGAGAGAGAGAGAGAGAGATCACCTTCAACTCTTAGAATGAAGAAACGATAGATAAATTTCCAAAGTACAAATGGTTTGGGACTTATATACGACTAGGTTAAAGCCTTGATGTGGTTTTCTATTATTGGCCCTCCTATTGTCAAGGTCTCTCTAAGTTATCAAGATACAATTTATTTAAAGCTACTAACCATGGGGTTGCGCATGGGTGTGAGCTTATTCTCTACCCTATTTTCTACATAATACATCAAAATGAGCTAGGTACGTATGCTAGTTTATTTACTATGCTAAAGCCCATGGTCTAGATTTATAAACATAAATGACCAAACTATTTCATCACTCTTTTAAACCATTTCTTCATTTTTTTGGAGAGATATGTGGCCAGAGAATATTCTCCTAATTCTTGGAAGCATTGCTTGAATCATTGTCTGATGTAAAGGATATTTAATGGCATCTCGGAATTTAGGCAACAAGCTTGTGGTATATATATTCTGGACACACTTTATTCATATCCCTTTATGTAGTTTGATTGTCAAGCAATGTTTTTTAGCAAATTGTGAAGAGGTAGTAATTTGTATTCACAATGTTAAGATAGGCTACTATTACAATTGTTGTGTGGATAAAACATGTGTGGTTCTATCTACAAAACTTACAGACAACATACTTTCCCATATTTAGCACCATGAGATGATTGTTAGTGGATGGCTGTTATGATAGTATTGGATACAAGATATCAATTGGTTAAGAGATATGCTCACAAGATAGGACGTGTGGATTGTGTGTGTGTGTTGGTTGGTCAGGGTACCAACTATCATCTAAGTATAAATTTGGCTATATTTATCGCTTAGATTAATAGTCTATGTACTTGATTGAGTTGTACGAGATAGATTTTGTTGGATTTGATAGCAACTATTAGTAGTTATAAATATGTACAATTTCTAGACATATACACAATGTATTAGAGCTTAGGGTTAATGTGCTTGGTTACAATTTTTGTCATTTAGGGTAGGTGGCATGGGTAATCAAATTTGCGTAACTACACATTGTTTGTTGATATTGATGAAGAGGGTTTATGTTATTCTATGTCTTGACTCGTGATGGATTATGAGATGCCCTCTTGCTAATGTGAATAATTAAAACTTCAGTAAGTACAATTTGTCTCAATAGCTGGCTAATAGAGGCTATTGCATCGATAATGTTATAAATTTGGAACAAGTCAATTTTTTTCCCTTTAGTTTTACACATATTAATACTTTCGTAGTTAGTACTATAAGATGGTTTGTTTTTTGAAAACATATTCTTCAATTTTATATGCTAACACATGAGACTTTTTTTCTTTAAGATACCACAAGTAGGAGTAAAATTGTAAGTTAGAAGTAGCTGTAGTCTCATGATTGCTTAGGTATATGTTGAGATTCATTTTCTAACAAATCATGTATAGTTTTCCATCAAAGCGTCATAGCCACTAAGGCCATGCATGATGTCATGATTAGGTCATAATAAGTAAGATGTCATGACATAATTATGTAGATATAATTTTAAGCCGCTTGTGTACCTATAGGTTTTCGTCCTTTTCATTGTACGTGTAGTTTTTTTAACTGATTATATATAAATTAAAGCCACAAGATGTTCTTTTTGAAATGTTCTTGGCATATGATGTGAGGAAAAGCCTTTAGTGTCATTCTAACTTAAAGTTGGTTATAAGTACGATGTCCACCTTCATAGGTATACAAAATGTCTTGAATTATATGTAAGTAACTAAGACACATGTATGGTCTCAAAAACTAGACATGCCAAAGATTTACACATGTTCTAATTCTTTTTGTAGTGTTGATTTATTTTAGAATAGTTTGTAACTTCATAATTTTTTTCACTTAAGACTTTACCTCTAAAATTATATGTTATGGCATCTAAAAGGGTAAGGGCTACTAGGACAAAGAGGACTTCTTATTTTTTATGAACTACCAACCATTTCATATCATTAAGTATGAATAAAATCACAAGGTATGTACAAGATTGTAGCTTAAATATCATCATGTACTTACTCATGAGGGAGCTTTAAGTTACCAACATTAAGATAAAGTTTAAAAAAAAGAGATGTTTAAAAGTTACTAAATAGTCTCATAATCATTGTAGACATATGTATAAAATATCTTGATTAGGAACTATTATGGCCATATTCGGTTAAGGACCTGGAATAGTCCTAATATAGTAGACCGACCCTCCAGTACTCGAGATTATTGGTCATGCCGTGATTTAATTCCATGTCAAGGCTGTTTGTGACTAATTACCTTGAGAGGACCCAGACACTCTAATTGAGACATATGGAGTATTACATGTCTGTGTGACAGATATAGGCAAGAGGACTGCATGAAGAGATGAGACCTATTTATAGTTGACCTGCATGGGGGTTGCATGGTTTCATGCACAGGACTCTACTCTCTATATAATGAGGTAGGGATTCTCCCGTCGACATATTGGGTTTAGGTTACCAGTTTCTCTCTTCTCTTATTGCTTCACATGGCATGGCTTGGGGGCTAGATCCAGTTTTGATCTAGGATTGGTTGGGCGATTTGGCTCCATAGTCTCCCTTAGTGTGTTCTCCTATCCTCATCTTAGAGGTTATCCCTTTTTTGGTCTTTATATTGGTATCAGAGCTCGACTAAGGTGCGGTCTTGGATAGGAGTGTACGCAAGCTCTACATTAGTTTGGAAGTGCAGATTTCTCAACGAAAGTTTAAAAGTAGATATACTAATTCATTGAGCTTTGCAAAGTTGTGGTAGAGTGCCCTTCTACGCATTTACTTTGGTTAAAGATGTTTGGAATTCGTTTTGAAATTCATTCTTAGTTTTCTGGTTTCTTGAAGAAATTTCCAATTCATGTGGTTTATTGTTGAACTCACTTTCTATGGATAGATGCAAGAATCTGTTATGTTATTTGTAATGGGATTCATGCATGACTAACTTTGTTTGATGATTGATTGATGAAAATCATTTTTTTTCGAATGAATTAAACTATTAGTGATGTTGTTACATGAATCTAGTTTACAACCAAGGTATATAACATGATAAGAATTGCAATTCTGTCATTTCTCTAGATAGTTGAAGAGAATGAGCTATTTTTAGGAGTTGAATCCTGCAAACCCATTCAATATAATTCCTAGTTTTCTTCTTTTGAAGTTTCAGAAGAAAACAAGGACAAAGGTTATACTGGTTGAAATATCGCATGCATTACTGTTCCTTCTTGGTTATAGACTGAAATTGAATTGCATGTTGGTTGAACTTTCAGAGTGCTAGAAGCCTCTATTTTCTAGCTCAGCTTCAGACTCCTCTGAGGAGTTAGTTAACGGATGACTGTTCTTTGCTTATCCTCTGAACAACCAATGAATCTCAGTAAGAATCTATGTAGTATTGATATCCTCTTCATTCATGGCATGAATGATTGGTATACAGATTCTGGATTCATGTGGTACCTGCAAAACGTGAAGATGAATAGCTAATGGAAAGGCTGGCAATGGCACTTGAAAGCTTGACAACCTGTAAAATTGATTCACAAGGGAAACCTTGTCTGCTATCTATTCCAGGTGATAGACCAATCGCCTCATTTCTGTTGCAGCCTGGAAGCTAACATACTTTCCAAGGAGGGCCGCAGATGGATATGGCATTTGATATGAACAGTAGCAGTCTCAGAACCTGTATGTGATCTACAGAAGTGGCAGCAAAGGTCCTCAATGGATTCATCATGCGTGTTGGTCGTTTTGAAGTTTGGATTTTGGTTTGTACTTGCTTTGCCATCGCTAGAAGGAAGGCAAGTTTCCTTCAACTTCCTACATCATGAGTGATAGGAGCATGCAATTCAGCTCTGGAAAAGAAACTCTCTTACCCTGTCTCTCTCTCAACCCTGCTGCTGAAATCCTTCTCATTTTCTCTCGTGGAAGTTTCATTTAATTCTCACGATGGAGGAGTAGGGTTGGGAAGCTTTTGAAGCCGTTTGGAAGGCAGCTGTTAGGGTTGGTGTTGATAGGGTAGTGGAGAGGTCTTTACATGGGGGATCCTTTTCAAATGAATAAGGATGTGGACCCATGGCCTTTTGTTTTGGTTTTTTGCATGAAAAGGGAGCCTATAATAGGTAATGGTATTCCATTGTTGGCTACCTTTCCAGAGATGCATGGGAACAATTTGTTCTTTTTATACTGAAACATAAGTATATGGGGGGAAAACTATTTAAATCTTGTTATTCTAACAGTGAGTCGATGAACTAGGGTTCACGGATTTAGGATAAACAACAAGATATTTGTTCCTCATGGTTATTTTTTTTTTCCCAAGACGGTACCCAGTTTGAGAAAATTTAATTTTTTAGGTACTGTGCTTGATGGTGACTAAACTTTGGAAGCTGAGTTCTTCCCAGATCAAAAGTTTAAAATTTAATTCCTTTCTGATTTGCGAACATGGTTAAAAGTTTGAAATTTGTTACTTGTCCGGGATATTTCTAAGATCGTTGGAAATGGATCAAGTGAACGTTTGGGCATGATACTCATGAAAATTGAATATAAAATCGTCAAAAAATATGAAATGACCAGATATGATGGGAGATGATGATAAATTCACACGTGTGGACTGTCCACAACATGTACTTGTGATCTCCTAAGGTGTGTGGATGCACCAAGATCAAGACTAGATTGAGATTCAAGATCTATCTTTGATTCTATGGCAAAAACACACTACTACATGCATTCAATCACTTCCAACTCTCACTCACATGTGTAGGAAGTGTTTCAAACATAATCTAAGCTGCTCTCCTTGGGTAGAGAGAGAAAATCATCATGAGCTCTCGGGTAGAGAGAGAAAGCTAGAAAACCAATTACTCACAAAATCCACTCAATCTCAAAATCAATTATATCCAAATGAGAAGTACAATGATACTAGTAGATCCACGAGCTACCACTATGCTTTACTATGATTGCACCACTGCACTAGGATCTTCCTTCTTCCTTGTTTCCAAGTGAATATGGGTAAAGCATATGCATCCAAAAACTCTAAGGTGATCAACCTTAGGCTTCTTCAAATATAAGATTTCATATGGTGACTTTCCTCCAAGAGCTATATGTGGGAGCCTATTGCAAAGATAACTTGCACAATTAATGGATTATCCCCAAAAATCTTTGGGCAAAGATCCCTCAATTCTCATAGATTTTGCACATTCACATAGAGATCTATTCTTTCTCTCGGCCACTCCATTTTGAGATGGAGAATAGGCACAAGAGAACTCTCTTTTAATGCCTTCAAGCTCACAAAAATCATGAAATTTATTGGAGATATATTCACCACCTCCATCACATCTAAGAACTTTAATCTTGAATGAGAATTGCTTCTCTACATAAGCTTTGAAAATAAGGAAATGATCAAACACCATAGATTTAGGAGCAAGAAGATATATCCAAGTGAATCTTGTGAAATCATTAATGAAAGTAACAAAACAAGTGGCTCCTCCCTTGATTATAGTTGATGAGAAATGCACATCCCAGTGGATTAACTCCAAAGGATGCTTGCTTTTGATAGAAGATCTTGAAAATGGCTTTTTGTGAGATATAGCAATAGCACAAGCCTCACAAGGCTTGATCTTCTTGGAGAATGACTTTGGCAAGCCAATAGCTTTGGCCTCTTTGATCATAGAGAGCATGGATTTGTAGTTGGGATGTCCCAACCTCCTATGCCATAATTCCTCCATAGAGAGCTTGTTCACAAGAGCAACATTACAAGCATTCACATATTCATTTGGATCTAGTTTATAGATGCCTCCAAATCTAGATCCTAATGCAAGTATCTCATCATTCTTCTTGATAGTGCAAGTATCAACATTGAATTTTACATCAAGGCAATTATCAAGCAATTGGCCAACACTAATGAGATTCTTAGTAAGCTTAGGCACATAAAGAACTTTAGAAAGAGAAAGAACTTTAGAGGATGCAAGCTTTAAGGGAATGTTCCCTATGCCTTCAATAGGACATTCAAAATCATTTGTAGTGTATATTGATTTCTTGACTCCATCATAAGGTGCAATAGAAGAGAAAGAATCCTTGGAGCTACACATATGTGAAGAGGCTCCACCATCAATATACCAAAAGCCGTCCTTCTTGAAAGGAGTGGATGACAAGCTAGAGACCATAAGAGATCCCTCTCCATCACTTGCAATAGTGTCTTCCTTCTCATTGGTGATGTTGGCTTGCTTGAGTTGATTCTTCTTCTTGAAGCAATTGGTGGCATAATGGCCTTTCTTGTCTCAATAAAAGCACTTGATCTTCTTCTTCTTGAGCTTGGATGATGAAGCATTAGAAGAATCATCTTCCTCCTCATCTTTGTCTTTGGATTTGGCTTTGTCCTTGCTTGAGGATTATTGAAATTGGTTCTAGCTCCTCCCTTTGTGCTTGTCCTTGGCAAAGAGGGCTTTTCCATGATTATGAGTGAGAGAAAGCTTGTCCATCCTCAAGAGCTTGTATTCCTCACACGTGTCTGAGCACCTGATTCCGTACAATACCAAGTCAGACCCAATCAATGCCCTATTGATCTCTTTCGATCCAAAATGAGGACTGCATGAAGAGATCTGACCTATTTATTGATCTGCATGGGGATTGCATGGATTCATGCACAAGAGTCTACTCTCTATATATTGAGGTAGAGATTATCTCGTCGACAATATTGTTTTGGTTACCAGTTTCTCTCTTCTCCTCTAGATTTCACATGGCATGGCTTGTGGGCTAGATCTAGGTTTGATCTAGGTTTGGTTGGACAGTTTGGCTCCATAATCTCTCTTGTTTCTCCTATCTTAGAGGTTTTCCCTAGTGGTCTTTACACTAATGATTTCAAAGTTAGTTGCTAAAAGACTGAACATGACTTATGTCATTAGAGCTTTGTTCAATTATAGATAGGTGTAGTCATGCATTAGAAAAGAAGGCTCATTCCACTGCGCTCGATAGGTCGTTCACAGTCTTTGACTTATCAAAACGACTCTCTTCTCTCTTTTCAACATGGTGTTAGAGCATTCTGTTATATCAAAGATCTACTACTATTAGAAACTTTTCACAGTATCAAATCAGAGCGCACTTGCTCTGAATTTTCAATTTGTGGTATCAAATTTCAGTATCAGATAATTGATTTCCAATTGTAGCGTTGCATGACATCATTCTTAAAAGTCATTGTGTTATTGCTAACCAAGTTGGATGTTTTGCAAGAGAGCAAATACCTATATACAAGGCCTTTTCAAGTCGTACATTTGGATATTTATGGATTTACTACAATTAGCAATAGTGGAGCTAAGATGTATGTAACCTTCATTGATGATTTTTGTAGATTGTGTTGGATCTATCTACTAAAGAGCAAAGATGAAGTAGTGTATGATGTCTTTGTTAAGTTTAAGAATGCAAGGGAGAACCAATTTTCCACAAGGATCAAGTGCTTAAGGAGTGACAATGGTGGTGAGTACATATCTACCAAGTTCAAGGCTTTTCGTGATGAGCATGGGATCAAGAGGGAGTATACAACATCAAGGACTCCACAACAAAATGGAGTGGCTGAAAGAAAGAATAAGACTTTATGTGAAAGTTCTAAAGCCATGAGGTCAAGTGCTAACCTTGATAAGCCACTTTGGTATCAAGCTTTGTTGTGTGCTAATTTCTATGCAATACGTGGCCGAGTGCTATTTTGGATGGAAGGACACCTTTGAGATGCTATTCAAGAGGGGGCCGAGTGTCAATGTTCTTAGAACTTTTGGATGCACATGCTATGTAGACATAACTCTTGATGATAGGACCAAGGAGGATCCGTCTTCAAGGAAAGGTATATTTGTTGGATATAGTGAGGTGAGTAAGGCCTACAAGGTTTACATTCCTTCTACCAACAAGGTGATTTTTGGTAGAGATGTCATTTTTGATGAGCGGAACATTCAAAAGTGTCTTCAAGCATTATTGATGGTGATGTGGATGGATCTGACATTCTTGATGTTGATGTAAAGAATCATACTTTAGATGGTAATAATGAAGGACCATCATCAAGTCAAAAGCCAAGGAGAACATCAAGGGAAAGACACATGCCTTCAAGGCTCACATATGATGAAAAGGGTAAGCAAGTAGATGTTTATACAGAAACTTGTAGTTTCGCTTACTACTGCATTACATATGCAAATACCTCGTTCATAGTATGACCTCAAATCGTTCCTATAAAAACCAAAAAAGGGATAACCCCTAAGATGAGGATAGGAGAACACACTAAGAGAGACAATGGAGCCAAACCGCCCAACCAATCCTAGATCAAAATTGGATCTAGCCGCCAAGACATGCCATGTGAAGCAAGAGGAGAAGAGAGACACTGATAACCTAAGCCCAATATGTCGACGGGAGAATCCCTACCTCATTATATAAAGAGTAGAGTCCTGTGCATGAAACCATGCAATGCAGGTCAACTATAAATAGTTCTCATCTCTTCATGCAATCCTCCTGCCTATGTCTGTCACACAAACATGCAATACTCCATATGTCTCAATTAGAGTGTTTGGGTCCTCTCAAGGTAATTAGTCACAAACAGGCCTTGACATGAAATTAAATCACGGCGTGACCAATAATCTCGAGTATTGGAGGGCCGGTCTACCATATAAGGACTATTCCAGGTCCTTAACCGAATATGGCCATAACATTCTTCCCTTCTTAAACTGCTTCTATCCTTAGAAGCTCCTCAAAACAGAAAAAAAAAAATAGGAACAATTCCTTTAACTTTCAATATTAACTGAGGAAGTCATTATTCTTAGTCTGACTTCCATATCAAACAAGTACTCAGAGATAAACCTATTTCCAATCATTAATCTCTGTTCTGGAGTATGACTCAAGTTTGAAAAGTTCACTAAGCAATAAATTTCTAAACTAGGTTACACTCAACACAAGTTAGTAACGTCATCTTCATGTAAAACACTTTCATGAACCACTGAGTGAAATAACCCCTAACTTAGGAGATTAAAGTTAAAGAAAAGAAATAATAATTACAATATGAAATTATCCACAACCTGTGGCAGACAATTTATAAAAAGCTTTCAAGTACGACTATCCTTAGAATCCAATTCTAAGATATGATAACTCATTCAACTAGAATTTCTAGGAGAATCATTAAGATATAGAATGATTAAAACACATCTCTGCTCTTTTTGAGTTAAATACTCCTGTTTCTAGCACCAAATGCAAGAAAATAGCATTCATTCATCTTAATAGACTTGTCTATCTCCTAGGATAACTGGAGATCCAATCAAATAAAAAACTATACTCAAGCATCTGTAGACCATAAACTGTAGCAGAAGAACATCCACTAGATAAATAAAATAATGTCCGTGAGATCCATAGGTTCTCAATTAAATTACTAGAGTAGAGTAGAGAAATTCAAATACTAGAGTAGATTAGAGAGATTCAAACTGATTTGAATTCTTACTCAAATAATAGATCAAGAATTAATCATCACACTCAAAAATCATTACCATTCATTTGAATCCACTGACAATAATTAAGTATGTATTTATGATTCGTCAATCATAAATATTTAGATTCATATGATTCATCAATCATAATTTTTTGAAATCCAAAATCATCATCATTTACAGGATACTGGAGTATATGTCCAACATAACTCATGAAAAGTAAGAATCATTCCAAAAGCTTCCCACTAAGAAAATACCAGATTTAGGAATATTCTTCAAAACATGATTTTTCAATTGAAGTACAAGATTCAAGTTCTATAAACAACTGGACTGAGCACATATCAACGTGACAATCATCTCCAACTACAAAAAACTTTAGATTACAATCCAGAATCAAATCTAGATACCCAAAGTTCTGTTGAATATCAATTCAGTTATTATTCTTGGATTCATTATGATTCGTTATCCAATTGAGCGCTCCGGGATACAATCACTAATGAGTTGAGTCTATTCCTTAACTAAGGAATACTCTATCCCAAGAACATTGTATATCCACTGCACAATTTTTTAACTGATGGACCCAAATGATTCACTAACCATGTGTCTTACAAGCAACATAAAACAAAACAATTAGTTTCTGATGAATCCTCATCACACTGATCATTTTACCAATTAACTTCATCTTAGAGTAATCAACTACTCAAGTTAATTGTTTATGATTTAGAAATCTTAATGTCTAGGTGCAGCTTTTAATTATATATGTATAACACCACATTTAGATCCTTATCCAGATTTTTGAATAAGCACATTGAACTTAAGTATCACTATGTTAGAAGCAAAGTTCTCAACAAAGAAGTCAGATTGCAATACTATCAAACGCAAGATATGAAAGTGGATATTTTTACTAAAGCATTAAGCTTGGATGCACACAGAAAGTTTTGTGTAGAACTAAGTTCAAAGATCAAGGCATTCATGAATTCAGATTAAGGGGGAGTGTTGAATTATTCTCCCGCTAATTGACTAATCGACATTTTAATCTGCATCCATCTTTTATCCAAACTTGCAAATTTCTTCGTGTTTTTACACAGTCTGCATAACTACTCGAAACGGCTCATAGTGACAGTTTACGTTCATTTCTGCAGACAGAATATTTATGACCAAAGCCACCGACTTGCATTAATCCATCATCAAGTAGTTTCTGAGAAGTCCTAATTGGATGGATGCCAGCACATCATAGCCAACTGGATGACACTTTTGACGACCTAATTGCTTAGTATAAATAGCTATTTATATTTCAACATCTTATGATCAAGAAGAACATCAAGTATCGAATAGTTAGCTCTCTCTCTCTCTCTCTCTCTCTCTCTCTCTCTCTCTCTCTCTCTCTCTCTCTCTCTCTCTCTCTCTCTCTCTCTCTCTCTCTCTCTCTCTCTCTCTCTCTCTCTCTCTCTCTCTCTCTCAAGCCTGCGAGCTTGTACACTCTTGAGCACTTTAGCTCAATTCTTTAGAGTTGATTAGAGATTGCTATTGCGGTTACTACTTTTTAGTAGTTGCGCTTAAGTTAGACTTACATTTTAGCTGCTCAGAGAGATTAGAGTACGCGGCTCCGATCCACAATTTTTTGTACTCATTGTTTCCATATTGAATCAATACTATCTTCTTATTGCGTTCAGTCTTGTCTCAGAATGTATGCATTTTTGTAGTTCTTCGCGACTAATTATTTGTATGATGTTTCGCGATTAATTATTTGTCTGATGTTCTGCGACAAATTATTTGTATGATATTTCGATGCTTAATGTTTGGCTACGTAATCACTCTATTACTAATGATTTCAAAGTTAGCTACTATAAGATTGAACGTGATTTCTATCACTATTGTTTTGTTTAAAATTGATAGGCGTAGTCATGCATAAAGAAAGAGGAAGATAGTTTATTTTGCTGCGCACGATAAGTTTTCTTTCTCATCGTTCAAATTTTTTTCTTTTCGAGTTTGACCTATCTTTCACACACCTCTTTCTAACATAACTACACTTATCAATTTCAAACAAAACAATAGTGATAGAAATCACGTTCGATCTTATAGTAACTAACTTTAAAATCATTAGTATTACGTAGCCAAACATTAAGCATTGAATTATTAGACAGATAATCAGTCGTGAAGAACTACAGAAATGCATACATTCTGAGATGAACCTGAATGCAATAAGAAGATAATATTGATTTAGTATGAAAATGAAACAAATGTAAATGAGTACAACAAGTTGCGGATCAAAGCCGCATATTCTAAGCTATCTATGAGTGACTAAATATAAGTATGAATTAAGTGCAATGCCGATAAGCAATAAGTGCAATAACAATCTCTAATTAACTCTACTAAACTGAGCTAGAATGCTCAAGAGTGTTCAAGCTCACAGGCTTGAGAGAGAGAACGCTAACTATTCAATACTTGATGATTGATCTTCAAGCTTGAGATGTAGGAATATGAACAACTATTTATACTAAATAATTAGGTCGTCAAATTCATCATCCAGTTGGCTGTGATGTGCTGGCATCCATCCAGTTAGGACTTCTCAGAAATTACTTGCTTGATGAATTAATGCAAGTCGGTGGCTTTGCTCATAAACAGTCTATCTGCAGATTTAAATGTGAACTGTCACTCTGCAGAAATGAACGTAAACTATCATGCAAAAAATGCGAAGATCTTTGCCAACGTCGTTTCCTTAACATTTGAGGCATCTGACATTTTGCGAAAAAGCCGAAGTGAGAGAAAATGCCGACTTTGTAAGCCATTTTTGAGTAGTTATGCAAACTGGGTAAAAACATGAAGAAATTAGCAGGTTTGGATAAAAGTTGGACGAAGATTAAAATGTCCATTAGTAGGAGAATGCTCTAACACAAAGATTGCTGAAGATCGAGCTAGCAAAAATCCTACTATCTATCTGTGCATTGATGTATGTGTTGCATCAAGAGTCGATGTTCAAGACATAGTTCTTGACTCAGGAGCTACATCGCACGTTGTGACGACAAGGCAGATGATAGTTAGCTTCCGACAAATCGACTCCTCCAGATACATCATTCTAGGAGATGGATTGCGACATGAGGTGAGCAACACTAGAGCACTTTGGCTCAGCAACAATGGTAGAGACAGAAGACTAGATGACGTCTTGTATGTGCCGACATTGTAGAAAGATCTACTATCAGTTGCAAGGATAGCAGATGCAGGCATGTGTGTGACATTCACAGATCCATGCAATGTGATTGATGCCACAACACTGGTACACTTATCACGCAAGGCAGACGAAGACGAAACCTGTATCACTTGAAAGTATGACTACTGACAGAGGAGGCTCATCAAGTCCATGAGTCTATGAACGTTCTATGGCACAGGAGACTATGCCACATGGACCCAATGGTGTTGTACAAAGCAAGCCAAAACAATGCATTCACAGGAGTAAGCATCAAAGATGCAAATTTGACAGCCTTTGACACATGCAACAAAGGAAAGATGTTTTGCACACCTGTCACGAAAAATTCTTTCATAGCAACGGAACTTCTGGAGCTGATACACTCAGATATCTATGGACCCTTTGTACTCTCTGTAGGAAGATCAGGATATTACATCACGTTTATCGATGATTATAGTAAGTTTGTTGTCATTTACTCCACAACAAATCTAAAACTCTTGATAGGTTTATAGAATATGTGAACTAGGTTGAGAAGTGGACGGAGAAGGAAGTCAAGTAGATCAGGATTGATAGAGGAGGAGAACATATCTCCAACCGATTTTTTGACTTTTGTAAAAGTTGAGACATCCTTCACAGGAAGACAATAGCCTATACACCACAACATAATGGTGTGGTTGAGAGGAAAAATAGAACTCTATGGGCTGAGGCAGTAGCTACAGCCGCCTACCTACAGAACAGGATAGGCAAATCGAACATTGCTCACACTACCCCACATGAGGTATGGTAGAACAACAAGCCAGATCTGGCTCGTGTTCAAATCTTCAAATGTGTAGCATACGCACACATACTGGCGACACACCGAGGTTTTATTGTCAGCAGACAGGACAAAGGCAATGTAGTTGCTGAGTCTATAATATCTCCAAAGAGATCTGTCAGACAAAGAAAACGCCAGTCAGATATGTACTCGACAACTCATCTTCTACTCAAGAAGAATTCTATGGATTCGGTGGTGAATCACAAACTTACGAAGAAGCCATCAACAGTCCATACAAGGACAAATGGATCAAGGCCATGGAAGATGAAACGAGCTCCATGAAGCAAAATGAAGTGTGGACTCTCGACTACTTTACATTGATCACATTTGAATTCTACTCTGTGTCCTAGATTTGTGATTCTGCTTACAGAGAGCAGATTTGTGGATAACTTAGATACATACAGAACTTTGGAGAGTAGCTTAGATTGATCATTTGCAAAGCATACTTACAGTTCTTTCACCTTTAATAGCTTGTGTGCTATTGTCGCCAAGGTGAATGAATTTTTGGGTACTCTAAGGTGTATAGGACTCAAAATAGACAATCAGGCTAGTCATGTGCTGAGTGGCTCCGAAATCCAGGAACCAAGAACTGTCACCAGATGCTCCTTGATGGTTGGTCATGAAGGCATCATAATCCACTTCTTGAATGGGCTGTGGAGCTTCTGCAGCTGCATTTGCCACTTGATTTGACTGCCCTTTGCTATTGTTCTTCGCTTGAAGTATTCGGCAGTCTTGTATTTCGTGGTTGTTTCATTTGCAGTATTTGTAGAACAGCTTCTTCTTTGTCTGCGGATTCGACTGTTCCTTGTGTTGAGTTGGTTTCTGGTCTGGCTTTGATAGCTTCGGACCTTTCTTCTTCTTCTGCTTTGTCGTGCCCTTGTTCGTGTACAAGGCATGAGAATCAGCTGAGGAACTTGAGGCTTTGTTCCTTCGTGTGTCTTCCTGCAACAACATAGTGATGACTCTCAAAAGAGTCAACTCTGGATGAGTTGTGATGATCATCACCCAGCTGTTGTAAGAACTTGGCAAGCTTGTAAGCAGTTGCATCACTGCGTCTTGATCGTCTATGACAGATCCGACAACGGTCATTTTCCTTAGCTGGTTCTTGAACTGATTAATGTGATTCTGCAAAGAATCACCATTCGTCATCTTGAGGGAGTAGAATTTCTTCCTGAGATGTAGCTTGGAAGCTATATCTCGCACTTCGTATAGTGTGCTCAAGATGTTCCAGACTTCTTTCGATGTCTGGGCCTCGGATACATGGCCGATCTGTGGATGATCAGCGTGAAAGCTTTTCCATCCTTCAGCTTCCATCTGGCGATTGTCGCGTCATCCGCTTTGGGTTTCCCTTCTGCACCTGTAACAACATCGTACAGTTCTTTTGTCATAAGTACAGTCTTCATCTAAAATCTACATAGATGGTAATTGGCTCCATCAAGCTTGTCCATGAGAGGACTAGCTTTCCCTTGGGAATCCATGTGGAAGAATTAGTCTAAGTGATAGGAGAAACTATTAGTGACTTAAGAATGAAAATCTGATACTGAAAAATACAGAACAAAAAAACAATTACTCTATTGGCTAGTAGAGTCTTGTACTGTGGGAGCTAATCAAGCTATAAAGATAGGCTCTGATACCATGTCGGGAGAGAGGGAGGAAGAATAAATGACGAACACGAACGAGAAACGAACTCGAACAAGAAATGAACGAGAAGCAAACTCGAACAGAAAATGTTCGTGCGCAGTGGAATGAGTTAAATGACTCTCTCCCTAAGCATGACTATGCCTATCATAATGAATAGAACTTTAGTGATAGAAATCACAGTCATTCTAAATTACGTAGCCGAACATTTAAATGGATGAAGCGCTAGATGAATAATTTGTTGCAAATTGCAAGACAAATTATCTGTCGCGAATGATTCGCGAAGGGCTAGACTGTGCTCAACTGATAATTAGTCACGAATTATTCGCGAAAGACAAGATTAAAGGTTGATCGTCTATTACGAGAAAGAGCAACAAGAAAGATCAGACAGAATGAAGAATAAGCATAGCAATATTGACAAATCTAAAACGCAGAACAAATGAACTGTGTCAGATTAAGTATATCAAGTATACAAGTCAATTATGTGGTAGAGCACAAGACTGTAGCAGACGAAACCGCGTGCCCTACAAAACTTATTTTTGTCTGTAATGAGGAATGAAACCTCTTCTCCCAGTCTCTTCTTCACTCACTTGATCATCTGATAATCATCATCATTGAATACGCAGATGGTATCCAATATATACATAATATTACAGGTGTGCAGATGCAAAAGTAGAAAGTGGATTTATCAAATCGATACTGTTGCTGAAGAGCAATGTGTTGTCCGCGTACAAAGTGATATTGATAAAAGACCAGTGCACTGTCTTGAAGTAAATATTCAAATTTGAAGAGCTTGGTCTGTAGCCGTGATCAGTAAGGAAAGTATTGATTCTTTGAAACCATGCTTGAGCAGACTGCTTCAGGCCATAATGTGCCTTATGGAGTTTGCACACATGAATGTGTTTACCTTTGATAATATAACTTTCGGATTCCACAATGTAAATGTCTTTTTCGATAACTCCATTGAGATATGTTGTCTGTACATCCATTTGATGTATTTCCAAATCTGCTATAGCAACAAATGAATATAAAAGTCGAATAGTAGAATGCTTGACTACTGGACTGAAGGTCTCAGTGCAATCGACATTGTATACTTGAGAAAATCCTTTGGCAACAAGTCGAGCTTTCCTTTTGTCGATGCTTTCATCTGCTTTGTACTTGACTTTGAAAATCCATTTGCAATAAACTACGTTTCTGGTAGCAGGTAATTTGACAATCATCCATGTCTAGTTCTTGATAAAGAGATGAATACTCTTCATCCATAGCTTCTTTCTAGAGATCTATTGAGTGCCTCTTCAACAGTAGTCGGCCCTCTTCAACAGTAGTCGGCTCTTGAACAAGATAGGCTGTAGATTCGTCAATATACCTAATAGGTGGTTTGCTAGTTCTTGATGATCTTCTGGGGAATAGAGGAAGTCGATCACTTTCATCATGCTGTAGTTGTTGAACTACAACATCATCATCTTCGGATTTGTCATTGATATGTTATTCATCAAAAATAGATGAGCTTGGACCTTTGATAGGAATATTCGACTGAGGAACTGGGAAGTTCAATGTGTCAGATGAAACTAAAGAGTCAGCTATATGGGCTTTGTCTTTTCCCTTGAGGTTGATAAACTGATCTTCGATGAAGATGACATCCCGGCTAATGAATATCTTCGACTCGATAGGATCGAACAATGTGTAAGTTTGATCTGAAGTAGTGTAGCTGATGAAAATACATTTGATGCTCTGGAAGTTGAGCTTCTTCCTAAGATCATGAGGAATCTGCGTATAAGCAGTACAAATCCATTCTTGAACAAGAAGAAAAATCCAAAAGTAAATTTTTTGGTGTCTATATTGTCTACCCAATTCGCATCTATGTATCCATGAAGTGTATGGATATTGGATGAATCAACCTCTCCATAGTAGATGCATAGGTCAATAATAGCTCTTACATATCTGATTGCCCTTAGAAGAGCTTTCTAGTGGATCATACCAGGGTTAGCCATGTATTGTCTTAAAGAGTTGATGGCTGTTGGAAGTATTTCTAGTTTATGCGATGGCTAGATCTACTTACGGGTGTAGTATAGGGATGTAGAGATTCGTCCACTTTTTAAGTTTCTACAACAAGCTTCAACAGAATACGGAAAGAATCAACAGGAATGAGAACACTAAGGCTTGCCCAACTAGTTCCCGTAACAAAAATAAAGCTAATTTTGACAACAATAAAATTCCTTGCTAAGGCAAACCCAACTAGAAAGATTACTAAATCCTACGTAACACCCAAAGGGAGATAATAAGAATTGTGGCTAAACTAAGCAATAAACACTTAAAACCATGCCACAATTAAATTCCAATGAAAGAAGGCAAGAGGAGGCTCGAGCACCTTCCCTCAAGCTATGCACCTTCCAATGGGAACACAATGAAATGCAAGATAATCACAATAGTAATTTTTGTCTTGATCACAAAGTGTTGTTTACAATGCAAATACCTCTCCTTTTATGGCAAGGAGGGTCTTCCATAAGTGTCTACTAGCTTATGGGACTAATCTGTTTCTAGCCTTTCTAGAACTTCTAACTTAGGATTTAGAACTTCAATTTTCTTAACTTAGGAAAACTTAAGATAAAATATTTCTAATCTTAAGTTTCCTAAGTCTAAGTTCTAAATCTAAGTTTAAGCTATTTTATTATTATTTAAGCTTCTACTCATGGACTTACAAAACACATGCCATGGCTGAAGTTTATTGACAGATACTCATACGTGGTCTTACAAAACACATTTTATTTATTTTTCTCTATGTTAGCACAGTTGCTAACATTATCCCCCTCCTTATTGGATTGGTGGTCCCACACCAATTGACGCTTTTTCGTCCTGGATCTTTTGTGCTTCTTGGAGGCGAGATTGTTGCTATCGAGAGTGGTAGATTGTCGTGCCGATGCCCTCCATCATTTGCCACCGTAATTTGTTCAAGAAGGGCATGGGTTTGTAATAATGGAGCATACCCTAGAGAAAGTTATGGGTTTTACATAGCTCCACCATATCAACGTGTAGGGCGAAAGTGAGTGCAGCGCGATAATAGAGTCTTGCAACGCTGATATGGTCGTCTTGTGTTCGCAAGGGTTTACTGATATCAAGGGCGATTAAGAGTAACCCTCGATCCCAAAAACCTCTGAGTTTTGCCCAGAAATGCCACCAGGCCGCAATTATCCGCAAAATATCTGATGTCGCGATCAGGATTGCCATGGTGCTTTTGGTAGAATACTCGACAATTGGTGACCATGTCTTCAACTAAGTTGCCGATATCCACGCCTGTGAGCTTAGGCCAAAAGATTCTGTTCTTGACCTTGGTGGCAGGAAACGGTTCTCGCCTCACTACGGGATAGTAATAAGGATTGATGCGCATGTAGGAGGGAGCTTCGAGATACTGTGCCATTGAGGTCTTACTTTGCAAGAAGAGCTGATGACGCTAGAGAGGTTGTGGATCTAGGAGTTTGACTGCTGCTTTATGTGTTTGACACTAGTCCAAATCTGGCAGTATGTAGCCACCTCGCTCTTTCGTTGTTGGATACTTTTTTCTGAGAGACGCGCAACTCCTTGCTTGGTTCTATGGGCGTGATTTTGTGTCGGATGGTTGGTGCTTAAGAGGCAATCTTGTGTTGAGTTTGTGGATCAAGTTCAAGAGAGAGAGGAGGCAAGGGGTTAGCTTCTGCAATTCGTTGTGACTCAAGAGAAAATTGTCGTGGAATGAAGGTGGGGTTAGTGGTGTCGAGAGGGTTAGAAGCGGTGGAAGAAAAAAGATAATGTTGGGAACTGGTACCCCCAGAGCCTGACGGATTGGTTGATGTTTGAGCTCCTTGCCCCAGGGGTTGGCCTTGAAATGCGGAGCCTTGAGTTGCAGGAGGAGGCTATTGGAATCATGCTCCATCTCCACCATCTGATCCATCAAAGTGGTGCCATGAATCATGGAATTGGACGTGCTCTGCATGAACCGACGGTTGGACATCGACTTTTAAGCGTTCTTCCAGGGTGGCTATGCGTTGGTTTTAGGCCTCGACGGAAGCAATGTATGATTGTTGTAATTTTGAGTGTTGCTCCATCGTGGCTTTCAACTTTTGGGCCAACATATGATAGGCCACCACTGGAATGGCAGTTCCCTCACGAATAGCTGGTGGTGCGAAGTCGTTGAAGTCCACCATTTCCAGCTGTTCCTTTATAGCGGAACGTGCTGCTTGTGAATTTGCTACAGCCTCATCCTTTTCGGCTTTGAGGGTATCGATGGTTTGTTGCATGTTGGATACCTTCAGTTGGAGCTGGTCCTGGAAGTGGAGTAGCATCTGCTACTGTTGTTGATTGTAAATCGTGGGGTTCTGGATCTGCAGCTGTTGTTGTTTGTTTTCCTCCTCCAACCTTGTTTTTTCTTTCTGAAGGTCCGCCATAGCACCATTGTCGAATTGCCGCATAGTATACTGTCCCCCTAGGGTGCCGAATAGATTGTATTGGAGCTCATTCACTAGCCATACTGCTTTTTGGACTGCAACTGCTCCCAAGGACCAATGTCGGGGAGGGTGCGTGTGTAGTTAGGATACGACATTGGATTAAATGGTAGAAAATCAGGAGCAGGACTAGACGGAGGTGTATGAAAGGTAGGTGGGGGTGATTGTGGATTGAGGGGTGCAAGAGGTGAGGAGATACTGCGTGGCAGAGATTGTTGGATTGGGTTAGTGGTGACAGTTTGATGGACGTGCAGTTAGTATTTGTAGTGCAAAATCATCTACGTTGACTGCGGAGTCAAGTAGGGTGGAAATTTGTATAGGTGAGGCTTTTGTGGAAGTGTCGAAGTGAAGCCCGTGTTGAGAGTTAGTGAGGGTTTGGAGGTGGCTGTAAATGGTGGGGGCGGTGGTGGGAGTGTAAGAGCAAGTGATGGAGAGGAGATTTCTTGTGTGGACGGAATCACGCCCATAGGATCAGAGCTGGAAGTGCTTGCCATTCCAGAGCTGCCTGCTGTTGCCGCTACTGCTTGTCTACGTTGCTGGGCCTAGTGAAGTAAGGCCACTTGCTGCTCTAGGACTTCATTTGGGACCTGAGATGGTGTAAGACTCCCTCCGGATTCAGCATATTCCACCCCGATGTCACTGGATAGAATGTCATGTGGGACATCGGCTTCTGTGCTGATCGCCTTCCCTTTCTGCTTCTTAGTAGGTGGGGCTGGTGAGACTGGTTATGCTGTCGATTGGAGGGTGGCTCGCTTTTTTGTGCTTGGATAAACATCATCCAGTTCCGTGATGGCAGCAACTGCCTTAGACCCCAATTGTTTGGTGACCAACATGTGGAGGAGATACCCACATGTGGTAATTGGTTTTCGGGCTTTCAGAGTGCCACACAGCTTCTCTGCTACCTTCTCAGCCCACTTGTAATTTTGAGTGGGATCGTCCATGGTGAGGGTCAAAGAAAAGAGGTCGCTCAGTGGTATGCGATCCATCTTGGTGGTATGCACTTCGACCATGGTGACGAGGATTTCTGAGACGGCCCGTAGATGGGGATATGTGATGAGGCGGATAGCGATCCCGTCGTTGGTTTGGGAAATGGTTTTGTCATCCTCTGTTAGAAACTTGGTGAAGTACTTGGCATCATAGCTGGTGCCCTTTCTATGGATTGTCTCTCCGAGGTTAGGCAAGCCGATGCTCTAGAGATCCCCAGGAGAGACGTTGATAATGGTATAGCTGCCACTCTTGGATGTAATTCGGAAAGTTTGGAACTCATCTGAATAGGTGGAGTAGGCTGCTCGGATGAGGCTCTCGCTCTGCTGGTCCCGAAAAAGTGTCAGATCAAAGCCAAGGTTGGTGAGGATATCCTTGGCCAGGGTGAGCTGCTTGGCGTAATTCTTGAGACAGATCATGAATATATCCCTTGAATAAGGACGAGGGGGTTTACGGCGATGCAAGCTAAGCGAGGAATCGTGGGAAGCCATGATAGCAGTGATTCTAGATTGCTCTGAGAATTTTGAAAATTCTGAAAAAATTTGGCATGAACTCGAGAGTAGCAATCTAAAATGAACTCGTGTGGAGAAGGGTGGAGGACTATATATAGAACTTTTTTGGCAGTAATTCGCAACTTCACTCAAAAATCGTCCTCAATGTCCACGATTTATTAATGATGGTCGCGAATTTTGAGGCAATGTTCTTAGGGCCTGCGAATTTTTGTAAGTGATTTTTTTATGCCAAATGAGAAAAAACGTTTGACAGTGCAAAAATGTGTCTGATCAGAATTCGCAGAGATAACAGAGAAATCATGAGGATCAATTTGAGCTCCAGCGAATTGTTTGCGAATTCTGATAGTGGATATCTGATGAAAAAAACTATTTTTTTTTTATATTTAAAATTTTTTGTCTCTAAGACAGAATTCGCAGAGGCCAAAAATGAATCGTGCACTGTCAAAAAGGGGTCAGGCGAATTCTATCTGAGATGTGAAAAAAATTTCTTCTGAAACTAATGACTCTTGTAGTTTTCTCAGAGAAAACTGTTGGTATACCAGATCTGATAGTATCTTGATGATTTGAACAAGAAAGCACAACAAAAATGTTGTCGAAATGGCATGAAGACAAAAAAGAAAGAAAAAACAGTAGGAAAGAAAACAACTAATACATATCAAGATAAAAACAGGGTTCATTGTACTTTCTCAGTTGGCTCTCATTGACCACAATGTCGAGGATATCGCCTTGAAAGGTTTGGAGTTGTACATATCCAGAGGCAAATATTTTTTTAATGACGTAAGGTCCTTGGCTAGAAAATTTCAGTTTGCCTTTGAAGGCTTTGGCCTAGTATAGCAGGACCTTATCTCCAATTTGGAAATCTCTAAGTTTCAATGATCGATAATGCCATGTTTTTTTTTGTCGTTTGTGGACTTGTTGAACATGGATGCTGATCCTTCGTGTTTCACAGAGTTGCTCCAGATGGAATAACCTGTTTTCTAGATTTTGATGAGTATCAAGCTCAAGATTATAGGCTACTCGAAGGGAGGGGATATGGAATTCCACAGGCATAGCGGCTTCTTGGCCATATGTGAGCTGGAAAGAGGTTAAGCCTGTAGCTCGCTTCGGTGCGATAGGCCCAGAGAGCAAATGGAGTTTGAGTTCCCAATCAGATCAGCTGGATTCAACGGTTTTGGTGAGAATTCCACATAGGAATTTATTGGTGGATTCTGCTTGGCCATTGCAGCGTGGATAGTATGGAGAACTTTTGCGATGTACCACAAAAAATTTGCAAAGAAGATCTACTATGACAGAGTTAAGGAAATGTGTACCCCTATCACTGATAAGCTCTAGAGGACATCCAAACCGAACTATAACCTATTCATAGAGAAATTTGGCAGTAGAACGAGTGTCAGCATTGTGAACAGCTCTTGCTTCAGCCCATTTGGTGCAATAGTCCGTAGCTACTATGATGTAACGAGATTGTGTGTGTCAAGCAACAGGACTAATAGGTCCGACATAATTATTTTCCCATTTCTGGAAAGCTTGATCAATGGTTACGGGGTGTAAAGACATGTAGTCTGTTTTTTGAAAGCGTTTTGTGCATTCGCAGACATCACAAGCCTTAGTGTAATTGTGCGTATCCTTGAAGAGTGTTGGCCACCAAAAACCGGCCAAGAGGATTTTCTTAGCAGTTGTTTCAGAAGAGAAATGGTCGGCACCAATACCTTCATGAGTGAGGGAGATTATAGAGGGTATTTCTCCTTCAGTAAGACATCGTCAGATAATTCTATCTAACCCTTGCTTGTAGAGTTGTCCTGCAATTAACATATAAGGTTTAGTTTTGAGGAACAACGCACGTTGTTCAAGTTTAGAGAAGGAAGGGTCCATCAACCTTGAAGTTAAATATTCTGTAATTTCCTTAGCCCATACAGGTGTAGAGTCAACTTGGAAAATGATTGCATCTGGTAAATCATTGTTGACGTCTTGATCATGGGTAGGAAGGTTAGGGATTCGGGATAGATGGTCTGCTAGAAACTGCTGAACTCCCTTACGAACCACGATCCTAAACTCAAATTCTCGCAGTAATAGGATCCATCTAGTAATACGGCCTTTGGTACAGGCCTTGTTGATGAGATACAATAGTGCTTGATGATCAGTGAAGAACACAAAGACTTTTCCTAGAAGATAATGGCGAAACTTCTGAACCGCATATACCATTGCCAAGGCTTCGCGTTTGGTAGTGGTATAATTGACTTCAGCAGGTATCAATTGTCGACTAAGAAAACGGATTGGGTAGTCCTTTTTGAATTCTCCTGGTTGGGTGAGTACTGCTCCAATGGCATACTTGGATGCATCGGTATGCACATGGAATTCTTTAGAATAATCAGGAGTCCGAAGGATGGGTCCATTGGTAAGGGCTTCTTTGAGTTGATTAAAGGCGATGCGTTGTTTATCCGTCCATTTGGGAACTACAACTACTTTGTAGATTAAGCGTGCTTTGTTCGCGAAATCGAAAATAAAGCACCGATAGTAGTTGGCATGGCCAAGGAAGGAGTAAACTTCGTATCGTACGCGGTTCCGGTAGATTTTGAATGATAAGGATCTTTTCAGGATCAATGACAATGCCATTTCGTGAGATAATATGTCCTAACACAATACCATGGGTTACCCAAATCTGGCATTTTTCATGATTAAGAGAGATGCCGAAGCATTGACATTGGATAAATTTTTTTTCGAGCACAGACAGATGGCGTATTTTTTCAAAATGTGATCCTAAATCATCCAAGTAAACTTCTAAGGTATCGCCCATCTGCTGAGAAAAGGCTGCTTGCATAACACGTTGGAAGGTGCTAGGAGCATTGCAGAGACCAAAGAGCATGGCTTTCCAGCAAAAGGTTCTCCATTCTATGGCAAAAGTGGTTTTGTGTTGATCTTCTTCAACGATTTGGATCATATTGTATCTGCTAAAGCCATCTAAAAAGGAGTAAGTCTCATCTCCTGAGATTTTCTAAGATGGATTCTCCGAAAGGTAATGGAAAATGATCATGTTCAGTGATGGCGTTAAGTTTTTTAAAATCGACACAGATTCAGAGTTTTCCATTTTTCTTAAGGACGATGGCGATTGGGGAGACCCACTCGGTATGCTCAATTTCATAGATAAGTCTTGCATCTAAGAGGCGTTGTAATTCTTCTTTGATCTTGGCCTTATAGATGGGATTGCATATGTATGGACGACTCGCAGTGGGCCTCGCACCTGGTTTAAGTGGGATATGATGCACAGCTACTTGGGGTGACACGTCTTTCATGTCTTTATAGGTCCAAGCAAAGACATGTCGATATTTTTGCAAGAGCTGTTCAAGCCATCTGCGTTGTTCGCAATTGAGACGAGCTCCGAAGTGGACACGATATTCGTTGGTTTCATTTGGCTCACTCAGGGAAAGAATTATAGTTTGTGCAAGGCCTTCGTAGGGTGAATTACCAGTTGGTTCACGTTGAGCTTGGGGTAATTGGATTGTGACATCCTCGATCATATAGTCCTTAAAGTATGCAGGAACATCATGGGCTGGAGATTCGAGGGGGGCCTTGCCTTTCTTTTGCCAGGATAGTGCTTGGAATTTTTTGGGGACTGGTGTAGGACTAGAGGCAATTCAAGAACTTCCCAAACAATGGTGAGGTCACATGGCGGTTGAATTTGAAGTGGTTTTTTCATTTTCTCTTTCATAGTATGACCACGTGGTTGAGGTTTCGGTGGTGGAGAGGTGTGTGGATGAGGAACAGTTGGTATGTCATGGAGGATCTCATCATTAATTTGAAAGATAGTCTCCTCCTCACAGAGATCCCATGGATAGTGTGGGCATTTGGGACGGTAGAATTTTGTCTCAGGTTTTTCAATTGCAACCTTGGCAACTGGTTCCACCTTGGAAGCATGTTGTAGATAGGTCCTAGGTGGGAGTGCTTCCATATAGTTGAGGATCTGAATATCAGAAATGTCCATATCTTATGGGCAATTCTGAATTCGTAAGACATTCTCATCATCAACGAATAATTCGTCTGATTCATTAGTAGGTAGCCATGCAACATTTAGCAGTTCATCATGGTGTGGAAGAATATGAATAAAATTGATATTGATGATAAGTGATTGATCGGGAGTGGAGAGGTGCAATTATCCTGATGCTTAGCACAGTAATCGGCATTCACACAATCAATGGTAGCTAGACTGTGACTCCAGTTTATGATATCAGTAGATTTAACATAATGACCTTTTTCGTGGCTGGACTAGTATGGCTCAAATACTGAGTTGGTGGGTGAGGATCTCTCGTCATGGATGCGTGCAGGTTTGAGTTTACCCGTTGAGTCAATGGTGACAGAACTGTCACGATTTTCAAAAGTGACCCGACCTTTGTTCCAGTCATGAACGACTCGTGCATTGGTGAGCCACGGACAACCAAGTAGTAATTCATAAGAATAGGCATTATTGGGAATATCAAGTACTACGAGATCAACAAAAAACTTGAGACCTCCTAGTTTGATCAGCATGTGCGGAAGGAAACCGGTAGGTCGGACCACACTTTGATCAGCCATCCGAAGTTGACAAGTAGGTTTAGCTAGCTTGTTTCTCAGATCTCATTCCATCATGAGGGATGTGGAAATGATATTAACCCCGAAACCTCCATCGAGTACTGCTAAAACTTCATGGGATTGATGATGGGTAGTTGGGATTTTGTTTTGCCTCGTTCGCTGAGTGGATTGGTTAGATGTAAGGGCATTTCGGGCAACTCGTCAATAGTGGCGGTGGTATTGGATTGGATCTGTTGTTTCCACTGGCCAGCATGCTTCCAGAGTACATGGAAGGGAAGAGTGACATTGGCTTGTAGTCACAATCTCCCCAAACTTTGGTACCTTCAAGGGTTTTGCTTTCAAGGGGCTTGTGAGGTACTTTATGGGAAGAGGAAGATTGTTGGTCGGCATTGCGAATTTGCTGGCAATACTGATGATGCAGCCGAATTTCTTCAGATGGGTGATAATAAACTATCAGGGTTGAATCGTCACTTGGAGGAACAGCTTGCGATTGAGTTTTGTTGGGTGCAAGTGTAGGGGCTTGGCGTTGGGTTTGTGCCCGAGTCAAGACCCAAGCAGGATGTGTTTCGATTGGTAAGGTTTCTACTTGCACTGAACAGACATGAGCGGCTAGCTTAGATTAGGATGGGCAGTCCTTCACATGATGTTCAATACCACAGTTTTCACAAGCTGGAAGAAAGCGGAGTTTATCTGGACAACGAATACTAGGATGTTTACCTGCACTGATAAAACATCCTCGTATTGGGGGCAGTTGATGTGCGGCAAAGACAACTTGGTTTGGATTGTAAGCTTGGGCATTGGGATCCATTGGTTGAGCATTAGAATCATGGGTATAATAAACAACCATTTCAGTAGAGTACTGCGGTTGAGTATTGTCTTCCACATAGTAGATGGCCGAATCGATGGTATTAGGATCAAGATAATGGACATCGTTTTGTGGGGCAGGTTGGTTAACAACAAACTGTTGATGTGGGAATGGGTATTGATTTGGTGCAGGTGGTCGTGGTTGGTAAACCCCTGGTCGTGGCACAGGTTGTTGTGGTGGCTACTGGGAAATGATTTTGTAGTTGAGGGCATTCATTAGTAGTGTGATGCTGTGAGCAGATTGGACACCAGACATTTTCCCTTACTGGAAAGGATTTCTCAGCAATCTGTTTCATGGCGGTTTGGAGATCGGCAGTGAGTTTGTCCATATGAGATTGTTGAGCTTTGTGCCAAGTTTCCATTATGGAAAAAAATGTGATTTTCTGACAGTAAACGGGCAAAATCTTTGAGATAGAATCTGCGAAGTTGCTGGAGGACTGATCTTGATGAGATCTAGCTTAGTGAAGCCGACAAATTCTAGGACAAAGACTTGGGTGAGAAACAAGGGATTTTGACAGTATATCAGGCTGTTTTCTCAAAATTTGACCGTGGTCAGAATTCGTGGAGGTGATAAAATGAAAGATCAGGGTCTGTTAGGGGTGCAGACAGGCTGGCGAATTCTGATATACCTTTTTGGTTGTGAAAAATGTCACTTGGAACACTTCTTTTGAAGAAAATGCCCAGTTGACTCTTTTGTTGCTTCCCCCCGGTTTGAGAAGTTGCTCCGTAGCTCGTGTAGGACCTGGAGAGACGACGCATGCTGTTTGTTGGTAGATAGAGACAAGCATACAAGCAAACATACAACACGGAAGCAAAAAAAACAAAAAAAAAAAAGAGAAGAAGCTAGGTAAAAAATACTTAAAAAGCGGCAACGGCGCCAATATTGGAAGTATTTCTAGTTTACGTGATGGCTAGACCTACTTATGGGTGTAGTATAGGGATGTAGAGGTTCGTCCACTTTTTGAGTTTCTACAACAAGCTTCAACAGAATACGGAAAGAATAGACAGGAATGCGAACACTAAGGCTTGCCCAACTACTGCCCGTAACAGAAATAAAGCTAATTAATGACAACAATAAAATTCCTTGCTAAGGCAAACCCAACTAGCAAGATTACTAAATCATACGTAACACCCAAAGGGAGATAATAAGAATTGTGGCTAAACTAGGCAATAAACACTTAAAACCATGCCACAATTAAAGGCCAATGAAAGGAGACAAGAGGAGGCTCGAGCACCTTCCCTCAAGCTATGCACCTTCCAATGGGAACACAATGAAATGCAAGATAATCACAATAGTAATTTTGCCTTAATCACAAACTGTTGTATAAAATGCAAATACCTCTCCTTTTATGGCAAGGAGGGTCTTCCATAAGTGTCTACTAACTTACGGGACTAATCTGTTTCTAGCCTTTTTAGAACTTCTAGCTTAGGATTTCGAATTTGAAATTTCTTAACTTAGGAAAACTTAAGATAAAATATTTCTAATCTTAAGTTTCCTAAGTCTAAGTTCCAAATCTAAGTTTAAGCTATTTTATTATTATTGATCTAGGTTGTTTGCCTAGTAGGCAATTCTCAAAGATATTTTGAATGTCTGTGGAGGCAACATTGAAGTTTAAGTCCTGTAGAATCTGTTGTGATGCATATACAATATTGCTCCCATGTTTAAATGTCCTAACCTTTGATGCCATAATTGGCATTTGAGGTACTTACATTGGTAGAAAGTGCATAATCATGACTCAAAGTATACAAATTACCTTCTTTGTTGGTAGAGAGAATTTCATTACAATCAGGGGAGCAAGTTGCTGGTAAGTGGGTGCTCCTCCAATTGGGCAAACTTGGTCAATGTTCCAGGCTTTTCACTCACTACTTGACTCCCAAGACATCCTACAAGGCTCTCCTTTGCAATTTTGGTCAAGCCAAGCGTTGTTTAATGTCCAGGGCCAAGGTCTTAGCTGTCTCTCTCCTTTATGATATTGTTGAGGCTTGCCCATGCTTTCGAGATGCCTTTTTTGTTTGTTGATCTTGAGCTCCGTTGTCCTTCACCGCATTGATGCTCATGTTGCTGCTGATATTATGCTTCACTCTAAGCTTACCTTGGCTTAAGCATGGTGACCTTCCTTCTTTATTTTTTCTTTTGCATGCTTTCTCGCAAGCGCGTAGCCTCTTTCGTTCACTCCCTCAGTGTTTCAAGTCATGTTCTTTCATACCCTCCTTCTATGGTCCAGACCATTGTCTCTCATGTTCGGGCCTTGCATTCTGTTGTCCAACCAGCTGAAAATAGGCTACCCTCCTTTTGTGTAACTGGTTCGACTCTCTCTTTGGATATCTCTTGCTTGTTGGTTCCCCTTTCTCTTTACATGAACTGCATGTTGCTTTCCTTTCTCTCCCTCTTGGCAAAATCCCTGGTCTAGATGACATCATTTATGAAATTTTCATCAAATTCTGGCCTCAACTTGGCCCTGGTCTTCTCGCTCTTGTCTCTTCAGGTGCTCTCCCTGTCTGCATTTCAGAAGGCTTAGTCAAGCTCATCCTTAAGAAACTAAATCTCTTCCGTCCCTTGACCATGCTCAACACCTCATACAAAATCATTGCTAAGATGTTGGCCTTGCACTTGTCTCCTATACTTGGGTCCATTTTCTTCAGCAAACAATTCGGCTTCATCAAAGGCCGTAACATCATGGACTCCATCCTCAACATCTAGGCTATGATTGATTATCTTTTTTCCTCCTCTACTCCTTGCTTTTGACCGCGTTAGTTGATATTACATCTTTCATTGCTATCGTGCCTCAGGCATTCCCACTACCTTTTGCACTCTTATTCGTTCATTATATCTTTCTTCCTCTTCCAAACTATTCCTTAATGGCCCCTTTTCTGGTCCCTTCTCTCATGCCTGTGGCATTCGTCAGTGTTGTCCTCTTTCCCTGTTGTTGTTTGCTATAGCCACTGAACCACTTTCTCATGCCGTCAATAACGCTGTCATTTCTCGCTCTATCGCCCTTGCACGCTCCCCTTTGGGCCCTCTCTCAACAGCTCTTTGTTGACAATGTAACTTTTCTTTCTCGTTTTTTTGAGTCTCATGTACGTTATCTTCTCCTCATTCTTTCAGAATTTTACTACTGCTCCTCCTCTGTTTTGAACAAAGAAAAATATGAGTTGCACGTTCTCGCTTTCCAATCTCCTCCTTGGGTCTCTTCCTTGGGCATTCATGTTGTTCCACATGGCACTGTGATGCACTTGCTTGGTACCCCTTTCGGTCTACAGCTCTCTTCCACCCAACGCTCCAAGTAGTTCTTGGACTCCTTTGTTCTTAAACTTGCCCCTTGACAATCGCAGTTCATGTCATTTGCTTCTAGAGTTCTGGTTGTGCATCACATCCTTGTTGCGTATCCTGTAGTTTTTTCCTCCATTTTCGTCAGCAGTAAAGTTCTTCTTGACATTGTCACTAAAGTGCTCCACTGTTTCCTCTGGGCCGACAAACGCCCCTTGTTGTTCTGATCAATTTGTACTTCTCCCTCTACCGAGGGAAGCCTTGGCATCCCTGACCCCCTCTTGATGAATTGATTACTGTTGTAGGCACCTTTGAGCTGATTTTGCACACCGTTTTTAGTCATTGGGGGACCCCACCACCTCTTGTTGTTTGCTCTGTTTTGTTGGGTCACATATTACGGACCGTGCTATCGTCACACTTTGGCATGTCTGCAGGCTATCGATACTTTGGAAGACTTCTTAGGACCAGCAAATCTCTGATGGCCACTACGACTCCTCTTTCACCTGCTATGTGCTTTTCAGTTCGCTTTGCATCTAGTGGTTGCTTCATTTTTATTTCACTCCAGGTTACTGGACTGCCTCTTTGTGTGGTGAGCTTATAGTCCTTTATTGCTCGATTATGTTTAGCTCTTCCCTTTTTAGGAAACTAACTCGTTCAGCCATGAGTTGCGGACGTCTTTGCACTTGTACATGTGTCAAATGGATGACAGAAAGCCTACATGGCCCTCCACACACCGCACACTCAATAGCGCGATCCATATCCTAGCTTCACACCGTTGGATGCCCGAGGCCACTTTCAGATTCTGCCACGTCACATCTTTACACGTGGCGAGCATCCAAAGGGGCGGGCTAATTCTTCGCCCTGTCGTCAAGCTCGTCAAGACTGTCTGTCTTCCATGGATCTTGATTAGACTTTCCTGCTTCAGTTTTTGAGTGAGAGAGAGAGAGAGAGAGAGAGAGAGAGAGAGAGAGGCGAAGCATCGACGCCATATCCAATGGCAGCATCGA
This sequence comes from Diphasiastrum complanatum, assembly GCA_029204225.1. NCBI lineage: Eukaryota > Viridiplantae > Streptophyta > Lycopodiopsida > Lycopodiales > Lycopodiaceae > Diphasiastrum > Diphasiastrum complanatum. The sequence goes on along the minus strand of CM055105.1, from coordinate 36,538,555 downwards.
AAGGCAGGATAGAAGCCGCAGTGTCTGAATGAACAACACAAGCGAGGCAGTGTGTGCAATGCTGGGTAATTTCTCGGGAATCAGCAGTTCTTTTCTTGATAGATTGCTTTGTAGGGTTTATGGTTAGGGTATTATGGATGTTTGTATCCAGGTGAGGAATGTTAGTCCTAGGTGATGAATTTTATCCTGGTGATGAATGTTATGATTTGACAGGCATAGGGAGGTTATTTCTTATTTCTGCGTTCGGATATTGATTGTTTTTTATTACACTAGTTTCGAAATGCACAATATTTACGCTGTAAATCCGTGCAGGCCGAGCCGAGATTCCAGAGCAGGGCTCGTAGGCGTTCCTTTACCGCAGCAATTAAGATTTGAGCTTGTGTTTTGAAGGAGCAGGAAGCCTTTTTATCCAACTCGGCTGCTGCATTGATCAGGATTGAAACCCGTGCCTTATCCAACCCGGCCACTGCAGCAACTGGGATTCGAGCCTGTATCTTTGGTGGCGCGGCGACTACTTATCCAATTCGGCTACGTTCTTGACAACTTCGACACTAATGGCTTCTACCACGATGCCGAAATTTTCCTTTCCCATCCTGAGGACTTTGAAGCACACTCTGCAACCCTATCCCTATTTATTGCTGAGTCTGCCAAGGTAACTTCCATCTTGCTCGTTATCCATTCCCTCTTGTCAGAGAGCATAGTTCCTGAAGTTGTGTCAGTTTCTTTACTATTTTTATGTAATTTTTATTCGGAATTATCATAGTTTCTATTTTATGTTAGGTCTCAGATGCTGCAAGGGTTTTGTCAATAAGACAGTCTGAAATTCAATTGAAACAAAATGCAATATTGAGTTGCCCTGTTGTAATAATTGCCCTTTGCCCGGCAGGAAGTTCCCTTCATCCAATCTTCGAGTCCAAGGAAAGATCCTTTCAAAATCATTGGGACTAAAATCTTTTAATCTCAGCAACAAGGTTGTTTTTTTGGTGACCTCAACATGTATGAGAAGGGGAGAATGCTCGTGCAGTCAATTAAGAGCCATTTCCTCACTTGCAGCTGGGCAGGAGGCAATTCCAAAGACGGAGTCGGAGGTGGACGAGGAAGGCCCAAAGACAGGTACACTGCCCACGAATGAATCATTGGGTGAGCAAGGACAAGAGCTAGTTGTGCTTCCCACGAACGAATCATCAGAGACACTTCTTCGTTTACGCCATACTGTAAGCTAAGTTTTAATAGAGGAACTTTTCACTGTGAAATTGAAAATTTGATAACAGGCTAGCTAACTTTTAATATTGCAAAATATGGTCTTGGTTGTATATGTGTGGCAATTTGAGTGACATTGTTCACTCCAAAAGGCAATTGGGAGAAATTATGTGAGATTTCTTATCTTCATTATTTACTTATCTTTAAAATTTGTAAATTTCAAAGCAGATAGTGAAAATTCTGAATCAATGCCAAGAATCACATTTAGGTACCTACCAAAGCTGCACCTCTCTTACGCTTAATTTTTCTGCAAACTTTTTCTTTTGCACAATGTTAAAATCTAAGGAACATATTATGCAATATTCTATTTTACAATTATACATGTACTTTATTTGGGTCCTCCTTAGATGTAGTTCTCGCATATTCATTTATTGAGGTTGTTTGGCCTAATGTTTTCTTTTTGGTTAAAGAGTTGTGATACCTTTGTGCAAGTGCCAAGTACATTGAGTTTCTTGGGGATTATTATGATTAGTTGAAAGTTGTATTATGCCTACACAACTCTTTCTACTTGTTTTTTATAGGAAATACATAGTTCATTGTTATTCTTTTTGCAATTTAGACATGGTTACTATACCTTTTACTTTATAAAGAAGTGACAGCCTCATCTAATTGTAATGCAAATGTCAAGGTGAATGCAATGTTGACACTAAGTAGATATTATCTAATGAGGGGCCTAAAAGCCCATTTTTAAGTTGTGGACCATTTAAAGGGTAGGCCCCTTAATTATGTGAATATGGTCATATTTGGCTCATGAAATTAGCTGTTTCAGAACATGTGTCAAAATATTGGCTTGGTGATCGTGTAAGCTCAAAATAGAGACAATATTTTGTGATGAGTTGGGATAATGTTCTCATAAATGACTTGGTATTGTTGTGCTTTTGAGCTTTGTATGAGCAATACATACATCTACTTTTAGACCTCTAACATAGAACAAATTCGAGTGACTATTTCAGCCTATTACACATTCCATACCTTATCTAATGTGAGGATGAACACATTGTATTTGTTGATTAAGCTCTTGGATACTCTTCAGTATTTCAAGCATTATTGTAGTTAAATCTGAACATCAAATTTTTCCATGCATATTGGCTTGTCATGATCACATAACTTCAATGGGCCCAAAAAGTTAATAAGGGAGTTGACAATAGGTTGTTAGTAGGCCTTGGTACAACATGTTCAGCTTAAACAAGTTTTGTAACTATCACTATGTTCTTGGTTTAGAAGAATTTTTTTTTGAATATGTGATTCTTATATTGTCAAGACTTATTATTGCATACTTTTTTCGTTATTTTAGAGTGCTCATGTGATGGCTATGGCTGTTCAAAAAGTTATCCCGGAAGCGAAAGTCACAATTGGTCCTTGGATTGAGAAAGGTTTTTATTACGATTTTGATATCAAGGAGCCACTGGCAGAAAAAGATTTGAAGAAAATAAAGAAGGAAATGGTAATTGTTTTGCCTTCTTTATTCACCCTAGCTAGCTGATTTTTTATGATTTCCTTACTAAATGGTCTGGAATTTTTACGAGCCATTGAAGTCAAAATTTTATGTGGAAAACCACATCTAGGCCGTCCAACTGGCTTTGAATATCTCACTTGTTGGGATCTTGCATTCACGCTTTCTTATGGCATCCTTGGGCTATTAGAGTGTCTTGAGTGAGTTACAACATTGTTCTAATTCTTTATGTCTCGCATCTACACTGACTTATTATTGTTTTATAGTAGTATCATGCTGACCATTAAATTAGTGATACATTTACAACATGTAAGGTGCACTATCTCTAAGCTCTGTGGGAAGTCGTGTCATCATCATCCTCTGAATTTAAGTCAGATTGTGGTCATCATTTGTAGAAAAAGGAGGTGATATGAAGCTGTGTTTGGAGTACTCCAATGTGAAGGCTGGAGATCTCGTTGTGCATCTCTCGTATCATAAGTGCAACACAACGAACCAAGCCAACTGATAGCCATGACTATGTAAACGCTGAGATGAGATGAGAGCAACTTGTGTATATCTTTGCTCATAAGCTTGGATGACATGGTGTGGAGTTGATGGCTTAGCCTATACTATACATGAAAGCATAGTGATATGTAGTCACGAGGTACTCTACAAGGATGAGGTAATACCAATGCACCATACTGTTGCTGCACATAAGCCTATAGGGGAAACAATGATGTCAAAAAGTCGGCACTTACTCGAGGCATCCCCAATAGACTTACAAAAATTGAATCTCTCCAGCTGGATAAGGGGAGCATGAGCCTTCCCAAGCCTAGTAGAGGCTACTTGTTTCATACTAAATATAGGACACGTAAAGAGTATGCCTGAGAGAGAGAGAGAGAGAGAGAGAGAGAGAGAGAGAGAGAGAGAGAGAGAGAGAGAGAGAGAGAGAGAGAGAGAGAGAGAGAGATCTTTATTATGTCCTTGAGATACCCCAAGGTACATAGGACTAAGAAAAGGTGCATGTCAAGTGTGCACATATAGGAGCTTAAAAGGTTAATTACCTGAAAAGAAACAATAGCTACAAACTCAAACTACATATAATGAGATGGCTGGCACAATCAAAGTCCATCAGCATGGTAGAATAAATGTCCATCAGCCTGGAAAAATGGTGTATAGTATGCTGTGAAACTATTGCTGAATGTGTTGCGGACCTTTGTCTCCGAGTGGACTGTCCATGTCGTCTCTGCTTTTGTGGAGTTGTGGACTGTGGCCTAGAAACTGGCTCTCTCTCTCTTTGGGCGTTGACATTGTCTCTGCCAAGCGTTTGGAATCTCAGTCTCTCCATCAGAGTCACTGCTCAAGGTTACCTCATGTCTGTCTCCGGCGGGATAGGCACTCCCTGATGCTCAGCTGTATCAAGGGGGGTGCGGTTATGTCTAGTCTCGACATCCGCAAGTCTGACATCTTCCGAATCATCAATGCAACACATCTGGGGTCCGCATATGATATCGAGTGTGACTGGGTGCTCTCTGAACAAGTGAGAGAGTGAAGAAAGGAAGAAAGTTTTATTCATGTCTTTTCCATGCCAAAAGGCATATAAGACTAAAAGGTACACGCCAAGTGTGTGGTATCAATGGGAGCACATAAAACGTCTCCGAAACAATCAAGAAAGTACATGTAAATACTAAGTAGTTAAACTGAACCAAACTATTCTTTGAAATGGGAAATGTAATGTATGATGTAATGCGAGCTGCTATAGGGAGTAGAGCAGGGGTGAGCTGCTGGCGTCATCTGGAAGACTGTCGAAGAGATGTGCGTCTCATCTTGGTAGGTCAGATAGCTCAGGCCGTAACATGAGTCTGTCCAATACACCGTCTTTGATCTTTGTGTGTAAGTGCGTGTGCATGTGTATCATCGTCATCGTCATCGTCATCATCATCATAATCATCCCCAACGTCAACGGGCTCTGGATCTGTCCTAGGTCTGCTCCTGGAGTAGAATGATGTGATCTGGAGGTGTGGTGCTGGGTGACTCTGCTGATTTGTCTGACATAAGTCCTGTCGTGGGAGGAACATCTCTCGTGCCATAAGTGCGACGCAACGTGGATTCTCGTATGTGATGAGTGAGCGCTGTGGAAGATGCATATTGCACGGAATAAGCAATGATATCTCCCCCCAAGCTCGTAGTAGGTAGGGCATTGGAAGATGAAGTGCCCGCCCCATGTAAAGAACATAACTGACGGATTTTCTCCTATCTCGGAATACCCTAGAACCGTCCGGACTCAATCCCAAGCAGATGTGAAGAAATATGAAGCTGACCAAGTATGAACCTGAGGCCATGAGACAGTCCAGAAGCTAGGTAAAAAAGAATGGAGACAGTCCAATTGTCGCTGTAGACCGTCTCTAGTCGAGGAGACTAGAACCACATCATCTGCATATAGAAGGATGGCAATCAATATATCACCCAATCCAGGGAGTTTCTCCGTAGCTGAGAGTGACATCACATAATCTTGAAAAACATTAGGAAAACTATTCAAAACTATGGAAACAGAATTTTTGTGATGGTTGTCTCCCGAATAGCTGCAAACTGATCCATAAGGTCCTTAGTAATGTGTTATTATCAAAGTCACCTTTGTCCGTTTTGAGATTTTACGTAATCTGTTCTCCAGGCCATGCTTAAATCTTAAAGCAAACAGAAGTGAACTCTCTTGGGGTGCTTTTAAAAACTAGGATTTTGAACCTACCTAGGGTATTATGCCACTTGAATACCCATCAACTCAATCATTCAGTCACATGCTCATTCATAGGTGTCCTGCAGAGTACTTATGGTTAATTTTGTAAGCTATGTCTTTAATTCTATGGGGCTTCTCGCAATTTTGAATAGTGATATATCAATGCAAGTAGCTTTGAATTTAGAAATAGTTTAGGTATTGAGTGCTCTCAAGTGAGAATGGGCATCTGTCATGATCGTCATTAGTTTCTTGAATAACAGTTATCTGCACTTTGGTTATGCAGAAGAATGAGTTCTGCAGGTCAACAGGAAGCACACTTTTTGTGTTGCTGTGTCAATGATTCTTCTTTGCATGTGCATGCAACAAGTAATAGGTGTTTGGTGCTTCATTGATGAACCTGATTTGTAAGAAAATTTATTTCCAAGACTCAAGTTGTTGATTTGATACTAGTGTAGGATCGGATCATAGGTCGGAACCTGCCTTTGCGAAGGGAAGAAGTATCAAGGGAAGAAGCATCTCGTCGTATACAGGCTATTAATGAACCTTACAAGCTGGAAATTCTCGAGAGTATAAAAACAGAGCCCATCACCATCTACCATATAGGTACAATACTTCTATGCAAAAATATCAAGCATATGTATGCTCTTTTTTGTATACCATTCATGAATTTTCTTTTTGTCTTAACATGCACGAAATCCACTAGAATAAAGAATTCCTAGCAGAAACGGCCAGTTCTACCTTGAACAATTAGTCGTAAACTGGACTCCCGGCTATGAATAAACACGGTAGGAACGTAAGTGTTTTAACTTGTATACTAGTGCGATTGTTTATGGTACTCTTCATTCTTTTTGGAAGACTATGGAAAAACATACTATTGTCGAAGTAGGGTTTGAAATCAGAGATTAAGTCTGCCACAAAGAACCGACATTCATTTTGACACGTTAATGTCACATTCTAGTATCTATGTAACTAGACAGCATTGAGATATGGCTTGAAAACAGTTATTATGAATACCATCTCAACATGATTTACTGTTTTGAAGGATTTTTTTGTAACTGCTAGATCTTTCATCCACTTTGCTCCGTCATGCTCGTTTTCAGCTAAAATTGGCCCATGATGTTCTCCCTCTTAAGTAGTTGAGTAGTTGGACTTTAAAACTTATGTCACCAGTTCAACTGGGTTTTGTGGCTGTTAATGTTTTTCAGTGTCGTTTGCTTAAAGAGGAAAATGATGACACACAATGCTTTTGAAATTTGCAACTACACAATATTCAATTTGCATAAGGTAGTTTTGTCTAAGTGTCTGGGTGCTCAAAGCTCCTTAAAGACTTTATATCAAATGTACTATTATCATGGTTGCATGCTTGCTTTGTGTGTGTTAATGATCGGAGAAGAAAAGCTCATCATATCATTAACCTATCAATTAAAGATATGATTATACCTCACATAAGAGATGCTGTTGGACTCAAGGAAGCTTGGGATATTCTCAAGAATTTGTATGAGAATGTAAATCAATCTACCTAACTAATAAGCTACATACTTTGAAGATGGATATAGGAGAATCTGTGATGGATTATTTAACACAAGTAGAGGTTGGAGAAAGTGTCCCTGAAACAGTTTTCGTGTCCATTATGCTTAATAATTTATCTCTAGCCTATTAGAATTTTGTCATGATGTTTTCTTTATGGAAGACTAGGCCTACTTTTGGTGAGGTGAATGCTATTTTATTATAAGAGGAAATGAGATATACAAAATCTAATGAACAAGGATGATTTCAAGGAGCAAGCATTCATAGCAAAGAAGCAGGGGCAAAATTCAAGGAAAGGTGGAAAGGGCAAGAAGGGAAGAAAAAGCCGCATGATCAACAACGAAGTTGGGAGAAGACCAATCAATTGGACCAACAGGAAGGTGAAGAGAAGGCAAATTCAAACAAGAAAGGAAATTTCTTCATTTGCGGTAAGTTGGGTCATTATGCAAAAGAATGCTGGAAAAACAAGTTTAACAAGCGGGAAATTTTGCCGAAGGACTTGATATGAAAGTAAGTGCTTTGGATCTTGGCAATTGTGAATTGCTTTCGGCGTCAACATCTTCATGTGATAGTAGAATGTTGGTTTATCGATTCAAGTGCATCAGAGCATATGACACCACGACAAGATGGGTTATCTAGTTTTCAACAACTAGATGATGGCTCTAATGCCAAGTTGGGGAACAACTATACTTATGACACTAAGGGTGTTGGGAAGGTACAAATTCAATTAGCTTTAAGAAAGGTTGGTGATATCAAGTAACGACACGCGGCAGTTGTGCACACTGACGCGGGTCCATAACAACGAGTCACCGCGTGCCAATGAGACATTGACACGTGGCACCCAAAAGACCTATAGCTCCAGATCAGCGTTCCGTCCCATAACTGAGACCGTCACCTCAAGTTTCCTGTTGCGTACCCTTATGGGTACGTAACATTCCCTCCCCCTTTAAGAGTCTCCTCCTAATGGGAGCAAGCCAGGGAAGTTCAGTCTTAAATAGTCCTCTCTCTCCCAAGTGTCCTCGTCATCTGTCTTACCTTTCCAACATACGAGAAATTCAGAAACCAAACAGTTTCTCAATTGGTGACGACGAACGTCAACAACTTTTTCAGGTACATTAGGCACAAAGGTAGACAGATCCTCGAGTTCAACTAGTTCACCTTCTGGAATTAGGGAATCCTTCCTACTAAGTCGTTCTTTTAAACGACTTACATGGAAAACAGGATGAACCCCAACCCCCAACCCCAATCGGAAGATCTCGATCGGGTTGATTTTCTTTACAACCTTATAAGGTCCGCTATATTGAGGAGATAGCTTATGGCATTTTCCTGTCCGGAGTACCTTCGAATCCTTAGGGATTTTAAGATACACCCAGGTTCCGACCTCAATATCCCGAGGTGATCGACCATGGTTAGCATAAAATTGAGCTCTGAGCGGTTTTCATGCTTTCCTTGGCCACTAGCAGCATTTCTTGCATATGTTGCAGGAAATCTACTACAGCTTGCACCTTGAGACCTTTGAGACCGACTGAAACTGGAGAACGTGGCTGAAAGCCATACATCAGCATAAAAGGACCGAATCCGGTGGCAGAATGCTTAGCACTATTGTGCGCGAACTCAACCAAAGGGAGATACTTTTCCCAGTCAGACTGTCGGTGAGAAACGTATGCTCTAAGCATATCCTCCAACGTCTGGTTGACTCGTTATGTCTGCCCATCAGATTCTGGGTGATCCGAAGAACTAAGACTAACGGTTGTTTCAAGTTTTTCAAAAACTGCTTGCCAGAACTTGCCAGTGAACTTGGAGTCACGATCACTAACAATATCATTCGGCAAACCATACAATCTGAACAAAAGCTGGGCTAGTTCAGATGCCTTGACAGTTAATTTAGTTGGTATAAATTGCGCCATCTTGGTTAGCCTGTCAACCACCACCCAAATGGCATCGTGATCACTCCGGGTTTTAGGGAGTCCAATCACAAAATCCATTGAAATACTTTCCCATTTCTTATTGGGAATTTCCAAGGGATGTAAAAGACCCGCAACTTTGAGTCTTTCTGCTTTGTTTTGTTGGCATTGTTCACAACTTTGAACGTATGCCTCCACATGACCTTTCATCTTAGGCCAGAAAAAATTCTGCCTAACAAGGTCAAGTGTCCTCTGTATGCCTGGGTGACCAGCACCAGGGTTGTCATGACACTGCTGCAGGATTTGGGCCCGCAAGTCTTCCCTATCCGGCACACGAACCTTTCCCTTTCGGAAAAGCAAGCCATTTCTTATGGAATAGTCTTCAAGTAACTTATCATTACGGGATTGCTTGGGATTCTGCATCCCAAGGTCATCACTAGATCTAGAATTTCCTGTCAGGACATCTAGCCAGATGCGACCAAAAAACCTATCGGTTCGACAAAGATCCCGTAGTGAAAGATACAAATCAGATTGGATCTCAGCAAAGCATAACTGATTAATCTCTCCAATCCGGCTCAAGGCATCGGCTACACAGTTCGACGTACCTTTACGATACTTAATGTCGAAGACAAACTCTTGAATGAGTTCCGACCATCTAGCCTTACGGCCACGAAGGTCCTTAGCATCACAGATATACTTAAGGGATTGGTGATCCGTCATTACCGTAAATCTGGCACCATAAAGATAATGCCTCCAGATTTTTAACGTGTGAATGACTACAAAAAGCTCCTTCTCATAAGTAGAATACCTAGTCTGAGCAGGATCCAGCTTCTTGCTTTAAAAAGCAACTGGTCTACCGTCATGATAAAGGACCGCTCTAACAGCAAAGTCGCTAGCATCCGTATCAACCACAAAGGGCCGATTAGGATCGACAATGTGTAAAATTGGAGCCGTAGAAACACAGTGCTTGAGAGTCTCAAAACTCTCATTCATTTCATCCGTCCACGTTATCAATGGACTTTTTCTGCAACTACATTTTTTCTTCACCCCCTTAAGAACGTTCGTCAAGGGCAATGCTATTAAGGCATAGTCCAAAATGAACTTGTGAAAGAATCCTGTGAAGCCCAAAAAGGATTTCACATCACGAATTGTCAAAGGTCTCGGCCATTCTCTCACCTTGCGGACTTTGTCATAATCGATTTCAAGACCTTTATCCGATATGACATGGCCCAGGTATTTGAGTTTAGTTTGAAAGAACTCACATTTCGACTCCTTAGCATAGAGCTTTTCTTGTCTTAGAAGATCTAAGACAATATGAAGATGCTCTTCATGCTCCTCAAGGGTCCGACTATAAATTAATATGTCGTCCAAATACACCACCACAAACTTTCCTAGATATGGACGAAGAATATCGTTCATCATCTGTTGGAAAGTGGCAGGCGCATTCGTGAGTCCACAAGGTAACACTAAAAACTCATAATGGCCATATCTGGATCGAAATCCAGTCTTAGGAACATCTTCGTTCCTAATCCTTATCTGATGGCATCCTGATCTAAGATCAATCTTGGAGAAATACTTAGACGATCCATAAGATCATCCATCCTAGGTAAGGGATATCTGTTTTTGATGGTTAAATCATTTAACTTTTTAAAGTCACCACACAAACGTGTGCCGCCATCCTTTTTACTAACTAAAAGGATTGGTGCTCCCCAGGGGGGCTTACTAGGCCGTATGTGGCCCATCCTAAGGAGTTCTTGTAACTGCTTAGAAATTTCATCCTCTTCCTTGATGCTAATCCTGTATGGAAAAAGAGATACAGGTTGGCTACCAGGAAGCAACTCTATCTAATGAAAAACACTCCTTTGGGGAGGTAGGCCATCAGGGAGTTTATCAGGAAAAACATCGCTATAATCTTGCCTAAGTTTGTTAAATATTATTCCTTCAGGTGAGTTAACACTTTAAGGGATTATTTTCAGACAGATTCAAAGGCAAATGCGATGAATCAAATGCGATAAACTTTATTACCAAAATCTTTCAAATATTCTACAACTTCTAAAGCAGAAACCAAAGGATCAAAAGGCTTATTTACATCGCCTTTTAGCTCAACCAACGAGCCTTTATGCAAAAAAGAAATACTATGAGTAACATAATCTTTTCTTAAAGACTCGTTTTTGGAATAAAACCATTCTTTTCCTAAGATTATGTCTACGCTATCCAAGTTCATATATGAAAATCTAGCGGTTCAACATAATCTTGGATTTGAAGCGGCAGCTGAGGGACAAGTTGATCCCAAGCTTGTCGATCTTCCCCCGACGCCATTTTCACCACATACAAGTGATTACTTGGCGCGGTAGCCGCTTTGAGCTTCTGTACCAGTTTAGCATTTATGAAGTTATGTGTGGAACCATCATCAAACAAAACAGTCACAGCTTGGCGTCCTACAACTCCATTCATACGAATGAGATCATGGGGGCCAAAAACAGCTGTATTAAAATAACAATTCTTGCAACTAGTGCCATCCTTAAAGGATAAATCAACAAAAGAAATACTAGAATTACCTGGCGCTTTAAGAGATTTAGGTTGCCCGCCAGATTTCTTTTGCTTTTTCTTTGGGCAATCTTTTGAAAGATGCCCCTTCTCCATGCAGGAGAAGCACAGCCCGCCGGTTCTCGCCTTGTCGTAGTCGGCGCGCTCCAATTTGACATGCTTTTTCCCACCTTGGGAACCGGTGTCCGCCGTTTTGTCTCTGCCCCGCTTCTTGAAAATTTTATTTTCTTTCTGTTCAGCCTTGGGCAAAGCCTGCTCCTTGCGAGAGGCAAAATGGGCGTCATCGAAGATTTTCGCAAAGCGAACCGCATCTTCGATTGTCTGCGGTTGGTTACGCCGCATCCTAGCTGAAATTCCTTTGGAAGCCCCAAGATAAAATGTAATTTTAACAAAATAGGATCGATTTGCAAGGCGAATCGAGGCAGATTTTTTTGGAATTCCTGGATATAGGCATCTAACTGCCTGGTACCCATTTGTATGGTGGCAAAACGCCGCCAATGCTCAAAATCATCCAACATCGGAAGAAAAGCCGATTTAAAGGCTTCTTGAAAGGCGTCCCGGGGCTGTAGCCCTCTCCTTAAGATCCTGCCACCATGTAAACGCCTTTCCGCATAAAAACATGAGAGCAGATGCGATCTTCGTACTATCAGGCGCATCGTGCATGGAAAAATGACTATTCCATCGATCTAGCCACGACAATACCACATCGGGAAGCCGGTCTTTCTTTTCACCCGAAAAGAATTTCGGATTAAACATTGGATAAGCGCCAACGGACCGCGAGTGCGTCGAAGAACGCCTTTGGTTTAGATTGCAAAAAGAAAGGCTCTGCAGCTTTTCTTGAGAAAACGAAAGCTTTACTTTGCTTTAACAATTTTCTCAACATATCCAAGATTATTGTACTTGCAAGGTACAGAAATCCTTTACAACCAAGAGTGAAGGAACTTGTGAACGTAATTATTTAAGATTAATAAAACTCCTCCAGTATGCAGATGTGTGGGAGTCCCGCAACTATAACGGTTATAGAATTTTCTGAAACTGTACGGAACAGAACCAGCAGCCAGGCGCACAGGTCCGCGCGGACGCGCGGGTGCCCGAGGTTTTTTTTTTTTTTTTTTTTTGGCAAATTTTTTTTGTAACAAAGAAAAACTTTGTATGCAAAAAAAAAAATTTGGACTTCCAAGGCTCAAAATAAGGCCAAAAACGATATCGGTATTTGAAGTTTTAAAAACCGTAAAACATTCAAAAGAAATCGACTACCATCACCGTAGCTAGCAAAGGTGGTTCGTTTTCAATCAAAACGACCTCAGATTGAGACGAACCAAAAAGCAAAGTTGTTCAGATCAATTCGATGAAATCAACTTAGCCTTAAAAAACAACAGCTAAAAGCTCAAACCAACCAATAACAAAAGTTAGAGCGATTGCACCTTATTCACAATGATCGGTGGCTCTGATACCAACTGTTAGAATCCCCATCGTCATGCCGGTCATTGCTAAAGTACAAACAGGTGACGAACGCTAAGTTTCCACCCAACCATAGAGGTACTGCCACCTCACCCCCGTGCACTGGAGCTACAGACCACCATCAAGCAAGCTCGGATCTCATGTAAGCCATGGTGTCCCATACCACTATGCCTTACCCTCGACCCTCACCTACCTACATCCTGAGGCCTAGATACTCGTCCTGACCTGACCACCAGTGGAAGAGCTCTTCATTCTCCAGGAGAGAATGAATACCTAGCTCATGGAGATCCACCTCTATATACATAGTCCAGGTGGGTCATCTCCCTCCATAGGAGTCACGCATGACTAACGACACGCGGCAGTTGTGCACACTGACGAGGGTCCATAACAACGAGTCACCGCGTGCCAATGAGACATTGACACGTGGCATCCAAAAGACCTATAGCTCCAGATCAGCGTTCCGTCCCATAACTGAGACCGTCACCTCAAGTTTCCTGTTGCGTACCCTTATGGGTACGTAACAGGTCCACTCGACACTTAGACCGGAATTTAGTATGAGACATCTGGTGCATACCCACAAAGCATGTTTGACATGTGGCACCCAAGATCTTTTGGATCTTGAGGGGTTTTTGTGCCATCCCACTAATTCATTATTTACTTGTAGCAACTTATCTCTTTTGTCAAGGAGCTTGACCTTTGGTTTTTGGTAACTTTCTTGATTCTCCATGTATTTGAATGAGTTTTGTTATGTAATCAATGTGTTTATTGTCATCTATCATAATTGTGATGCTACATAGGACAATCTCAACAATAATGGCTACCAAGTTCTTCCATGGACTTTAATAGGAGCATCATCAAGGACAATTGGCTGCACTTCATGGATCTTGGCAGTGATTGTACAAATTAAATGAAATCACATGTCTTTGCATTTATTACAAAGCCCTTTAGAAATGAGCACTACCATGAACAAGTATTTATTTATTTATTTGACCCAACGGGGTTGGCTCAGTTGGTTAGCTTGACATCCAAAGTTTCTTTGGTCCCAGGTTCGAGCCTCCCCTTGAAAACCAAGAAGCATGAACAAGTAATTGATATCCTAGAATGAGTGGTGGATTCCCATTGTCAAGTTTTTGTTTCTTGTCAATATCGCTCCCACGACCACAATAAAAAGAATGTGGAAAATCAAAGTTCATTGTGCATGGGATTAGGTTGTTTTTTGTCTTGACTTTTTCCTTATTTCAATACTGTGTGAAAATTGCTTATTTTGTGCTTTCGCTTTTCCCTGGTAAATTGGTCATATTTAAAGCTTTCATGCATTGCCTCTAGTACTACCTTAATCCATAGTTTAGACCAATTGGATGATGGAATCGATCTAAACTATGATTTTGTTTGTTTTTAAGCAACCTTAAGCGGCAAATGTAATATTCCCTATATTTCTAGGAGGAAGTAGGTAGTTGATTTGATTGCCTTTGCTCTTTATCGTTAGTCTCTTCACCTCCAAAGAAGTAATAGAAAGTGACCTTGTTTGTCTATGTCAAAACGCACAAAAGTGAACTTTCCTTTGTTTGTGTGACCATTTGACGTTAGATTTACATACTCTCAAAGGCTGATGATTCAAGCAGGGATGCCACAGCAAGTAATCTGAGCTACCCGTGATGGAGTTGATGATTAAATAGTGATGAGCTACCCGTGATGGAGTTGATGATTAAATCTGAGCTACCCGTGATGGAGTTGATGATTCTATAGAGTTTGAGGATTGTATGGCTTTTTTGCTATGTTCAGGCACAATCATCAGTGGATTCTATAGAGTTTAAGGATTGTACCGACTTTTTTGCTATGTTCAGGCATAGTCATAGACTTGACTTGGATTTCCTCTTTGTATGACTACAGTCATCACAGACTTTTGATTTGTGCATCGGTCTCCTCTGAGCGCAATAATCCTAAGGCATCACATGAGATTTCACTTTACCTGAAATTTGCATGTATGCATTGACATAACCTGTTGCTTACTGTCTTGCTTGAGGAGCGATGTATTGTCATTGAAAGAAAATAAATGAAGTGTTTGCTTGAGGAGCGATGTATTGTCATTGAAAGAAAATAAATGAAGTGTTTACGAAATGCACAAGTCTTGATTTTTGATAATCAAGAAGACTCAAGAGTATGATATCATATTGAGAAAACCATTTGGTGTATGGGTGCAAGATGATCAATCCAGTTCACAACACAAAATCAAGGAGAAAAGCATAAAAATGCTGGCATCAAAGGAGGTCAACTATAAGCAGACTCTATAGTTAAACAGGATATTATGGCCTATCCAGCTTTTAAGAAAATTGTGCCCCTTGTCCAAAAGGAGTTGACAGAAGCTTATATTCTTCAAAGTGTGATGCTTTTAAGGTGTTTGTTTTAATAGTGTAGTCACTCGCTTATTAGCAACTGAAGGTCAAAATACTTTCCCAGGAGCTCACTTACATCTGATGGGATTGCAGTCTCTTAATCTCCTGAATCCTCTGATGAGGTTAATCACAAAGATATGTTCAAGCAGCATGAGTGAATATTTGCTCCTTGTTGGGATTTTGATATTGATTTTGGATTCTGCATCAAGGGATTTATATGCCACCGACTGTAAGTGATTCATCCAAAGGGATTTATATGCCACCAACCGTAAGTGATTCATCATCTAATTTGATCGATTTGAACTTCTCCTTATCACGCCATAATGGTTGGATTGAGTTGCTACTAGTGCGCATAGCATTTTATTGTAATCTTCATCATTCTGTTTTTTGCTAAAGTGATAGATAGTAATTGATATGCTTAGACCACTTTGTAAGAGTGACTTCTGGTTTGTGCTCTCCTTAGCTTGTAAAAATTGTGTCGATTCTCATGATAATTGTTTTATTTTGATTGAGTTGGAGGACAATACATTCCATACATTTTCTCCTTGCTTTGGAGGAGCAATGTTGTGTCATAGTAGTTGTGTGATGTATGCTAGTATGTATTCGAAAGATTTTTTTACTCGGGGAAAAAGCCAGTGAAGGTGGGCCCATTTGTCCTTTATTTAAGCTTTGTCACCATCACTGTGTAATGTAGACTGACACGCCATTTTGAATGTTTAGAAGTGAGAAAGCATATTTCCTCAAATTGAGTCTAACTTTTTGCGACTTCCTTAGTTGCTGTACTTTTCTATATCAGTATATTTTGGTCTTTTTTTGTTTTAATATGGTGTGATGAGCATCAAAATTTCTTTGGCCATCAGGTGAAGAGTGGTGGGATCTCTGTGCTGGTCCCCATGTTGAGAGAACTGGCCAGTTAAATAGGAAGGCCATTGAGTTGGAATCAGTTGCTGGGGCTTACTGGAGAGGTGATGAGAAACGTCAAATGTTGCAACGAATTTACGGGACTGCTTGGGAGACAGAGGAGCAATTAAAAGCTTATCAAGTTCAGAAAGTGGAAGCTAAGCGGCGGGATCATCGCCGCCTTGGGCAAGATCTTGACCTTTTCTCAATCCAGGTACACTATTTTTAAGCTTCAGCTCCTGATATGTGGTGTGTCAATATGCTTGAAGGTGCTAAGCAAACTTAGTGAGATGTCAAAACTGTCACAAATGAAGCCTCTTAAATACTTCTTCTCATATTTTTTATACGATAACTAGAGGTATGCTTTCTGAAATTTTGATTATCATTAGTTTCCATGACTTCCATATTATTTGTACCTTCTTGAGATATTTTTTAGAAAATTTTGGATCACTGTCCATGTTCATATTGTACAGCGCTTCTAGGGCTCCCGAGACTCAAGAGTTTGTGAATATGATTTGTGAAGTCATGATACTATAGATTTATTGTTTTAGGGGGGGTGTGATGATCAAGTTTGGCATTCATTCCGGCATTGAGACAACTGAAAGGGAGTAAAGCCTGTACTTGCATGTGGGGCCTCAGGTAGCTGAAGATGTGCTTCCAACTAGATCAAAAAAAGCTTCCTCCTTTGCGCAGAAAAAGGGGCCTATACCAACCACGAGCAAAATAACACACTGTAAGCTGTAAAAAGTATCTTAATATAATGATCAATCAATGACAGACTGAATCCCAATCACATCAATGATAACCAAGCCAATACTCAGTAATAATCGATATAATGTATCCAGCATCTCAGCTACCGTGATCATATATATATTGAAGTATGTTCAAAGATGCCAAGCAAACTAAGCTAGCTAATCTTTGAATGTTAAAATTGTCACAAATGAAGCCTCTTTAGGCCATTTATAGGCTGCTGAGCCCAAATCATGGTTAGATCTGCATTTTATTCTCCTGGACCTAGTCTCCTAGTCATAAAAAGTCCAATAAATTGTTGGCATTTGGGGCCCACGTCAGGAAGTCTATGGATACTTGAGTAAAATTCAACATCTTGGGTCTAGTTACTACTTAACGTCCCTTATAATACTGAAGTAATGTAAAATGACACATTGGACCTTAGGTCCAAGCAAGTTCTGAATACATGTTCCTGACAGCTTTTTGCATCCCCATGTGTGAAGTAACCTCTGCATTTGTTCTTGGTGAATTGGCCTTTAACTTGTTGGCATTCTAGTGAATGTGCGTTTCTTTCTTTCAAATCTGGTTCACTACTCCTTGCAACAATGCAAAAAGAGATACGCTTTTGTTTATATGTATTTGGTATTTAGGATGATCTCACACCATATCCTCTCTTTTTTTAAGCACTTGGCAGCAGTATTCTTACTCGATGCTTGAGTCATGTGGAACATGATTTTGCTAGTAATGTTGTTCCGTTGCTACAATAAGATGAGTTGAGGAAAACAACAGTGTCTCTATCTATGTAGCACAGGTAGAGTGGCTTTTGTTAATCCATCAATATTGAAGGTCTTCCATTAAGCAGTTTCCTATGGAATTGGAGTGGTGTTGCTATATTGTTGATTTGAGTTTGTTATGAATTGGAGAAGGCATCTTAAGAAAGAATGTGCTGCATGATTGAAGCAATGCAGGAAGACACTGGTGCAGGTTTAGTTTTATGGCATCCAAAAGGAGCCTTGGTAAGGCAGTTGATCGAAGATTATTGGAAAAAGATTCATCTGCGAAAAGGTTATGAACTGCTTTACACCCCCCATGTTGCAAAGCTGGACTTGTGGAAGACAAGTGGTCATATTGATTTTTACAAAGAGAACATGTTTGATCAAATGGACATTGAGGAGGAATTATACCAGCTTAGACCCATGAATTGCCCTTTCCATATACAAGTCTACAAACATGTGCCACGTTCATACAGAGATTTACCCATAAGGTATGCAGAATTGGGAACAGTATATCGGTTCGAGAGATCTGGCGCTTTGCATGGCTTGTTCCGTGTCAGGGGTTTTACGCAGGTCAGTGTGAACTCCATATCATCAACTTTAACCATATGTTGATCATAGCTTCTCTATGGCTCGCTCATTATGCCCACGTTTGTAAAATGGAATTTGGAGTAAGCTGTAAAAATACTTTTATTTATGTGTAGCCTCTCTGGCTGTAAGAAAGATGCATGCGACGTTCTTTTACTCAGTGTGCTTGATTTTGAGCTTGCCTAGCTTTTCTGAGTTAAACAGAACCCTTATGACAAATTTGGATGCTCTTGGTATTTTAAATGGCAAAAATTTGCATTTGTATGCAATGAGGTTGCATCTACGAATGTTCTTAGATTGCATACCTTAACGTACTTTTTGCATCTTGAGACAAAAACTCACTGCATAAATGTATTTTGTGCATCTGGCGAAAGAAATCGTGCAATTAACCTACTGATGCTGGGGAAATCTTCACTACTATTTTAAAGATGAAACCATAAGCCCTAAATCCTGAACGCTCACCTCAACCCTCCCAGGGCCTCAAAGATCAAGCCTCAAGCCTAACCTTTTGGACTAAGGCCACATACTTATATATGTTACTTTCTTAACTCTGAATATCATCCTGTGAATCTTTTTCAAGGACGTGAACCTGTCAGTTCAATCTTTTCACGGATGTCAACCTGTCAGTTTAATCTTTTCACGGATGTCAATCTATCAGTTCCTTTACCTGGTCCTTTAATATTTTTTCTTGGATGTTATGTCATTGTTTGTTTTAGTTCTCCAGTTCTCATCTTTGGAGCTCGATTAGGAATTTCAAAAACCAGATTGCTGATGTTCTAAGGCTGCAAGCTAAAATGAAATATTAGTATCTATTTCAAGCATTTTTCTTGTGTAACACATTTACCTCCGCCACCAAATGTGTCTTTTATTTCAGTACTGGCGTCATACATCTTTTGACAAAACTCATATCATCTTCTCTTTCCATGAGTTCAATTTGTTCATGAACTGGTCACCGGCTCGAGCTCAATAGTCTTTCTCTTTGCTGATTCGTTTTAGCTTTGCTGCAATAGCATTAAGCTATTGTGATGATGAGCTCAAAGCTGATGTCTCTCTTTCAGGTAAGTTTAAGTTAAAAATCCATTTTTTATAAATCACAAGCCTTTTTTGTTTTTCGTTTTTTTACCTGCAAGGCTAAGCTGCTCACACTCAGATCACCTTGTTGTAACTATTTGTCCTTTTCCCCATTCCTACTAAACTGCTCCTTGCCATCTAGAACTAGAAGCTCTTGCACGCCCAGCTTGTGACTATGACAGTAAGCGTTCCTGCCAGCATTACTGAGAGCACGGGTGACCACTTTGCTTCTGCATCAACGCCTGTACACTGCAAACCTCCGTAACATGCTTGACAGTTGGGATTTGTCATGGTCTCAAATTGGTGTGGCTTCTTTTTTGTAACACTAGGATGAAGACGGTGCTATTTTCTGTTTGCAGGATGATGCACACATCTTCTGTCTTCCAGATCAGATCAGGAGTGAGATTCGAGGTGTTTTGGACTTGACAGAAGAAGTTCTGACTCAGTTTGGCTTTAAAAGATATGAAGTTAATCTTTCCACAAAGCCTGAAAAAGCTGTTGGCAGTGATGAAATATGGTCAAGGGCTACTACTGCCTTGAAACAAGCCCTTGATGACAAAGGATGGGATTTTTGTATAGATGAGGGGGGTGGTGCTTTTTATGGTCCTAAAATTGACCTTAAAATTGAAGATGCGATAGGTCGAAAGTGGCAGTGCTCAACAATTCAGGTATCACTACAGAACAAGTACATTAGCTTATCAGTACAGACGAAGTACATCAGCTTTCTAAATTGCAAAAGACCATATTTGCCACTTATGGAAATTCATTTCTTTTGAGTGACTCACTGTTTCTTAGTAACTCTATCTGATTGCTTATGTCAGGTAGATTTCAACCTTCCCGAAAGGTTCAAACTTTCCTATGTTGATAGTGAGGACAAGAAGCAACCAATTATGATCCATAGAGCAATTTTTGGATCTGTAGAAAGGTTTTTTGGCATCTTGATAGAAAACTATGCTGGAGATTTTCCTCTATGGATAGCTCCGGTGCAGGCACGCTTGCTCCCTGTCACTGACACTGAGGTTCTCTCTCTCTCTCTCTCTCTCTCTCTCTCTCTCTGGGTTCTAGGAACTTGAGTTTAGGGCATTCTCTCTACTAGTATTTTATACTTTCTGTGATATAATTGGAGCAAGTTAGATATGATGAGTCATTTGGCAGGTTCCATATTGTAAGGAGGTTGTGGCGAAGTTGAAAGAGAATGACATACGTGCGGAGTATGCAGATGGGGAAAGGCTGGCGAAGTTGATTCGCAATGCAGAAACCGAGAAAATACCACTGATGGCAGTTGTTGGGCCAAAAGAAGTTCAAAGTAGAACTTTGACTGTTCGCACAAGGCATGGAGGAGAACTGGGCACTCTCAGCATTGAAGAGGTCATCCAAAAGATTGAAAATTCAGTAGCCACAAGAACACTTCTATAGAGGCTCTAATGCTATTTCTGTGTAGCATACTTTCTCAGTCAGTCGGAATAATTGCATAATGTATCTGAAAATTTCATCATCCTCAATTGCATTATTGGTCTTAACACAAAAAGGCATACGCTTTAGCCACAGGAATTGAGTACCATGACAATATTGGCAGGCACTACCCTGTTGATGCATGACATCTGGTTCCTTATATTTTCAACTGGTTCACATGGGATTTGCTGTGCATCAAGTGACAATTAATCTACAGTCTTGAATCTGGTAGCATACGTGTTAGGGTTTACTGTTCAAGGATTATACAGATGGCTGGTGATTATACATATTTATCATTCATTGCACATTATCTAGTGTGATTTCCTCTTTGGAGTTCACCTCAGTTGAAGGCCTTGAGTTTCCACTTCTCTACAGGCCACAACTAGATCATTTCCTAGAGTAGATTGGTTATTATTGATTCCCACCACCTGAAAAAAGGTTGTCCTAGATTGCTTAGCCATGTAGAGGTTTTCAGGGTGTGTATGTGTTGCAAATGAAAACTACTACCAATGAAGCTTGGATCAGGTCCTAAAAGCACATGCAACCAGCTGGTAGAATGAGGATTGTGCAGGCATTAGGTACGTAAGGCATGCACTATCTTGCCTGCATAAGGCATGCACTATATGGAACAAAAATGCTCTTTGAAAGGATTTTGAGCAGAGGACGAGTTAGTCATTCTAGCCATAGCTTCACTTGGATGATTTATTCAATCTCGTATGCCATGAGTGCTATCACGTTCAATAATATTTGCAAAATTTCTGCTGGAAATTTGGAGCCTTCAAACTATTGATGTCTAGAGTGGCCTATAAAAATTTGCACCTTTACTGCGCTGTGTCAAGATGAAGGTAACAGAAGATTTCTCATCTATAATCAGCATCGATAAGACAGATCCTTCTAATGATGTGTATATGCCTTCCGAGAAGATTTAGCTAATTGCATCAAGATCCGTGCAGTCCAACTGCTTATGAACACATTCAAATTGAAGTATCAGTGAGGATGACCGTTCTGAAAGGAAATGTTATAACTCTCCATCATTCTATTTTGTAAGAGTTACTCCAATTTTTGTGCTCATACTTGTTTGCAAATTGGCATTCCCTTTTATGGTGCAACAACTAAGAAGTAGTGGCTAACTTTTTGTAGTTGGATGAGATAAAAAATACACAGCAGGCTGTATATCATCCTTTTCTGTTATTTTAATCAAGGAGCAAAGGCTGCTTTACATCCATCAACTACCTCTCAATAGGATTTTTATTCTGTGCAAACTCTCACTAAATTTTGATGTGTGAGGAGCTCAAAAGTTCTACAAGCGAGACGTTTCTAGCGAGTTCATTAGGCAGTCAGTTTAGTTGTATCCTAAGAATTCAGGAAAGTTCTTTTAAAAAAAAAACGTTCTCAAGTTGTGGTGTCTAAATCAATCTAAGTGACTTTTCAAAATGGTGTTCTTTCATTTGATAATCCTATTCAAGTCACACTCACCATTGATGTCAACTTCACTACAAGAGGATTTGTGTTTAAAATATGAATGCTCATGTCCTACATTTTTTTAATGGTTTTGCAGAATAGTGAAATTATCAATTTAATTTGGTAGTGAAGGAAATAAAGTATGAGTTTTTTGGTTGGGTTGTTGGGGGATTGGGGAGGTGAGTGATGGGCTAGGGAGACATTATGTTCTTGATAGTGACGACGGACACCAATGGCAACTAATGATTACCTTGGCTGTTGGGGGTGAGGAAAGGATGGACGTCATGGAGGTGAGGCTTGCACTTTGCATGGCCATCTCGTTGATGTGATCAAGTATTAATCTTCATGATGCTAGAGGTGAATTGTTTGGATCTGTGTTATATTTAATTTTTGCTAAAAGAACACTTATGATTGATGCTAGCTAGGCTACCATGTGACATCGACCAGGGCAAACAACAAGCGAGTGATGAGGCATCCTTGTAACTAGCATGACTTCTCAATCTCTCCCATACCCATACCCATACCCATACACTAGTGAGAAATGAAGTAGTTGCAGGCTTAATAATTCACCATGGCTCACAAATGGTTTTATTTAACAAAATCTATCAAATATAGTTATTAGATTCAATTACCATCAGTAGATAAGTGTAGGTGAAAATTCTAGTGAGTGTAGGTGAAAATTCTAGTGGGTGTTGTGATAGGTACGTCGTGGAAGATTTTGATAAGGTTTAAAAAATTGTAAGGCATTGAATGTGTGATTAATGAATTGTCCATGAAATGTTGATGCTATGACGAGCATTACAAATCATAATTCACAACATATGAATTGGAATATTTTAAAACTCAAAGATGTCGTGCAAGTACATTGTAGAATGTATATGTGTGAAAACAAATTATATATGTTGTCAAGTTGAGTAGGTAAGAATGAATGATGTAGATCGAAAGAAAGAGCTCATGGAAATATTCAAAGGGACCATATGAGTGTTAGCCATTTGTCTTTGGACCTAGACAACTTATTAATGTGATTCTTCTTGCAATTTCTGTGAGCCCTTAAAAGTTGTATATTACAAAAAGATCACTCTTTCATAAGTACTTTACACCACAATTGCTTACCACTCTTGAAGGGGGAAGTAGAAAAACTTGACATCATCAATGAATTCTCCCTATCACTCTTTTTTTCATTAGTAAGGTTAGTTAGTTTGAATTGGTTTTTTTGCTTGAAGCAATTTGAAGCATAGTGGCCTTTCTTGCCGCAAAAGAAACACTAGATCTTTGACTTATTCTTCTTTCCACTAGATGTTGTAGCTTGTGAGGAATGATCCTCATGTCCATCTTTGGCCTTGTCCTTGTCCTTGTCCTTCTTGAAGTATTGTTGTTGTTGTTTCTCTTTGTTCCTTCCTTTTGGCTTGTCCTTAGTGAAGAGTGCTTTGCCCTCTCCACCCTCCTTCAAGGAAAGTTTGTTGATCCTTAATAGGTTGTTCTCTTGCCTACACTCCTCGACAATTAGAACACCTTGTAATGCCTCCAAACTAGGAAGCTCTTCTTGCATCACATAAGTTTGAACAATGTTGTCAAACTCATTTCTTAATCCATTAAGGATTACTTGCACTAATTCATATTGATTGAGATGGTCTCCTGTGCAAGCAAAGTCTTTATGAAGATCTTTCACTCTCATGACAAAGTTTGAGGCACTCATCACTCTTTCGGTAGCTTTGAAAGATTTTGGCTTCTTAGTGTGAGCAACCTAGATGTGTTATTTGCCTCATAAATGACTTTAAGGGTGTCCGAAGCCTCCTTGGCCGAGGTGCATGAGCTAATCTCCCTCAACACTTTATTTGACACATTCTTTTTGATACAATGTAGGGCCATCCTTGGCCTCTTCTTGTATTTTTGGACTTCTTGGAGCACTCGTGGCTCCTCCTCAAGTCCTAACACTATGTCCATCACATCTTGGAGGACCAAAATCGACTCCATCCTCACCTTCTAAATGACATAATTGGAGGTGGTCAATCTCTCTCCTTGCTCCAAGAGTAGGAAACCCATGGAAGCCATCTTTACTTCAAAAATTGATTTGTAATGGATCAAAAACAAGTAAGTGTGTTGCTTCTCTCTCAAACAAGGAACGATAAACAGATCACAAGCATATCACAACAAACCATAGTTTACTCAAGATCCAAACCCTACTTATGTCCCATACCATAAGCAAGATCTAAACTATGAATACTACACACAAGAATTACTCTACACACTAGTAGCCACACTAGAGCATAAGCAAGATAAGCGAAAGAGATCTTTCCCTCTCCCAATGGGCACCCTGCTCCTCTTATATAGATGGCATTTAGTTCTCTCCAATACACTATGGAGTTCCATGCACATCCAATGAGAAAGAGAGAGGCATAGAGGAGTTCAAGAGCCTTCATAGGCTTATGGAAGGTCATAAGACATCTTCCGTAACTTATGACTCTTTGATTACTATTCTTGTGGAAATTGAAACTCAAGGGCGCCCTCCTACTAGGACCCATTGCCCAAGTTGTGCTCGTATACTTTGGTCCAAGACCAATAAAGTGATATGGTTCAAGGTTGAGGCCCAAGGTTTAGAAATATAGTCATCCAATGATATTCTAAGACCTTTCTAGGTTCCATACCTCCATCCAAGGCATAGACACCTACCTGCCCTTAATCAAGAACACTAGTACCTTTATCTAAGGCACCTACCCTTAATCATAAGGGTAACCCTTATCCAAGGGTCTCATGACTCCATACCTCTGACTAAGGTATAGTCACTTGCCTGCCCTTCTCCAAGGGCACATACCCTTAATTCTAAGGGTAACTTGCCATGTACCCCCAACACTAAATGGACTAATAGGGGTATGAAGTACTACTGCTAGTTACATAGGTATGTAACATTCCTTCCCCCTAAACTTAAATTTTTCCTTGTAGAAAAAAATCTGAAAAATTCTTCTGGAGATTAGCCTCCTTTTCCCAAGTATCTTCCTCTTCTGATTTGCCCCTCCACCTGACTAAAAATTTCCGAAAGCACTCTACTCCGTAGAGTCTTTTGCCGGCTATTAACAATCGCCTCAGGTTCAGGTGGTCCACTCACAGACTCATCACGTAGAAGTTCCACTAGATCTTCCACAGGGAGCAGGGTCTCCCCAACCCCTAACGAGGGTTTTAACTTACTAACGTGGAAAACATGATAAATTCCAACGTTACTTGGAAGGTCTAGTTTGTATGCGACCTTGTTTATCACTTGGATAACCTTAAAAGGACCACAATACTTGTGAAGATTAATAAAATATTATCTTCCTATCTCGAGTTTGGGGCCATGTCCATGCTTATTTCCACTATATTTCATGTTGTACATAAAAGGTATGTGAATTGAGCCATAACCTTCTAGTATAGGTCGGATTTGAGTTAGGTAGATTCAATTTTGATGACATGCAGAAGTTTAGATAGCATGCAATGTTATACTGTATGCATGCAAGCCACATGCAATCAGTGCATGCAACATGCAAAGTGGTTTCTGTGATCTACACATGTCTAGGCAATTTTATGAGTACATGCAACATCCATGCACGCAGTTACACATGTGGATCTCCGTAGGTGAATTAGTTCACTTAAGTGGACTTTCCATGCAACTCCACTGTAGGAATTCGAGTCTCTCTCATGTAGGGAAAGCTTGGCATGTTCTGCCATATTGTGAATATTGATATTTTGGTAATTTGGACTCATTCTCTCTCTACCCGAGTTCTCTTTCATTGATTTTCTCTCTCTACCCAAGAGAAGGCTGTTTTTCCCATACTGAACACTTAGAATTATTTCTGACATTCAATTCTCAAAGTGAGAAGTTAGATTTTTTCATCAGATTTATGCCATTGTGCCCTTGTCATAGATTTTTCAAGTATACTGTTGTCTGATCAATCTTGTGCAATCACAACACCTCAGTAAGATCTTGTAAGGTGTGTGGTGAAGCTCACACGTGCCAAAAACTTCACATGGTATCAGAGCGTTATGCTTTGAAGAGGTGAGGGTGTATACATCAGATCTTCAGTGCTTTTGCTTGCAGGAACTCGGATTTGGGAGAGGGATTCAAACTCACTGAGAGACAAGCTATCTGTGGATCAAAACTATCCTGATCTGCTCCAGCAGAGTCCTGTACGGACAAAGAGCTCACACGTGTGAAATCAGCCCTCATTAACTGAGTACTTCTCTAGATTTGATCCAAATTTGATGTTCTATAGCTTGTTGGATAGGCATTGAAGAGTAGAATGTGTTACTTGTGTTTCTAAATCAATTTTATCTGTTTTTAGAAGATTTTTAGGCAATTAGAGAGTCTGAGTGTGGGATATGCCAAAGCAAGCACACATCAGTTCTTTTCACCATTTTCATCAATTTTCATTGTCAATCAAGTAGAATTGGATAGAAGTGAGTTTTCTGAGGTCTTAGACTTTCCATTTCACACAAATTACTGTGTTTGAGTTGAAAGTAAGTTCCTAGAGAGTTTTTCAGTTCTTTGAAATTCGTGGGAGAGATAGACTTCTTACTTGCATGTGCTTCTTTTTAGTGACTGAAGCAAGATCCAAATTCAAGATAGATTGATTTTCTGTGTGAGAATTTGTTCTCACATCTGTTGCTAGATTTCATAGGCTGGATCAACATCAATGTTAGATCCTAGATTGAGATAGTAAGCAACATCCCTTCAACTCCATTTTTTATCATTACTAGAATTTTTCATAGAGGAGAAGTCTTCTGGTTCATATTTCTTGGAGCACAGTGAGAGATTAACATCTTTCAATTATGCAATGTGGAAAGCACTCTTCATCAGAGACAAGTCAAGAGGCAAAGGCAAAGGACAAAACACTTCAAGAAGGACAAAGCCAAAGAAGGTAGTGAGGATTGTGAAGAATTGAAAAAGATTATGTATGTTAGATGTAGGGGTCTTATGTTTTTTACATCAAGCATCTAGGTGTAGGATGTTGATAGGAATAAATTTGGCATAGATGGCAAATTATGCATTTCCACTTGTAATGCCACTATTGAGCCAAAATAGAGTAAGAGGCTAAACACGTGCCAATTAGAGTGTAGACAAGTGTAAAGCTTTTGTTTGATGAATTCCAAGAGGTCCAATAGGATTTAGAGGTGGAACCTTGTGAGGTCCAATAGGAAATTGAGGTGTGCTTGAATATAGTCCAATAGAATTAAGAGGTGCATGGATCAATGGTCCAATAGGATCAAGAGGTGACAAAGTATGGTCCAATCATAGTTAAGCATAGTGGGTAGCTCGTGGATCTACTAGTATCATTGTACTCCTCATTTTGAAGCTAATTGATTTGGTGATTTTATGGATTTTGTGAGTTATTGGATTTCTAGCTTTCTCTCTCTACCCGAGAGCTCATGATGCTTTTTCTCTCTCTACCTGAGGAGAGCAGCTTGTTTTTACTTAGATTATTTTTTGAATACTTCCCACACGTGTGAATGAGAGTTGGAAGTGATTGAATGCATGTAGTAGTGTGTTTTTGCCATAGGATCTAAGATTGATCTTGAATCTCAATCTAGTCTTGATCTTGGTGCATCCACACACCTTAGGAGATCACAAGTACATGTTGTGGACAATCCACACGTGTGAATTCAACAAGGATCAGTCCTCACAAGCTGCAACATCCAGTGGCAAGAAGAAGCTGTCAAAGATCAAGTGTTTTTTCTATGGCAAGAAAGGACACTATGCATCAAATTGTTTCAAGAAAAAGAACCAATCTAAGCAAGCTAACCTTACTAATGAGGATGAGTGTGAGGGAGTTGAGAGTGAAAGAGAGGATTCATTAATGATGTCTACTTTTTCATCTTTTTCTTTTAAGAATGAAGAAGTCTGGTGGATAGATAGTGGGGCTAGTTCCCATATGTCTAGTTCTAGGAACTCTTTCACTAGTCTCATGCCATATCTAGGTGCAAAAAGATCAATCTATACTGCTAATGATGTAGAGTGTAGGATTGAAGGAATAGGTAGTATTCAACCGTCAGGACCACAAAAAAAGCAACTGTGAGTATTGATATTTTACAATACTTTGATTTTTGTCATTCATTAACATCTATTAGTAAACCTGCCAATCCGATCATTTTTCTCTTGCAGATTTATATCCATCCAACATAAATGAATGGGAGCCCAGTGGATCTCTAGCAGGTGTGTTAGATGTTATTCACACTGATATTGGACAGCTGTAATATAGAGGTAGAACTGCAAAAGATCTAGCTGATAGTGGGATTTTTTTTCATGAATCAATGTACATTCCTGATACAAAAGGAGGTTTTGGACAAATAGTCCCAATTTCATTACCTAGTTTTGGAAGTGATGAATGGATTGCTCCATATGCTGCAGTTTCATAATCATTTCGTTGCAAGCTATATAATGATGTAAAAAGTTCATTAAAGATAAGCACGGGATAAAAAATAATCAGATTGAGTTGGTTTATTTCTCTGAATATGTTTGTATGCAAAAATTTATCAGATAGTTTATTATCTAAACTTATGGATGAAGGCTGGGATAAATGATCAGATGGAGAAATAGAATGCAGAATTAAAATGTCTTCTATGTGCTTTCATTATCAAATTGAAAAACAAATGTTGAGCTTATGCTTCCAATATCAAAGATGGAAAAAAAAATAAAGGTAAATGGGTGCCACTCGATCAAGACTTGGAAGCCAGTGAACATTCAAAACGAAAAAATATTGAAATTATATACAATGATGCAGTTTTGACATGTGTTGAGTTGGAAGAGAATTGGAGTCTAAATTACATCAGACGCCACCAAAGATTGATCGGTATTGCAAACAAGGGGACATGACCTCCTTAGCACAATAATAGCTAGTGCCGAAAATTTTGAGACCTCGAAACTAGCACAAAAGCGGCGATCGACTAAGAAATCTCAAAAGTCGAAGACTGATTCTAGTGACAGCGAGGATGATTCAGATTCTAATTCAAGTACCAGTTCTTCAAGTTCGGAATCTGAAGGCAGCGATTCATCAGAATCAAAAGCTAACAAAGGAACTATTGCTCCTACAAAATGATATACTTTCAGACTTCAGATTCATTTTCAATGGTAAATTTGTAAGTAACTATAAACACTCGATTCTTTATGAATTGTTTCTATCAGAACTTTTTCATACAATCTCTATACTAAATGTAACTCACTTTGTATTAGTTTTATGCAGGTACGTAAAAGACATAAGCTCGAGATCAAATGCAGAGATATTGGCGATATATAAAAAAAATTTGCACGTGAGAAAAAAATGGCTTCGGACACCTGATAGCATCTAACTGGTCCACGTGTGTTTTTTGTACAGATCATTATGACCCAATAATGAGCACGTGGTGTAGGACACGTGCACGAATCATATTGTGACACGTGGCATTCTGCACGTGACAAATGTCAGATCAATCATTCTCTTGACGACGAAATATTTTTGATGAATAACGCAACGACACGTGTCCTTCTGGACATCATCCACACATGCGAATTTTTTTTTATAAATAGGTCATTTTCGGCACGGATTTTCGCATACATTTTCTGATTTTTGCACCAGTTGTCGATTTCAAGCGCACACTTTTCTTCGTTTATGATATGTTTACATACTTGCACCTGGATCCGATACTGCCCGTTCCGATATCGCTTTCAAGCGCACCTTACGTTTGCTTTCTTGTATGTTCTTTGTACTCGCGCTCGGATCCGATACTCAATTTTCTGATATCCCTTTCGAGTGCATAGCTCTTTGAGGTTCTGATTTGACCTGCATTCTACGCCTGAGAGCGATATTCAAAATCTTTCTTCTATATTTTTTTTGTTGAAATGTCTAATTCCGATTCTAGTATGTTGTCTTTTTTTCATGAATTTGGTATTAGTGATAATATAGAATATTGCAAATCTCTTTTTTCTTCTTTTATTTTTATTCTTCCTTCTATTACTCTGGATCCTGGTGTGAAAGCATTTTCTGAGATTTATCTCAAATTTAAATCTCTGTTCAGTACTCCCTATTTCAGATCTCTAAACAAAGACATGATTCATTATTAAGACTTGGTGGCACTCGACAAGCATATCTATAAAGCTAAGCTTGACAGGATGTTCACCAAGTTACACAATGATTTCAAGTTTGTGGATGATTGTCCAATTCACAATAAAAAATGTAGATTTGTAGAATTTCAATCTGCATATGTTTTTTTTTCTTTTGTTAAATATTTCTGACGAATCGGAAGCTGGCCCTTCTACTTTTGAAGCTGCTTTTTCCAGTGGTACAAAATCTGAAAAGTTGAAGACTGTAAATATAGAATTTTTTTTTATTGATACAAGTATTAGTTTAGATTATTGTACAAATTTTGATTCTACACGAAATAGGACATCATTTATTGGCCCTAGAACTACCAACACCCTTTCTCCTTCTGATAAATCTCTTATCACATTGCCTACTTATAATGTAGATAATAATTCATTTTTGACACTATCAGATATATCGGATTTTTTTAATTTCACGAAGGCCGAGACTCTTTGTATTTTGGACAAAGAGCTTCATGAATTTTCTGCTATAATCGATTATGATGTTGATGATCTTCTCCCTGGTGTTGACGATGTAAATAATGATGAGTTTTATTCAGGGAAAGATTGCTTGAAAATGGCTATGGAGGAAATGCGCAATAAAGAAGATGATCTACCTTCTGAAAAGGAAAAAAAGCCAGCTTGGTTTTCCAAAACCAGCTGTCTATTCACCAGCTATATTGACATCGAAAGGTGGACATAATATTGATGGAGAGATAGTAATCAAGGAAGACAAAGCCGAATGCGTAAGTTTTGTATCTTATTATTTACTAGTAGATTCATTATGTCATATTATATACTAGAGCTTACTTTAATTTTTTTTCATTTCAGGAAACAATCTTTCTTGATGATTTCGCAATTCGTCGAGGGCAAAGATCTTCTGCTGGAGAATATTCAAGAGATCATGCACACTGGGGCATTATTTGAAGTTCTTCAAGAATAATGAGATAAGTGTTGCCCATTCAAAGTTTCATCAACATGGTGAGACAATGATTATGGCAATCAAGGCACTGTCTCATTTTCTTGGAGGACATAATTTTAATAAGGTGCATAGAATAATTTTTGTAAAGAAAACTATTGCATTTAAAATTTTAGGATATGGACTAGTGAATTTCATGCTCAGATCATCTCATTTTGCATTGTATGTTGCCTACGTTGATCTGAGTAAGCATGAAAACTATGAGCTCTTGGATCCCTACAAAAGAAGGAAATTGTTGCATGACTCAAAGTTGCAACTTTCATTAGAGAAAGTATCGGAAGCACAATAGATTTTGCTCAATTGTACTTTGTAAAAAATTTCATTCAATATAAAAAATGTCATTTTGTGTCTATTGTCTATTGGCTTGTATAAATTTGCATGCTTTTTGAGATTTTTTATAATCCGTCAATTTTGTATTATGACGAATTTGGATTCTTCTGTAAAACCATTGGAAAAGTTGCAGTATATAGCTGTTCTTTGTGCTAGTCCCACCATGTTGTGTACTTTTATGAAATGTCGCTCTTGCTTGCCAATGAGATTTTTCCATTCCTTGCGATGACCATATGCTAAGACTTCCGCAATTTTTTGCAAAGAATGTCGCATGATGTCGTAATATGTGCTGCATGTCATAAAAACATAATCTAAATCAATACCAAAAGCATGTAGATTAATTGCACATATTTGTCTATAGTAGTATAACATCAAAATCTTATCATATAATGTGTTATATGTTTTCCAAACTTCTACTTTGTGTATACGGGTAGAACCTTCTTCTTTGAACTCTTGAGTTGCAGCTATAATCTCTTTCCAAACCGAGTATTGAATCTTGGATTGTTTGCCAGAATAATTTGATAATAATCTTCTAGCCATGGATCCTCCAATGCTCGGCTTGCATGTAATATTTCATGTTTACCTTATAACTTGTTGTCCTTTTTTATTTAAACGTGGCCTTTATGTAAGCCTGTTCTAGACAACACATCCTCTAATTTGGAAATAGCTTCCTTTGAAGATGTCTCTTGGCTCGGAATTCCATGCAAATAAGATGTGAAGATATATTATTTTTTCATTATATGCACCTCTACATGCAATGTACAAATATGAACACTCTGAAGAGAAATCGGTAGTACGAGTTTCCAATTAGGATCTAATCGATCTCTTGATATTCATGTACTCCTTGTCATGTCTTTTGATGTCTTCATGCAATAGAAACAAGGGTGTTTAGAGTTAGCACCATGGGATACATTGAACATACAATTTAATGTCTTCAGATCTCCTGCCAAATGTCATTCTATGTTGAAATTGCCAATTTCAAGAATATTGAGTGTAACTTCATGTGATTTTTTATGGTGGCAAAATATGACGTTCTATTAAATATCCATGAGAGAATGTCATGGTCTTCTTTCATCACCTATTAGAGAGAAAAAAAACGTGATTTAGCTTTATAATATTAACATAGAGAAGATTTCCAAAATGAAATCCATATTAAAATGATTATCCCTATTGATTATGCGATGGAACTGGTATACCTGAAATGCTGCCAACCACCATATTATTTTTTGATGAAAAACTGAAGTTGAGGCCTTCTGAGTCTTTTGAATTTGAAAGTGCTCCATTCATGATCGTAAGACCGACTCTCTCCATTTTTTCGTCCTTTTATAATTCATACTCATCTTTTTCCTTGATAACTTTTTACTCCTTACACTGATTGATCTGAGAATTTGATAGTAGTTGAATCTGGTGCAAATCTTTCCATTGATCTCGTCTGCAAGTGTTCTCTGGTGCGAGGGTTGGCTATGCGAGGGTTCTTTAGATGTTTTGCAGACCAAAAATCTTGATATCTCTCAGATTACTGGGAAGTAACTCTCGCAAGAATCACAGGAGCTGAATCTGGCTCAGATTTGACTCTGGAAATCTCTACGAGAGTTAACTCTCGCAAGAAGTAAAATTTTCACTATTTGTGTGGGTTCAAAACCACTAATTTGGCTTGATCTTCACCAATACTCACAGTACTAACTCTCACAGGCTTCTTCACTAATGGAGATTGACATTTTGGATCGATTGAGATGGTCTGCGAGAGTTCTCTCTAGAAGGATTTGCTGGATCTTCACTTTTTAGTAATTTTTTAGCACTTCAACCCAATTTTATGCTCACTGGAATTAAACTAACTCTCACAGACTCTTCCGTGTCTTGGTCTCACTGAGATGGAACTTCAGAGTTCTCTGCGAGAGTTCTTGCCCACTAGAACTGAAAATTTTAGTGTCTGCGAGGGTCAAAATCTACTAAAACCACTCCAAAAAGCAAGAAATAGCTAAAATGCAGCTATACTAGTTTGTGGAAACCTATCCCCGACAATGACACCACTGTAGGGTCGAGGATCTTGCGTAGTATAGCCCTCCCGCCTGTCAACAAGGGTTAGAACACCAGATAGGTGACTAACTATGGATAGATGCTACTTTTAGTTAGTTCTCTACTTTCTCACTTAACTCTACTCACCACTAACAATACCACACTACTCCACTACACTAGCATTCATCATGATTTTGTGTGAAAGAGAAGAGAAGAATAGAAGAGATAGAGTGTAGAGGAGAGAAAGAGAGAGATAGAGTGGAGAGGAAGGTTAGCTCAAAAGCTCAAGATGCATGCTAATGGAGAAACCATAACTATTAAAACAACAGCATAGAAATGGAAACAATTAGAAACACACAACAAAAGCATTAGCATGAGTGCTTAGCAAATGAGGATGCTTGGCTCTCCAATTTGGTAGAGTTTTCCCTTCTCATTAAGCATGGAAAATAGAGTACATGAGGTGCCTTTTTATAAAATGGGGAAGGACCCTGCCCCTAATCCTATTGACTAATATTCACAACGATCCTAACCATTCATCTTGGACCCAACTTGATCCAAGGGGTCTTAAAAAAGTACATTGGATCTCACATGATTCATGTGAGTCTCCATTTGCACCCAACTCTAAAATAATAGACTTCTAAGTTTAAAATGACTTGGGGCCTCAAGTTTTATTTTAATTACAAAGGGCCCAAGTCTATTATTCTATTTACAACTCAACTTGCGTGCTCATTGGGTCATAGGCTTATACGCAAAAGATGTCATGCCCTCGCAACATATTTTATTAGCCGATATTATTTATTTACAATATGTTGGGAATACCCCCAACATTCAGATAATTCTAAAGTTAAAATATTTCAAATTCTTAAAACTAGAATATCTCTGTTGCATGAATGGATTTTTATGGAATAGTAGCTTCTATCACTCAGATTGAAAATATTTGAAGGAGAAATCATGTTTGTAATGAATAGAATCATTTAGTGGAAGCACTTATTACTGAGTTTTCTTGGATTTGATTATTTTCATATATCATCTTTCCAGTTAACTTTTATTAAAATCGATAATTTCTTTAAACGGAGGGGTGAAGTGGTGGGATAAATTTCTATTGGGGAATCTGTGGTTGCATAGTTTTCAGAAAAGAAGTTGTGGTATAGAAATGAGATTTTTTCTAAAAGTAATTTCGGATAGAATCACAGTAAGATGCCTAATTGGAACTTTTTGAATAAGAGAAATTCTCTAGGGATTGTGTGGACAATCTAGAACAAGTTTGGAATTTGAATCATTATCTATAAGTAGTACAGTAAAAGATCAAAAGTTACTAATTCCATTTTGATTGGAATAGAAGTAAGTTTGGTCAGAATTTAAGTTTGAGAGTTTTGTATTGGAACAATCTAATCTAGTTTTAGTACTAGGATCAGAGAGGGGTTGTTTGAGTGGAAGAAATTATGCTATTAAAAGAAATTGGTTTGGAAAACTACTGAGAGTAAATTTTATTCGTCTCAAAGATTTTCTGGATATGTTATTTACTCATGAGAAATAAAAAATCTTTTGTAGCTGAGTTACAAGATCTCAGTGAGATATGTGAGTAACATATGTGGGTTCTGGAGGAATCTGCCAAGTAAGAACGTGTTTATGTACTGGGTCATAGTGAGATTCTTCTCATATGTGCAGAATTAATCTTGTATGAATCTACTATGTAATCCTAGTTACTAAGGTTATCTGGTGCACTTAACCTAGTCGACGAACATAAGCATATGATCAAGTATTGTTTTGACAGATACTTGCAGAGTTAACAAATCTTTGTATGGAAGATTTATGGATTAACTTATAAATGATTTGGGTAAGGATCTAAATGTGGTGTCATACTAGTATAATTGAATTCTTCACCTAGACATTTGAGATTTTTGAATCATTGGCAATCAACTTGAGTAGTTGATTACTCCAGAATGAAGTTGATTGGTAAAACGATCAGTGTGATGTGGATTTACTGGGAACTGATGGTTTTTGAATTATATTGCTTGTAAGACGCATGATTAGTGAATCATTTAGTTCATCAGTTAAAATTGTGTGCATTGGATATACAATATTCTTGGGATAGAGTATTCCTTAGTTAAGGAATAGACTCAACTCATTTGTGATTGTATCCCAGAGCGCTTAATTGGATAACGAATCATAACGAATCCAAGAATAATAACTGAATTGATATTCAGCAAGACTTTGGGTATCTAGATGTGATTTTGAATTGTAATCTAAAGTTTTTGTAGTTGAAGATAATTGTCATTTTGGTATGCGTTCAGTCTTTAATTACCAGTTGTTTATAGAACTTGAATCCTGCACTTCAGCTAAAGAAGGATGTAAGTATTCCTAAATCTAGTATTTTCTTAATGGAAAGATTTTTGGAATGACTCTTACTTTTCCTGAGTTATGTTAGACATTCCAGTATCTTGTAAATGATTATGGTTTGGATTCCAGAAAATTATGATTGACAAATCATACGAATCTAAATATTTATGATTGACGGATCATAAATAGATACTTAATTATTGTCAGAAGATTATAAGAAATGGTGATGATTCTTAAGTGTGATAATTAATTCTTGATCTATTATTTGAGTAAGAATTTGAATCAGTGTTTTGAATCTCTCTACTCTAGTATTTCATTTGAGAACCTATGGATCTCCCAGACATTCTCACAAGATAAGTATTTTATTTGTGGAGAATTTAATTTATCTTGTGGATGTTATTCTACTACAGTTGATGGTCTGCAGATGCTTGAGTACAGTTCTTCATTTGAATTGGATCTCCAGTTATCAAAGGAGACTGACAAATCTATTAAGATGAATGAATGTTATTTTCTTGTATTTGGTGCTAGAAACATGAGCATTTAACTCAAAAGAATATTTGGGATACTCAGAGTTGAGTTTTAATCATTCTATATCTTAATGATTCTCCTAGAGATTTAAATTGAATGAATTTTTATGTCTTAGAATTTGGATTCTAAGGATATTTGTACTTGAAAGCTTATGAATTATCTGTCAGAGTTGTGGATAATTTCAGACTGTAATTATAATTATTTTATTATTTCTTTAACTTTAATCTCTTAAGTTAGGTTATTTCACCCAGTGTTTCATGTAAGTGCTTTACATGAAGGTGATGTTACTAACTTGTGGTGAATATAACCCAGATGGGCACTTAGTGTTTTTCAAACTTGAGTTGTACTCTAGTACAAGATTATCACTTGGGAAATAGGATTATCTCTGAGTACTTGTTTGATGTGAATGTTTGACTAAGGATAATGATTTCCTAGGTTGATATTTAAAGTTAAAAGAACTGTTCCTGTTATTCTTTCCTATTTAGAGAGCTTCTAAGGATAGAAGCAGTTTAAGGAGAGAAGAATGTTATGTCCATGTCCAATAAGTAGGATTCAGTATACTCCTAGTCTTGGATACACGGTACTCCAGTAAATCAAGCTATTAGTTATGCCACGTCATACTGGATGTGACTCGAAAGTAACTAATATCCTTGTGAGGCCCAGAACAGACTAAATGGAGTTTAGACAAGGTATGAGATAGTGTATGCATGTGTAGAGTTATCAATAGCAATTCTATGATGTAGTGGGTTTTCTTTCCTTGCCTAACCTCAAACCAAGATCTAGTCAATCTAGCATCAAAGAGACGAAGTTAGTTGTCACGCATAGATTCGTTCCCATGAGAACGATAATATAGTTTAGATTTCAACATGAATGGAGGATTCACATCTAACTCTAACATCCATTAACCCTAAACATTAACACTACATCCACTATCACTACGATCCATTAACACCACGCATCCACAATAAGATAACTTACTCTTTTTCTTTCTCCCTTTTTCTCTCATAAAAAGTATAATAACCATTAGAGAAAATTTGGCTTTGGAAAGGGCCCTATAAGGATTGCCACGTAGGATGACAATTTTTTGGCAATGTAAAATACTAAAATAAAATCAGTTTCTGTCCGCAGTCCTGCCCACACAATCTTCGATGATTAGCTATTATGTGGGTAGTATAGTCTGTGAATAAAAAAAATCATAACTTTTAAACGGCAACTTGGATTGAGATGATTACAGTGCCATTAGAAAGCCCTCGAGGAGAGCTTTTCAACGACATCCAATGTGACCCAGTTCTGAACTACGGTGAAGAAGTTATGGCCAGTCAAAGTTTTGGTCGGTCAACACTTGGTCAACCCGATATCGGTCAACACTTGGTTTGACCGGTTTGACCGGGTTGACCCGATATCGGTCAACACTTGGTTTGACTGGTTTGACCCGGTCAAACCGGTCAACTGCGCTTGAAAGAAATATCGGGTTGACCAAGTGTTGACCGACCAAAGCTTTTACTGACCATAACTTCTTCACCGTGGCTCAAAAATGGGTCATCTTGGATGTCATTGAAAAGCTCTCAATCCGATAACTGTAATCGTCTCAATCCGAGTTGCCATTCGAAAGTTATGCTATTTTTTTTTTTGCTGAGTTGCATACTATACTACAAATAAAATGGCTTATTTACAGGCTGCCCCTGACGCAAAATTACAGTTTTTTTTAAAAGAAAAGAAAATCAATTTGAAGGAGCTACGTTACATAGATTTCAAATTTGAGTGTTTTGATTGGACCATGCGGAAGAAACTTTTGAGAAAAAAAATAAAAGGTATTTTTTTGAAAGGCCCCTGTTGTGCTCAAATTTTTTCTAATGATACAATCTCCATAACAATTAGATCCAACAATTAGCAAAACACAATAAAAGCATGAGAGACGGAGGAAAAGTGATAGAGAGCAAGGACATTCATAAATCCATTTCACAAGAGATCCAACCTGCTTTATTGAAATGAAGATATGTACATGTGTAAGAAACTCGAGTTGGTCCCTTTTTATAGTAGAGAGGATGACCCTGGCCTCTGAATCCTATTGGTCCATTTCTGCCTCCCTAACTATTCAAATTCAAAAAAGAGTGGGAACCATCCAAATTGGAGAGAAACCCAACTTTATTCACTAACTTGACATTTAGGCCCTACGACATTAAAAGTTCCACAAAAAGGCCTAAAGTCCTTTTATTGACTTGTAACTAATTAATCAAATCTCTATGTGATCATCGGGTTGGACTTACACACGCAGGGTGCCAAATCCCTCTCACCTATTAACTAGGGTTAGGGTTGCCTTGGGATCCGCAAACCCTCCAAAAGTATCCCCCACCAAAACTAGTGGCGGTCCTACGACACCTGAGAGATGCAGTTATTGGGGACTTTTATTGGCTTTGCGCCGAATCTTTATTAAATGGTACTGCACCTTCTCCATAAAGTCGAGTCGGGCAGTATTAAAATCCAAATTATGTGACAATAGTTGGTTCATGCTTATGACTCTATTCTAGGTGAATCTATGTATAGGGAACTTAGGGTTATGCATGGCTATGTGCCCAGGTTGCTTTTGGCTCTATATATTGAGGCCAAACTCACCCTACTCCTCATTGTGGTCATTGATTCCTTGCCAGGGTTTCACTCTACCTTCATGCTTCTTATTCCTTGGCTTGGGGGTGAAGCCTCTAGAGTTAATTGGTTGCTTCTACTTGGTTGGCTGGTGGCTCCATAGTGTGTTTTCCATTGTGTTTTGTCTTGTAAGCAGGATCTTGAGGGAGCTTCCCTTATACTTGGGATAAGAATAAGCTCAAAAGGTTTATGAGTCAAATTGTGCAAAGGCAAGTTTCAAGGTGACCTGAATGGAGGAGTAGGGGCTTTCGAGGACAGAGGATTGTATGGGCAGTCTAATGTCCAAAGAGGTCAACGTCTTTCAGTGCCGTCCTTCAGTGTCCTTTAGTGTGACAAGTAGTTGTAGCTTCTAGGGACAGTGATTGCATGGGCAATCCGATTTATGAGGGTCTAGTGATCTTTGTTGCTATTGCCCCATGACCAAGAGTGTTCCAAATGTGAAAGTTTCATTTTGCTTTGGTTATTTGGCAGGATGCATGTGGAAGGAATGTCCATGGAATCCAATGCAAACTTCATGCAATTTTCTAGTGAAGAATGCATGAGCACCTATGGCTATTGAAGAGCTGGAGCAGGATGAACTCTAGGGAAGTGTGAAAAATTGCCAACATTGGCAAATCTAGCCATGTAGCATATTGTACATTTTTGTGTATAGATGTTTTCACACATGTATGGCCACAGTGTCACATGGCAATCGACTGCCGTCTTGTCATACCTCATTTGATCTTGTTGTGTTGTTGGTCTCTCCTCCAAACCTACAACAATATCCAAAATGTCATTCATCTCAAGAAGTGACTCCATCGTCACTTTCGACAATGAATAGTTGCTTGAGGTAAGCCTATCATTGGCTTCCAACATGACTCCCATTGAGGGTGCCATGTAGCAATGACTTGATCTTCTTTTTCAACCTGTTTCAATGCACAAAGCACTCCTTTGAACAACAACAAATTCTTTCAAAAGAAATCACAAAGATTTGAAACTATCTCACAAATTCTCTTCTAGCACTTATACCAAGCAAATCAATACATATAATCATGGAATCTTGATCAACCTATGATCTATCCTCAATCTAATGACTTTTGCCACTTCCTAAAATTTTAACACACTCAAATGAAGTCCAGCAATCTCACTATCTAGAGATCCAATCAAAATTAAAGTTTTGACAAAATCACAAAAAACTGATTTTTCCAAATCTACATGCAAATGCTGAAAATCTGATATGCAATCTATTAGCCACCACTTGGGCTGATCCAATGATCCAAAAATCGCCCAGATCTAGTATGTAAATTCAAAAATCAAAATTGATCAGATTCATAGACCTATATACGGTTTTGATCTACAAAAGATTCATTCTATAAAAGCAAAAAACTCGATTTTGGTGTAGAACCCCCTCTAGCATGCTCTAGACTTGATATCTTCACCAAATCATTGAGATCTTATTTTCTTCTTCATAACCTGATACACAAGCTTTGATACCATGTGAAGGATTTCAGATCATTATGATCCAATCCACTTGAAAGATCTTTGGTTATAAAGAGAAATACACTACCAATCTCACCAATGTAGAAAAATCAGCATCTACACACAAAATGAGATGCAAACTCCAATAGAACTTGATCAAACTTGAATGTAATGATTATGTACTATTTCTTTCCATACAAAATCAGCAAGTTACTATCATTCACACGTGTGAAACCGAAAATAGCATTTATGAATCATTCTACACATAAAATTGCATGCAATCACCAATATAGTGCACCAATGGATAGTAGAACCCAAGAGAACCATGTATTAGCATGAAATGACATAGAGAAGAGAGAAGATCACTCTCTCCACGAGTTACATCCATTTATAACAGGTCCACCCTATTTGGCCACTTGGCTTTCCCTCCAAAATGCTAACCCTACTATTTTTGGGTCTAGATTCAATGTACCCAACTATTCAAATTTGAATCTACTCAAACTCACCTCCAAACTTTCCCACACTTTCAAAAAGTGTTTATTCAAATGAAATTTAAACTAATGAACTTTGAAAAGTCAATCTCTAAGTCTAAAACAAGTTTTGGCCTCAATATGCCAAATATAAAAATATTGACAAAATGATCAAACTAGTTGAATCTTTCACAACTTACATCCTCCCGAGTTGACATCCTATTAGACACTTACAAGCACATATATGTAAAGCTGACATAAATGAGCCACTATATAGACAACTAGTAGATATAACGACAAGTCATTGAGCATAGCACATGATTACTTTGTTTTTGACATAACAAATGCATAAACACTTGCAACTTTGACTCGGATCTAGAACCCTATAACATGGTAACATGCAAGCACACATTTATGCAAACCAACACAAATGAACATCAAATACTTGGCCAAGCTTGCCCAAAATTGTAGTATCATGTCATACCAGCACCTGTCACCTATAAATCCGTTGTTACATCATTGGTCTCCAAATCATATCCTTGATCATAGCCCACACCTGTCACCAAGATGTCCTCACGTGCAATCATATCAAATAGATGTCCACATACATCACGCAAAGATATTTCATGATCCCATGAGCATCCAAGTCTCATCCATGATGTATCTCCCAAAGAAAGACAAAGTCATGCTCTAACCCACTTTGCTCAAACATTTTGTGTAGCCAATCTTGAAAGATGATCCTCATCTATTCATGCGCCAAGCACTAGAGTCTATTAAGGACTAGACCGGCTTTACTTTGAGAATCCATCTGGAACTTAGTCTGTCGATTGTATCGATGACGCTAAGATGTGGTATTCCCAACAATAGGAAACCAATTCTTTGATACTGAAAAGGTTGGAAAGAACTGAAGAGTTTGATATCGCGAAAGATATCAAGTACTAGAGTGTTCGCTCTAATACCATGTCGGAAAGAGGTGTGCAAAAGATAGGCCGAACTTGAAAAGAAACGAATGAAAATAATTCGAGTGTCTAGAAAGAAAACTTTTCGTGCGTGGCAGAATAAACTATCTTCCTCTTTCTCTATGCATGACTATGCCTACCAATTTCAAACAAAAACAATAATGATTGAAATCACGTTTGATCTTATAGTAACTAACTTTGAAATCATCAGTACTACAATGATTACATAGCCAAACAATAATGCATTGAATTATCAGACAAATAATTTGTCGTGAATCATTCACGAATTGAACTACAGAAAACACATACATTCTGAGACGAAACTGAACACAATAAAAATTGGTATTGATTCAGTATGAAAATGAAACAGAAGTGAATGGGTACAATAAGTTGTGAATTGAAGCTGCGTACTCTATGTTATCTTTGAGTGGCTAAGATGAAAGTCTGAATTAAGCGCAATGCTGATAAGTAGTAGCGCAATAGCAATTTCTAAAACAACTCTAAGAAGTGAGCTAGAATGCTCAGGAGTGTTTGAGCTCGCAGGCTTGTGAGAGAGAGAGCTAACTATTCAAATGCTTTTTCATAACTTGAAAACTATATGAATATGAACAGCTATATATACTAAGAAACTAGGTCATCAATTGCGATTGCCAGTTGGCTGGTATCCGCTGGCATCCATCCGGTTCCTAGTCATTGTGGGGTGAAATTGGTCGTAAATGTTATGTCTGCATAAATGAACCAAACTGTCACTTCTGCAAAAATGAACTGAAATAGCCACAGGCGACACTATCGCAAAAAAGACAACAATATTGGGATTTTGCGAAAAAATGCGACAATGCCTTTAAAAACTGATTTAGGGTTGTCCTACACTTTGCTAGAGTCATTTCCTTAGCTTTTGAGGCTCTTTGGAGAAAGCGAAAAGTGCGACATTTTGTCAAGTGAAAAATGCAACTTTGCATATTTGCTCGCAAATCCTGACAAGCGAAAAATGCGAAAAGCAACACTGCATTTTTACACGAGATTTTTGACAGGCGACAACTTCGCAAAAACTGAGAAACTGAAACGACACTAAGGTAAAACTCCGTGTATTTTCTAATAGGTGAGAAAGCCGAAGTGAGAGAAAAATATGAAATGCAAACTCCGTGTAATTCTGCAGATTGTGTAAAAACACTTGCAAAACTGCAAAAATGTGTGAAGACATGGGAAAATTCGCAAAACTGGATAAACAGCGGATGAAGATTAAAATTGATTAGTCGATTGGTAAGAAGGAGAATAATCCAACAGGGGCTGGTATGACAGAATTAATCACTTCTTGTTGCAGCACAATTTTACTTCTTGCTTCGTAGACTACAATGTACATCTCAGGCGTAAAGGGTCAAGCTATGTGATGATTCTTTAGTTATCAGCCATTCAAATCAGTTATTACAGAAAACCAAATCTCTGCTTTCATCAAAGTTTGAGATGACTAATTTAGGCCC
This sequence comes from Diphasiastrum complanatum, assembly GCA_029204225.1. Classification (NCBI taxonomy): domain Eukaryota; kingdom Viridiplantae; phylum Streptophyta; class Lycopodiopsida; order Lycopodiales; family Lycopodiaceae; genus Diphasiastrum; species Diphasiastrum complanatum. Next base: position 36,495,039 of record CM055105.1, on the reverse strand, counting down.
AATCCATTACCTTCTTGGTATGGAGATTAGCAGAGATCGCGCAGGCAGAAGGATAGCTATAAGCCAAGAATCCTACTTGACTAATGTACTTCACATATATATCATGGAGGACTGCAAGCCCATAGACACACCTATGGATCCAGGAGCTAAGTTTCCCAAAGACTCAAGCAGATCAGCAAGAAATGTGCAGGTATCCTTATCAGTCTGTCATAGGAACTATTATATATCTATGATCTGCACACGACCTGATCTAGCATATGCAATAAGTACATTGTCTCAGGTATGTCCAATCCAGGCCTACAACATTGGAAAGCTCTGCAAAGAGTACTGAGGTACATTCAAGCTACAAAGCACTATGTTTTGAGCTATAATGGCAATACAGAAGCTGCACTCACATTGACCACTTATTCAGATTCAGATTGGGCAGGAGAATGGATATCAGAAAATCCACATCATGCTACGTTTGTTTCCTTGTAGGAGGACCCATCTCATAAAATATTAGAAAGCGAAAATACATTTCTCTGTCCTTCAAAAAATCAGGATATGTTGCAGCTACATCAACAGTGAAAGAAATAATCTGGCTAAGGAGATTGTTGCAGGATCTGCAATTCCCACATATCAGTCCAACAATACTCCAGTGCGACAATCAGAGCTACATAGCTCTTTCTCTGAACTCATGCACTCATAATAGAACTAAATATATTTGACAAAGCCATTGTCTAGAGATAAACATTCTACTTTAGTAGGTATACTAAATCTAAATTGCAGATCAGATTCATAGTAGTTAGCTGAAGGGGGAGTGTTGGAGTTTAATCTAACTCCTACTCATCCCAACAACCCTTCTTTAGATTTTACTTTCTCAAATGTAACCTGCAAAAAATGAACTATTTTTAAATAGTCTATCTTTTTTTGTCGCTACAGTCTGGTTTTTACTCGTATTTTTTCACAGCCAAAAAATGCAAAAAACCCGACACTGCATATTTGCATGCAGTTTTCAACAGGCGAAAACCTAAATTGCGAAAGACCCAACACAATGTTTTTACACGGAGTTTTTGACAAGCGACAATTGGGAGTAAGAATGCGACACTGCATTTTTACATGCAGTTTTTTTGACAAGTGACACGACAAGTTTTACACAAGTTTCTACATAAGCGAAAATTGCAAAAAAACCGACAGTGCATATTTGCATGCAGTTTTAGTTTTGAACTTAACAAAAGCTTCAAACACTTTACTTTTGGAATCCAAAAGTTCAATCCAAGTATATCTAGAGTAATCATCAATAAAAGATACATACATAGATGCACCTCCATTAGATTCTTGAGAAAAAGAGTGCACATCACTATGAATAAGATCTAATGTTTTTGTAGATCTAGTGGAAGAGATATCAAAAGGTAGCTTGTGTGCCTTTGAGAGGCTACAAGCTTCACAACTTTTTCCGCACTTTGAGAGTGTCTTTGGAAGGCCGAGAGCAAGATCCTTGGTGCATAGCATCTCCATAGATTTGAAGTTGGGGTGGCCCAACCTCTTATGCCAAAGCTCCACTTGATTGAGCTCCTCCTTCACATGTTCACACTTCCAAGAAAAACATTAGCATCAAGCTTAAAAAGCCTTCCTTGCTTGAATCCCTTTACAATGCAAGTATTATTCATCATTATGGAGCAAACACCTTGCTTAAAATGGAAATCTAAGCCATCATCCATCAATTGTCCTACACTTAACAAATTCTTAGTGAGTGTAGGAACATAGAGTACATTATTAAGATCTACTCTTTTAGAGGATCCAAGACTTAAGGGAATAGTTCCCACTCCATCTATTCTACATTCTTGATCACTTGCTATTAGAATAGACTTTTTACAACCTACAAAAGGTACAAGAGTTGAGAAAAAATCTTTTTGGAATGTCATGTGGGAACTAGCCCCACTATCAATCCACCATGTGTCATTGGAGTAGCTCTTTGATGTTGATGTAGAAGCCATCAAGGATGAATCCACTTCATCCTCATCTTCCTCAAGAGTGAGGTTGCCTTGTTTGATCTCTCCTTGTGCATTCTTCTTCTTGAAACACTCAAATGCAAAGTGCCCCTTCTTTCCACAAAAGAAGCACTTGAGTTTAGCTTTGTTCTTCTTTCCACCTTTGGAGCTTGATGGTTGATCATCATTCTTGGTCTCCTTGTGTTGGATCTTCTTCTTTGACTTTGCCTTTCCCTTGCTTGAGAAGTTGGCCTTCTCATTACCATCATGCAACTTTATCGATTATTCACGGGAGAGTGAAGACGTAGACATGTTTTGTAGTCATGTGTAGATCTACAGATCCTTGCATTATTCGCATTCGGTTTGCCTAGAATGTTGAGTAGAGCACTTTTGTCGCAGTCCTCGCATTCCTCGCCTGTTAAAGTTTGCATGTAAAATTGTAGACTATGCGAGAAACAATTCATTTCTGCAGACTGTTTATGAGAGAGTGATTTTCTTGAGTGAATTAAAGGGTAGTTAGAGTGAGTAGTTTACTGCTATGAATTTGATTCTGAATTGAGATTTAACATACCTACCAAAGTAGCATGCTTCTCTCTTGACAAGGGTTTTGTCTAAATGTCAACCAACATACTGTCAATATGACATTAACTTAGTACAACTTCTTTACTCTGAACTTTCTCTCTATGAAAATGAAACTGAACTTCTATGTGTTTAGTTATATAATGAGTTTGTGGGTTCAGAGATAGAGCTATACAACTTTGATTGTCGCACTGGAGTATTGTAGGACTGATTTGTGAAGAGGTAACATGTGAAAAAACTCAAGGGATGGGAAAGCTCCATAGGTTGACACCATTCCAACGAGAAAAAATTTCCACACTCATGCTTTATAACTGTGGAATTATGGATAGATGGTTAGACCTATGTGAAGAAGAGAAAAAAGAGAGGACCTTGGCTAGAAAGCGCCAATGACATAATAGAAGTAGACACATGGCCACAAGCTCACATGATATTGAGCCATTGCCCAAGCAATGCACTATAGAGTGGATGCATGGCACACTACAAAAAGCCTCAAAGGAGGGATAAAAAACATCAAATGTAGAATGGGAGTTTACTAGAGGATGCAAATGAAAGGTGTTATTCAAGAGATACTTTGTATAGCATTTTTGTTTATAATATTATTTGTTTAATCATTTTGGAATACCATGTTCATTCTGTCTGAAATCATGAGGATGACTGGCAGCGGAAGTCTGAACGAGCATGGGTGTAGAATCAGAAGCGCCACTAATAACAACAAAGATAATCAAGATGAACAATTCCAATAAGCACAAATGAACAATATAGTAGTGAGACAGAAATTGCAATCTGATTAATATCAACAATGAGTACAATGGCTTGAAGCGATAACTTTAGCTTGTTGGCTACTAGAATTCTTCTTGAAAGAAGATCGATTCAGTAGTTAAATTAACTACTGATCAGTCTATTATAGTTGATTACAACAAATATCTACTTGTAAAATATTTGTTTGCTAAATATCCATTTAGTATTTATTACAACCGTCTTGGAGCAATAACTGTATGTACAATAGTAGGTGAACTGCCATAAAGACTTCTGACAATTTATTTGGATCGATTTCTTCCCCAATGGAAATAGTCAACAAAGGTTGGTTGACGACGAATTTGGTTGATGGAGTTAGTGTTGAAATGTCGATGTCGAGCAAGTCAATCTTCGAACATATGTATATGCATGACTTTGATGTCGATGACTTCAAAGTCAGATAAGTCGATGTCGTATGTATATTTCAAATGAGTATACACAAGAGGAAGTCGATGTCAATGACTTCGATGTCGGACGCTTTGGAAGTTAACGTTTGATTATATACATGGAGAAGTCGAAGGCGATGAAGTCGTACTTCGGACTTCGGTGACTCCGAAGTTGATAGAGTCGACTTCGGCTATATTTTTCAGGATGCTCATTACTTAATGGGTTTGGTCATGAACATTAAAATCCAACCCCCCCCCTTAATGTGGATCCTGAAGAACTTTGATCTTCAAATTTAACATATCGTTAAATATGAGATGTTACTCCTTCGATAGAGCCTTTGTGAAGCAATCTGCTACCATGAAATTTGTCCTACAAAAAACCAATGTTACTTTATTGCTTTGCAACTTTTCTCTAAGGTAGTGATACTTGATTTTGATATGTTTGCTCCGAGAATGAAATCTTGGATTTAGGGGTAGTGCTATTGTGCTTTGATTGTCACAATAAATAGTTGTTGGATGTTACCGAGCAAGGTTGATATCTGCAAGCAGGTGCCTTAGCCAGATCGCCTCCTTGGTAGCATTTGTGGCAACTATGTATTTAGATTCCGTTGATGATAATGCCACCGAGGTCCACTTTCGGCTGTTCCAAATGATTGGGCCTTGGTTGTATAGAAATACAAATCCAGAAGTTGATCTTCTGGTGTCGATATCTCCAGCCCAATCCGCATCTGTGTATCCTTCGAGAATATTGGCAGATTGGCTGCCTCTGAGATGTTTGGTTGCTTGGACATACTTCATAACCTTCATGAGTGCTTTCCAATGGGTTAGACCTAGATTCGATAAGAATTGGCTAAGTGAACTGATCGTGTATGTAAGGTCTGGTCAAGTGCAGAGCATTGCGTACATCAGTGAGCCCATAATGGAGTGAAATGGATATTGCTTCATTTCCTCCTTGTCTGTCTCAGTCTTTGACAGCTTTAATCCAGGATCGAGTAGAAAGTGACTAGAGCGTGGGTGTAGAAGGAAGTGCCACAGTTAACAGCAGAGATAATCAAGATGAATTATTCAAATAAGCGCAAATGAACAATACAATAGTGAGATAGAAATTGCACTCTGATTAATATCAACAATGAGTACAATGGCTTGAAGTGATAACTTCAACTTGTCGTTCAGCGTGATCATGCTGGCTACTAGAATTCTTCTTGAAAGAAGATTGATTCATTAGTTAACTTAACTACTGATCAGTCTATTATAGCTGATTACAACAAATATCTACTTGTAAAATATCTGTTTGCTAAATATCCATTTAATATTTATTACAACCACCTTGGAGCAATAACTGTATGTATAATAGTAGGTGAGCTGCCGTAAAGACTTCTGACAGTTTATTTGGATCGATTTCTTCCCTGATGGAAAGAGTCGACAAAGGTTGGTTGACAACGAATTCGGTTGATGGAGTTAGTGTTGTAATGTCGATGTCGAGTAAGTCGAGTACGTCGATGTCGAGCAAGTCAATTTTTGAACATATGTATATACATGAGAAGTCGATGACTTCGATGTCGGGTAAGTCGATGTCATATATATATCAGATAAGTATACTTGACTTCGATGACTTCGATGTCAGACACTTCGGAGGTTACCGTTTGATTATATACATGGAGAAGTCGAAGTCGATGAAGTCGCGGACTTCAAACTTCGGTGACTTTGAAGTCGATGGAGTCGACTTCGGCTGTATTTTTCAGGATGCTCATTACTTAATGGATTTGGTCCTGAGCATTAAAATCCAACACATTCACCATGATTATTTATGAAATTCATGTTTGTCATGTGGCAGTGCAAAATGTATAATGTTGTGTGGGCTTTTGGTTTCCACTTTCGTGTTGAAAGGATTGATAAAAAAAGACGCACATACGATGGTATACAATTACATCCTATATGCATAAATTTACAAAATCAAAATATGTATTGTGATCTATGTATGCATCTATGTTGCAGCGGATCTACTGCAAAAATGATCTTGATCGTGCGATCTGGATCGCCAGCTATTCGAGATCAAAAACACTTTTTCGGAGCGCAAATTGAGTAGGGATCCGCTGGTTGCAATCCAAATGAATAGCAAAAATACTAAAAAATATGTCTGCAAAAACAATTTGCATCAGTATTTGATTGAAGTGAATAATAAATTGGAGGTTAACCATCTGAAACCAAGCAATAAAACTACTAATTTGAAAATCCTTTTACATAATACTCATATGGGTAGCTTTTGAAAGAAAAAAAATTTGCAATCCGAGAAAAATTTGCATATTGGTCCGATCAAATGGATTATATTTATGAGTATCATAAAATATTATTGTGTTGTATTATGTCACAAATGTGATTTTATCAAACACATATCAAAACAATTACTATTTCTTTTTAAAACATATCCACGCGTGGATAACTTTGCCATGGATGTTCCACGGACCGCAATCATCAATGCCTTGATCCATTGAAGTTGTTAGCATTAACTATCTGTGCATGGATTATCCACGCGTAGATAATCCACACAAATAATCGTCGCCCAACACTGCCCAATTTCCCTCCCAAACTGTTGCCGAAATTTTCAAATTTACATTCGCGTGGATAATCCACACATATATAAATTTCAACGCCGTTGACCATATGCACTGGCGACATTGCCGGAGAAGTTCCAAAAATTAGTTTGGTGTGGATAATCCACGCGTGGATGTTTCATGTGAATATTAAAATTGACTAAGTGTCGCGGGTCGCGTGGATACTCCATGTGGATAACTACAAAGTTTTCTAGTTGTGATAGGCTAATCTCTTTCTTGTGTAACTGGTTCGACTCTCTCCTTGAAAGCCTCTTGCTTGCTTGCCTCCCCTTTCTCTTTATAGGAACCACATGCTGCTCTCCTTTCTCTCCCTCTTGGCAAAATCCCATGCCAGATGACATCATTTTTGAGTTTTTCATCAACTTTTGGCCTCAACTAGGCCCTAGTCTATTTGATCTTGTCCTCCAAGCTTCGTCTTTAGGTGCCCTCCCTGTCTGCATCTCAAAAGTCAAGCTCATCCCTAAGAAATTGAATGCTCTTGCGCTCATATCTTTTGATTGGGTTCGTTATTTTAGACGAGCAATTCGACTTTGTCAAAGGCCGTAACATAATGGATTCCATTCTCAACGTGTGGGCTATGATTGATTTTCATTCTTCCGCCTCTATTCCCTCCATTAGTCTCCACCTGGACTTGGACAAAGCTTTCAACCGCATCAACTAGGATTACATCTTTGTTGCTGTCTACCTTCTACACTCTTATCCATGCATTATATCTTTCTTCCTCTTCCAGACTAATCCTTGATGCCTTTATGCTCCCTTCTCTCCTGTTCATGGCATGCATCAGGGTTGTCCTCTTTCCCCTGTGGTTGTTCGCTATAGCCACTGAGCCGGTTTTCCATGCCTTCCATAATGTCGCCCTTTCTCACTCTATTGTCCTTGTCCACTCCTCTTTGGGCCATCTCTCTCACTAGCTCTTTGCTGACGACCGTACTTTATCTTTTTATGAGTATCATGTGCATCATTTTTTTCTCATTCTTTTAGAATTTTGTTACTGCTCTTCCTATGTTTTAAACAAAGAAAAATCTGAGCTGTATGTTGTCGCTTTCCAATTTCGTACATGAGTCTCTTAGTTGGGCATTCGTGTTGTTCCTCATGGCACTGTTACATGATTGTTTGGTACTCATTTTGTTCTGCAGTTTTTTTCCGCCCAATGCTCCAAGTGGTTCTTGGACTCCGTTGTTCTTAAACTCACGCCCCCTAGCAACCTCAGTTTATGTCATTTGCTTCTAAAGTCCTAGTCGTGCGCCACATCCTTGATGCGTACTGTATCTTTTTTTCTTACATCTTTATTGACAATAAAGTTTTTCTTGACAATATTACCAAGCTACTTCGCCGTTTCCTCTGGGTCGACAAACGCCCCTTGCTATCTTGGTTGATTGTACTTCACACTCTAATGACGGAGGCCTTGGCATCCATGACCCCCTTCTTGAAGAATAAGTCCCTCATTTTTTGTCGTTTGTCCTCCCTATCCAGCCCCTCCTCTCCCTTGCTGCGATTGTCCCTACCCCCCCTTCGCCCCCCTCCCACCTTCTGCAAATTACTTAGTTCTGCTGGCTTGTTTTATCTTAAGGGTCCCTTTGTCTTAAAAAATCTAGATTTGGCCCTTCTTGAGCTCTGCTCTCTCTTTCGTTGGTCACCTACTACATATTTTTCCCCTGACGAGCCTATATGGACTTCTACTATTGTCCCTCTTGCTTTCCTCTCCTCTTTCTCCTTGTACCTGAGGCTCTGTTTAGCTTTGGCTTGTAGAGGCCATACCACCCTTCGTCAACTCATCCTAGTTTGTCCCGCAATGAGAGTTCCCTCATCGATCTTCTCTCTCTCTCTCTCTCTCTCTCTCTCTCTCTCTCTCTCTCTCTCTCTCTCTGCTCTTGGTCTATGCCTCAATGGCGACCCCTCTTCAGCCCTCGTTGGTTGGGAGCTTGCCCTTGACCCTTCTCTCTTCAGCTATTCCTTTGTTCGTTTTTGACGCTACCCCTCCCTCATCCCCGACTATGTCAATACCCACTAGGCCTTGTTTGATCCTCCTGCACTCCAGTGTAAGAGACTTGTGATGCTAGCCGAATTCTCAATGTTATAATCATTTTTTATGTTTGATGATAGTCGTAACATACCTAGTCAAAACTGCAATATTTGGCCAAAATTGACACTGATTAAGGTGGTATTTTAGCCCAGGTACAAAGACATTCATTGGTCTTGTGATGCCACCTGGTTGTTTATTCACCTAGGTTTTGGAATTCCTCGAACGAGCCGGGTTAGAGCCCCAAAAACCAAGCTCAGCTCCCCAATAACCCAGTTCAAACCGCGAGGAGATCATTATATACTACATACCAAAAGAGCACCAATGTGAAGGCACAAAACCATGTAATAGGCATCAAAACAAAACCGTATGTTTTAATGCCTGAATTTCATCCCATATATTCCACCGCTTATCCAATGGCTGACCAATAAACACGTGTCAAAATCTGAAGGGTGTATGCAATATCCAACGACGGTAAGCTAAATTTAAAATGGTATCCCCCCGCGCGCGAGAGGTTTCTTAACGACACCATGGTTCTGAGCTCGACCTCTTGGATCTCAGCCACGTGTCACTGTCCACGTGTCGACATCATGGAGAAACAAGTGGCATAATCTGAATCAATGCGGCAATATCCAACGGCGGCGAGCTAAAACCAGAAGTGCTCCATTGATCCACAGGGCTATATATTGCTGCCCAAGCCCTCCATAGCTATAGCTTTGAGAGAGAGAGAGCGAGAGAGAGAGGGAGCGAGAGAGAGAGAGAGAGAGAGAGAGGGCGACGATGGCGATGGCAGCAGAACAACAAGACTAGAAGGCAACACTTCCCTGCTGTTGCTCTGACCTTTGTTATGTCCCTCCCCAGGCTTGCTGCTGCTTCTTAGCAAGCGTCTGTAAGCTTCAATTCTCAGCAAGCCTCTGCAACTGGGGGCTTGCCGACGAGGATCCTCAGACGCTTTTCATCCATCCTTGGCATGCGGCATCCACCCTTCCTTGCCTCCTGCTGCATGTTTTTCCATTTTCGCTGCTTCTTGCAAGGTTAGGGTATGTGGAGCTCTTGTTCCGCGGCCCTTAGGGTTTCGATCTGTCCTTTCCACCCTTGCATTTGTTAGGTTTAGCTCTTCCTGGCTGCCACTGCACTGCCTTATTAGTTCAATCCCTTGAGAGCGCTAGATTTTCCGTCGTGTATTTGTTCAATCTGATGGTAGAGGTACATCTAACCCTAGGGATGAACACTGCTTTCATTGGCCGTTATCCAAGCCTGCATTGCCGCATTTATTGTCAGCTGTAGCTTCAGCCTCGACAGCTGGCCTTTTTTTCTGTCTTAGAGAATCTTTTGTGGAACCGCTTTTCACATTGTAAACCAATTTAGGGTTTCTGTTCTCCGACATATACTTCTCCGCTTGCTTCCGACAGCCTAGCGTTAGCCTCCGGAGCCATTTTAAAGAATTGCAATACTGCACCGCTTTTGTGAAAATCTATACATCCTGCTACTTCAGCCTTTTGGTGCTGTTTAGCTCTGCCCATCCAGATCCTTTTCCACTATAATATGAAGCATTTTGCGAAGTAGGATTTTTGGATATAAACTCTTCACACAAAAGCTCATATCGCATCAGAAACCAGAGACATGAATGTAGAGGTCAAAATCAAATGAATTGCCCCCCACAAAACCTATTTAGAGCTAGGAGGACCATGCCATTACCTCCAGAGTGGTCAAGAAATTGCTGATATTTTATGCATATGATGCTCTAGCCCTGACGCTGCAGTGTTTCATAGAAAGATGAGTGCAGGACTTGATTCTTGTGCTCCTTCCTGCAAGCTCCGCTGAATTCTCCTATAAGACCTAAATAATAGGTCAGTCTGATGACTGAATGTGTGACATCCTCCTTCACATTAGATCTTGCATAGGAAAGAGGTGCTCTAATACATCCCAAATCAAGTCGACTTATTTTTTACATGGGTTTTAAAACGACTCCTTTGAAAGAGGTTTATCAGCTGCATCCAATGTAGTTGAACTATTTCTGATATGGGTTTTGAATCAATTCCTTTGAAAGAGGTTTAGCTGTTTCTCAGACCAGTTGCAGCAATGGGGATGATTTGGGTTCAGACTTTTGCTCTTTGGGTTGTGGGCACGATCTTTGAAATGCATACCCAGCACAGTGAGGATGAAGAAGTCCTTTAAAAGGGCTACCCCATGATATAAAATCTGATTCCATGGAACGGATCTCAGATCAGTTGCCATCCTTTATCAAACTAGCACAATTCTTATGAAAAGAAAGAGTTTGAGAATGCAACACTAGAGGAGGCACTATAAAACAGAAACAAGGCTTTATTTGCTATTCCAACTACTCATTGAGACTACTATTTGGCCTTATTTTTGGAGCTATCCATTTGTAGTGGTAGACATTGATGATTTTCTCTTGGTGGATAAGCAGGACTAGGTAGTCTGAAATAATCAACTATCTTCTGAAGCAGATCACAAAATCAATTGTTACGGCGAATTGATCAACCTAGCAATAAGATGGCTACTAGCTCTGGTGGCAATTTTAAAACCTCTCTCTTCAATGGGCAAGATTTTGTTGGCGAAGTGACAGTATCACCTCAAACGGAGCAGAACAATCTTAAACTGAAGTTTGGGAAGGAGATAAGATTGACGTCCTTTTCACCTTTGAGCGATCGCTGTTCGCCACTTTTGGTGTTGCACACTATATCTTCAGACGGTCCTTTATTCGGAATAAGCTCTTCACCACAATCGGAGAATAATCAACTGACTTATTTGTGGACCACCTGCTTCACAGAGGCAAAGGTAACCAATTTGCATTGTCACTGATCATCCTTTTCACCACTTATTCCATCCTTGTGAGACTTGCGGATAAGCACATATACTATTTTTAATATCAACGGAGCTGTCTCACTGCTTGTCCTGTAGATTCGCTCCTGCTTTTGAAAAGCATGATGAGGCTGAAACAACCACTTTTGGTTCTGTGTTGGGAGCTTGCTAAGCTAGACTGCCAGTTGTAATATATCAATTTTTTCTATACAATGATATATATTGCTGTGAGCTTGAAGGTAACATATTGTATGCTATACGTACCTAATTTGATAAAAACCTAAATGTGTTTTTATTGGATCGTTACATTCCTATCCACGACAGCTATGGAAATTTTTTTGTTTTTGAGTAGCCTAAGCTGGCACGGGAGTGATTCCATTTGTGCTGGTTTTTGAGAAATTTGTCACTTTCGTACTTTTTTGAAAGCTATTATGACACTATAGGTGATGTTTAAGCTTTTTTAATTTTGTCATCAAGTAAGTCAACAATGCTTTATTTCGAAAGAGCTGGTTGGACATTTGTTTCACTGCATGTGCATGCTTCATAAAATTATTCTAATCGGAAATAGGTTGCTTGCACCCATTGAAAAAGAAATCCTGCTATATATGTGCTCGTGTTGAGTTTGTTTTGGCATTGCAAATATCTATCACAGCTAGTGATAAGTGATAGTTTGAGGGGACTTTAGCACATTCAGAGATGTTCTGGTGAGTGTCTCAAAAGCTAGAGTCATACCATCGTTTGAGATTTGCACTACTAGAGTGTCACCACATTATCCATCTTGACCACCATCCATCACTTCAACATTTTTTTGCATTCTTTTACTCATATCTGGCATGTGAAGTAGCATTATGAGTGATAGATAAATGTGTAGCGTTCCATATCAACTTTTTGAGGTTCTTGGTATTAGAAGGTACTATTTCTTAATGCCTTTTGGATAATGACTTGCACAGACTGCCATGCTTCTGATGGACGATGGTGCTGAGCTGCATCTAGTGGCAATGAATTCGAAGTCTAGAAGCCCATGCTTCTGGGCATTTCGTGTCGTAGAGGGGCTGTACGCTTCTTGTCTTTCTATGCTCAACTTGCGATGCTTGGCAATGGTTTTTGATTTAGATGAGACTCTGATAGTTGCAAATACAATGAGGTCATTTGAGGATCGAGTTGAAATTCTTGAGCGCAAGCTTCGTAGCGAAGCTGATCCTCAGAGACAGTTAGTGATTTCAGCAGAGTTGAAGAGGTACCAGGAGGACCGTACCATCCTTAAGCAGTATGTAGAGAGTGATCAAATCTTTGAAAGTGGGAGGTTACTCAAAGCGCAGCAAGAGGTGGTCCCTCCTTCAGCTGATGGACTCCTCCCAATTTTGCGACCAATTATAAGAATCCCTGAGCGCAACATTGTTTTAACACGCATTAATCCCTCTGTAAGATGCTCCATCTGAATCAGACTTGACTTTCGGCCTGCTATTTATTCTTTGGTTAAGTGCAAAATTCGAAGTAGAGAGAGAGAGAGAGAGAGAGAGAGAGAGAGAGAGAGAGAGCTGTGTAACATCATTTTGACTTGACAGGTACGTGATACAAGCGTCCTTGTAAGATTAAGGCCAGCATGGGAGGAGTTAAGAAATTATGTCCTTGCAAAGGGTCGAAAGCGTTTTGAGGTTTTTATCTGTACGATGTCTGAGAAGGACTATGCATTGGAAATGTGGAGACTTTTAGATCCCGAGGGTCGACTTATTGGAACAAGAGAGATTCAGGAGAGACTATTGTGTGTCAAATCAGGTATTAGAATGCTCATTATGGTCAGGAGATGTAAACTATTGTTGACAGAGCTTAGAGCGCTAATGCAGACTTTCAATCCAGAGGGTAACTGTTAATTGTGAATGATTTGCATTTGGGTAGAGTACATCATCAGTGGCTTTTCATCTAAGGGCTTTTTCTATTGAATTGTCATCCAGGATCCAAAAAGTCTTTATTGAATGTGTTTGCACGAGGGCGTTGCCTTCGTAAATTGGCAATGATTATTGATGACCGTTTGAAGGTTTGGGAGGATCAAGATCAAACGCATGTTCATGTTGTTCCTGCTTTTGCACCTTACTATGCCCCTCAAGCAGAGGTAGGGATCAACAATTCTTGCTGAGACCTTCACAATTTCTTTATAGTTTACTTTTTCCCATGAATTCCTTGTGGAGACATCTTTACGTAAAGTGGTATGAGTCTTTAAAAGGGATGAATGTTCTCATGTTATATTTTTGAGCTCTTTTCTAAGTCAGCTGATGCTCTGTTGCAGACAAGCTTGCCTCTGCCTATTTTGTGCATTGCAAGAAATGTGGCTTGCAGTGTAAGAAACAGTTTTTTCAAGTAAGTGCAATAATCTATAAGTAATATCTGGCTTTCTGTAGGACCTTGCCAGGAGGTTTGAAATTTTCAATGAAACTAAGCCATCAGATCTTGTTGATATGGATTCAAGCCTGGTATTAGGGGCTTGACTGGAAACATTCCTATGAAATATTTTTTCTTCATTTGCAATGCTATTCTTTCGTCAAATCTTGTGCTTATTGTAAGTTTCAAGAACATCATATATCCTTGTCAAAAAGGTTCTAGAAGCATATTTGTGTGTCTTCTTCATCCCTTCTATGGCTTAATTATATGGACTCATCAGTTATCAACATAATGCTTCCTTCTACCCTTCAGAGTCTTCAACCACTAGATAACGTAAAATGATGCACCATTTTTGTTGATATAATAGCTTATCCAAGAAAAAAATTCCCACAATTTCTCTTCTTCTGTTTAGTGGGTATAGAATAAATATGGATATCATATCCTGATAAATCAGCATAAATTTAAGCAGTAGCATTCAGTAAGCACATTGTCTCAGTACATGTCCAATCCAGGCCTACAACACTGGTAAGCTCTGCAAAGAATAGCTTCCATCTTATCTATGAATGCATTGTCAATGTTCTACATGCCTCAGACACTAGATTGGAAGCTGCTGCTTTATGGGCCCAAGTACATCTTAGCAGACTTTGAGGCCATCTAAATCAGTGCTGTTCAGTTTGCTTCCTGACTTCATTAGAGGATTGGTTAAAACGTATATTCGTATCATAGTTGCCTGTTCCAAACATGTCCCATTTCGGAACATGGTCAAATTTTTTGGAAATTTTTTTGAATAGGTTTTTTCTAAGTTTTGCAGTTGGATGATTCAAACTATTAAAAAATAATTTGCATCAATTCGAATTGTGATTTGAATTTACTCCATCAAAATTGACTTGATGTCTATGACATGGGCTATATGACATGAAATTGTTGATTTGCTAGCACCTGAAGCTTTTCATCTGCAATATATACGAAATTTAGGTTGCATATTTTGAAGTTTTTAACAAACATTCTATTAATTTTATCTGTAACTTGGTAAACATTGTTTCAGGGAATTTGATGAAAACCTTTCACAGGAACTTGGTGAAGCTCACTTTGACACAGATTGGTCCCTCTTGCCGCAGGCACCTGATGCAAGCAATTTTTTACTTTCTGAAGTTGGTTTTCTTACTCAAAGTCTGTGTTAGCTTTTTATATTAACATTGCTCAAATTGAACTTTGCATTCTTATCAAATTATATCCAGTATGTGAAATGTATCCTGCTTTATAAATTATGCAGGATGACATGATGCCCTTCGTAGTAGGCAATGGCGTTTCGAAAGAATTTCCTGATGGCATGACAGATTCTGAAGTTGAAGCAAGAATCAAGCCACAGGTAATCTTCTAAATTCAATTCTCACGTGTCTTTCTTATGGGGGTAATATGAAGTTTTGTGTATTGTTGACAATGATCACAGCCTTTGTCTGCAGTTTTTCCAGGCAAGTTTGCAACACTATTCTATATGTATCTTGATGAAATGCTAAAGAAATAAGTAGCATCCAGTTGGACATTTTCCTCGGCTTCTTGTAGTCCGTCCATCCGTCCGTGTGTTTAGAATTATTCTTCACTATGAGTCAACTGGCTTTCTGCCTCTCTGGAGGAGCAAGAGAAAATTGTAACATTGTGTGATAGATATATGAAAGTGCTGTAAGCGTGCTCTTATCATTCAAGATGTAGAGTATCTTTCATTGAATCGCAATTTGATTGGCACTGAACTGTGATTCCATGTCCTAACTGATTTTTCCTTTGAATTTCAAAGGATCCGTTTTGGGGGGTTCAAGTGGATTTTGGGTTGGTTTTTAAATTTTTTCTATAAACTTCTCAACCCTTGAACCCTTATCAACAGGAATGATCACTAACGTTTTGTTGATGCGAAATGTATGATATGCAAGAGGATTATATGCATTTCTCTTTTGTAGGTTGGTTCTTGTTGCTTTGAACCGACAGTGGCCAATGTGAACTCTTTGGACTACTGCTAGGTATCTTGAAAGTAGTAACTTGTGTGGCTTAACAAGTAGATGTATGTCAGGTCGAATCTGGAAATGAACATCTTCTGGTGCAGCCAGACAAACAATTTCAAGCTTTGTCTACAGCAGCACCTAGTTTTCAATTACAGTCATCGTCAGAAAGCGAGGGTGACAAAAGCTTCACTTTTTCTGGAGTTCAAGTGGCGGTACCCTTTGTTGCCCCACAGTTGAGCTGGCAGCAGCCGTCTTTTCAAAATTCACCAGCACGGGAGGAAGGAGAGGTCCCGGAGTCTGAATTAGATCCCGACACTCGCCGTAGGCTACTTATTTTGCAGCATGGCCAGGATACAGGACCTGTTCGTGTTGCAGAAAAAGTGGAAGATTCAATACACAGGTCAAAGCCGTCATTGCAAATACGGATCCCAACTGGTCCATCACCTGGTGGTTGGCTTGGAGAAGAAGAGTTAAGTCCAGATCAAGCTTCCAGAGCTTCACCAGGAATTTTACTTGAACCTGAATCACCATCTTTTGAGACCCAGCGTATGCACCCTTCGACTTTTGGACTTATAGGGAGTTCTAATGACCAAGGACTTGGAAACATCAGGCAGCATTTGCCAGAGGTGGGTTTGTTTTTACATTACTCTTGTGAGTGTGGCTGTACTTTTTAGGCTGCTGCAGGCGCATAATAGCTGCATCAAAGCTTTCCTGTACTTATGTCAGATTATGTAAAGCCCTTGGTACTTGTTTAACAATCATTCTCATCTTTGATGCAGATGCTCATGGGTGAATTAAGACCGAGAGTGGCACTCAATCCTCTGGATTGTTCTGCTCCATCAGGTTTGTGTACAATGGCACATATACGTTTCATTAATACTATTTAAATGCTGTTAAACCCACTTCGGGCCACATGCAGTGTTGACTTTTTGTCACATTTTATCATTATTTTTGATTTGGAGTATAATTGTGGCTTTTTGCTAGCTTTCACCAAGATTCCTGAATCATGATGTTTATTACACAGTCCTTGTTTTGGGCAGATGAAGATGAGGACTTGCTTAAAACAATTGCGAAGAGCAAGCTTTGGATTGAAAAACGGCACATAGATCCGGTGCAAAGCTTGAAAGAAATAGCTCAAATTTCTAATGCATTGGTAAAGTCCATTAATTGCGGCTGTACATTACAATTTGCACTAATCTACTGTGAAGGAATATGCAAATTGTCTTTCCTTTTCAAGCAAAAAGCCAGACAATATGGAAATGCTGCATATTTAAAAGCTAAAATGTCAAACTAATGTATAAGACTTCAAAGATGCACATGCTGACGATGCTGATACCAAATATTGATGCTGTGTATTGGACCACAAAAATGCACATGTATAGTGAGTATCGGCAATGTGAACATGCAAGCTGTATAATGCTTGTAACTAGGTTCACAACTTTAGAACATTGTCTTTTTTCCTTTGAATGCATTCATATAACTAATCTAAGAACCTTTTTTGTATCTGAAAGCTATCTATGAAGTGTGCTTGGATTATCAAGCTCTTTAGTTGATCTTTGACGCTGTTTTAAGGCCAATTCATGTTCATGAGGTCAATAGCTAACTTGTATTCTCTATGTTTACTTTTTCTAGTCAAGTTTTTGAACATATTCCCATCTTTCTAATGATGAGCTCCTCTTAATAACATTTGATAACGGTTTCTCTAATGCTTGATTCTGTACAGGTCGAGTATAAATCCCAGTTAAATAAGACTACTGATCTACAATTTGCTGTTGAGGTAAGCAATATTTGTTTCTATTTTGGACAATTTATTTCTTATTGTGAATTGGAAACATCATTTCCAACCATGGTATTGTAGTTATGCATTGACATCTTAAGTTCAACCAGGTATCCTTCAATGGTGCAAAGATTGGTGAGGGCATTGGGAGAACAAATAGGGAAGCTCGTATTCGAGCTGCAGAAAAGGCAATTGAATATCTAGCAAGTGAGAATTTTGAACTTCTCTTGATTGGTTTTTACTTTGTTCTTGATTTGGTGTTTCCAATCCTTCCTTGTCATAGACCAGTCAACTCATAAAATGATTAAAGCCATGGAATATTATAAGCAACAATTTGCTAGCTTTTACTACAAAAATTGGAAGCATTGCTTGGTTCTTGTTCATTCTAGGTAGTTGTGCTAAGAGGTTAAAGTTATCCAGCTTTGGATTGACAGACTTATCCAATTCCGTTTGCAATTTGCTTCTCATGGAATCGTCTTTCTAGTAAAAGGCTTTCTAGAAGTTCTATAATTGTAGTAGATAGATTGCTAAAAGAGTTGTATTGGCAAGCCCTACATGAAAGGAACAACCAATATATGTTTTAACCTTAAACTTATATTCTTTTAAAATTTAGTCAGACTAATCAACATGTTAACTATAGTATTGATGCTCATGTTATCTAGCTTGGATTCAACATTAATTGTTCCTCCTACGGAAGTAGTAAACAACTTTTGGAAAACCTTTTTAGTTCAAAGTTTAAACAAAGGATCTCTGATCAAGCAACAATTTTAGCATGCAAAAGATTTTAACCCCTCTATAAAAAAGTGTAGTGATGAAAGTTGGCTAAGGTGTGTGGCTGCAATAACACCGCACGAGTACTTGGTTGGCACCTGTGGATGGATCAGCCACAAGAGGGGTGGGTGGATCAAGAGACAAGAAAAGAAGAAACATATAATTTTTTTTAGTACCAAGATTGAAAAAGTACATTTCAAGTGTTCTATCTAACATGGGAGCATAAATATCTTTGAAATAAAATCAAGCTAAAACTAATAATTGTAGCTGTAACAGTAGAAAGTGATAGCAGAGCTATAGTGTTGCTAGCCAAGTTCCAACAACAATGTCTCATAGTTTTACTTAGTTGATTAGAATTAAAATCATCTAGCTATATGCTGTGGTAGAGAAAGTTGTGATGGTAGCCATGGTAGCTAAGGGTGATGTTGCACGGTGTGGTGAGCATCTTTTGAGAGAGAGGGCGGATGTGATGTGACCAAGTGGACATTGTTTGCAACCACATCGTCCGTATTTAATAAAATAGATATCAATACCTCTTTTAGCCTACATCCTTGACCTCCACCTTGACCAATGGCCATCTCAAGCTTGTCAGTATCGAAGTCAAATAATGCAGGAGAGCAAAACGTTGTTTTACTTTTATGGTACCAATAATCGGTTAAGATATGCCACCACCCTCAGGCTTAGTGTCATGATAGCCATTGCAGTATTAGATGAGAAGTGTAGATTTCTCGGCCTTTGGATAAGCATGTGGTGTGATGCCCTTGGGTGATCTAAAACATTCCACCACCCTTAGGCTTAGTGTCATGATAGCCCTTGCACTATTAGATGAGAAGTGTAGATTTCTCGGTTTTTGGATAAGCATGTGGTGTGATATTGAATAAAAAAAGGCTCACTTAAAGTCTACACATTAGCAACTCCCTTCGAAGGCTGCCTTTCCAAGGGCATGTTGTTTGGCGAGAATTGTAGATCTTTTGTTGCCGCTGATGAGAATTTTGAAAGCTCATGTGCTTAAAGTTTATTTGGGACCTTGGGGTGCTCCCACTCTTAGAGGCCTTGACTTTCTATGCTCATACACTTGGAGCTAACATGTTGTCTCCAAAGTGGGCTGTACCATTTCGAAAGGTAGTCCATCTCCATGTCTTGTTGGCTTCTTAGAAAGCCTTACGTCATTCCTCCTCCTGTACATACATAGGATCACCATTTACAAAGATGTCTTGAAGCTTAGCCCTTTGTCCTAGAGCTTCCTGTTAACGGTTTGGTGGGTCAAACTTGATGGCTAGGGTGATATTTTCCTTCTTCGTTCTCCAAGCCTTCTATGTCCTAGTACGATCACATCTAGTGTGATGTTTAGAAAATGTCTAGCTTTCTGTAAGACCTGCTAGTATTAGAACATCTCGTATTTTTATATTAAGGGCTGCACTTTCTCTTAACCTTTACTTTACCGGTAATGGTGGAATGCTTTCCACGATTTTGTCTCTTCTGGACGTTGCTCTGATTTGTTCTCAAGCATTTGGATTTTTGCGGAGGATCTAATGTTGGAACTCCTTTATGAAGCGCTGCATTTTCTTGTCATAATTTTCCTACCTCTTGTAGGGCAATGATCTTCATCCTTGATTGGTCTTTGGCATTGTCTTACTCTGATTTGCTCTCAAGAGCTTGTGACAACCTTTGTCAGGCTGAGTCAGCTCTTCACCTTCCAAGAAGTGATAGTTCTCTGGTCTTTGATGAAC
This sequence comes from Diphasiastrum complanatum, assembly GCA_029204225.1. Classification (NCBI taxonomy): domain Eukaryota; kingdom Viridiplantae; phylum Streptophyta; class Lycopodiopsida; order Lycopodiales; family Lycopodiaceae; genus Diphasiastrum; species Diphasiastrum complanatum. The sequence continues at coordinate 36,475,203 of CM055105.1, read as the reverse complement.
ATGTGAAGACTAATTTATTATGCATGCGACTGGCACAGTTGATAGTCTAAGACTTTGTGAGTGAAATTGAACATGCAATGTATTTTTTATCACGCTTAAGTACTACCTTAGCTTTAAGATTGAGATATGTCCATTTCATTCTTCCATTGAATCATGACTTTTTTGGCTTTTGAATCTAGCTGAAAACATTGAAATCGATTGAATCTTATTTTTAACGTGTTGAAATTGCAAAATTTCCTCTTTGTTCTACATTTTTGTTTAAATATCTGAAATTTTTAGCGTTTTCTTGTTTTGTTTGACAAGAGCTTAATTTGAACTCTTAAATAAATATCCTGTCAAATGCATTCGAATCTTTACTCGAATCTTATTGATTTAAATGACCTGAGAACTATGGTTCCTATCCAAGCCTGCCAAATACGTTGTTATTGAGATTTATTCTTTTGATTTGTTTTTGTCCTATAGAGTTCCAAATTGATATTTGGAATCCATTTGTTTGTAGTCGCCTGATGAGAACAAGTGTACTTAACTTTGTGAAGCTAACTTATTACAGGTGATCCAAGAGGCCAGATTCGTCATCTTTTAAGTAGGATTGGTTCCCGACATCTCGCTAGCCCTTATTTTGGAGAAGATGATAGATTACCACATTGGAGTGCAAGGGAGCATTACAACTTTGCAGGAACTGGACCAATGCTGATAGAGGAGGAGATGTCCTCTACAAGAACTGCAGGGAAAACTATTTGCAGGCCGGCGGGTGAAGATTTAAACCCATCATCCAGCAATGCTGTCACAACACTAAAAGATTTGGTGATTTTTTTAACCATACTTATGCCGAATGTTGTGCTGTTGATAATATTTTGGTAGGAAGCAGTTGGGTTGTGCTAATCAACAAACTTTCTAGTTGTTTCTATATATGCTGGATGTACAGTAGTGGCTAGACTGAGAGTGAAAAGTATTTTAGGGAAAATCTGCTTATATCCCTTTTTCCAACTTTGTATGAATTGTGACTGCTGACTGATATTGTCTATGCTATCTATCCAGTGCACATTTGAAGGATTAGCTGTCTTTTTCAGTAAGGTTTCAATACAACGAACCGAGCGTTCCAAAATCTACACTTCTCAGGTAAGTGAATATTGCATCACTTAATTTCCTAGTTTTGAGATCTATTTTGAATAGGCTAGTTCTAGTATTATCGCATGTGCAGCTTCACTGACATTCTTGTTGTTTCAATGGACGGCTTCTCTACAAGATGGAGCTCAATCTATGTCAGAGTAGCTTGCTTTTGACAGACTGTTATTGATTGTGAATTAGTTTGCTGTTGACACACTTCCTAACAAAGTTCCTGAAGAAGTAAATTCTTTTGGAATAATTAGTCTTCTGCGAACAGGAAGTGAGTAATATCAGCTGTCTTTACATTGAACACTTGTGCCATTCTGTGTAGCTTTGGGACCTCTGTCAAAGATGATCCGATGCCATGAAAAACAAATTTTTGCTGTACGAGGTTTCTATTATTTCAGAGTTTCATCCTGTGCTCAGGCTATAACATTCCAATTCCAATGTAATGCAGCATTGTCTAGTTGTAACCCATTCTACAGGTTCCAAAGGATTTAAAGGACAGATATGAGAAAATAAGAAGCTAAGCAATCATGGAATGTAAAGAGAAGACTTGATTACAGTTTTTTTCAACTACCAATTATTGTTATGCTGGTAATTTTTTCAGGTGGAAGTTGCTGGAAAGGTTTTGGGTAAAGGCAGTGGCTTCTCTTGGGAAATTTCTGAGCAAGAGGTGGGTTAGATGGCCCTCAAAGATATATTCAGAATATTTCTTTCTCCATGACATCTTTTCCGACCATTGCAGAATGCTACCTTTTGATATTGTCCTTTGTATGCCAATCTCCAATTATCAGGATATATTTTTGAGTGATGTGGAGATTGTTTTCGCATGTCTTTCAAATGTTATTGTCATTTAATTGTGACTACAGTTTAGGGTTTGTGTTTAGGTTGTAGGGGTTATGTTATAATATTAGAGATTGCTTACATGTGAACGTGGTCTTATATGTCTCTTCATGTTCACCTGTTGCTGGTGTGCTAAGCATGATTGCTGTCTACTATGAAAAATTCTGAAAGCTGAAAATTGACATTCTACCATGAAATGTCACATACGTAAAATTGATAGGGTAAAATCACAGGGGTACAAAGGATCATAGTATGCCATTCTGATATTGCAAGACTCATTCTGAAGTTCTGAACGCTTAATCTCCTTGTTCCATGCCTTGATGCATTGTCATCGGCTGAACTCAAATTATGAACATTCTAAATGTCCTTCGAAGCAACCCAACGGTTTCCATCACAAAAGTATTTTCTCACTAAGGATATTGGATCCTCAAGATGTGAGATCAGAACTTGGAAGGAGTTAATTCTTTTTAAGTTTTAGTGACATGAAAAATATGCTCTGCAGAACCATCTTCAAGAATTCTAGATCTTTGCTTTTCCTTTCTTTCCCGATTCTTGTTCTGTACTTCATTGTGACAGTCCTACAAAGTTTCCGTCCACCCTGTGTGAGGTATATGCATTGCTTGTAGATATATGTGAGCTACTTTTTGTGGGATGGAACTACGTGATTTTGATCGATCCATTTGTTTTAGTACATGCTTTTTCTACTTGCTATTTCATAACCTGTGCTAATGTTTCTGTATTGACTTGTGAACAGGCTGCAAAGGAAGCATTAAGAATTCTTAAACCTTCACATCCAGTAGTCCCTCTGAAGCGAATGAACACGCCTAGGTAGGTACCTCTATGCGAGTTTGCTTGCTAAATATGTTGGAGTTCACTAAATGAGCTCACAAAGCTTTTCATTGTGTATATAAACAGTGCTTGCAAAAAGAATGTTCGATAACGTAAATAAAGCATGTTTAGCTTCAGCAAGTCAGATGCAGAAGCTAATGCAGCTGGTTTTCAAATCTAGATTGTGAACCTAGGAGGCGTTTTGCCATTGGAAGTAAAAAGCCAGAAGCATCTTGGGTGCTTAGTAGAAGGTTTTGGGCTACTTCTAAGTTCTTAGTTCAGTATCTTAAGTGTGTACCTGTGTTTTTGATTGATTACAGTCTCTACCTTTTTGGACAGAGAAATGGAGAGCTTAATAATTTGTTGCAGTCTTAGTAAGCACAGGATTTGAAAGATGGATAGACTTGAATTAGAAATCTTGACCGATTGCACAAGCCATTGTATAGCCCAATAGCTGATGGTTGCAAGCAGCACTTGGCTTGATGCCGGTGTTAAACTGCTTTCCAGTCGATTAAATGACTGTATAACTTCTGTATCGGATGCCTGTTCTGTATTCCTCTAGGCAAAAAATGAGTTTTCACTCACTAAATCTTTTGCACATTTTTCTCATTTAAGTATTTTTGTATCCTCGTATTAGGCTTTTGTTTTTATGGATAACGGGAGCATCTTTTCTTCTGGCAGATCGCCACCTCTACAAGGCAGTAAAAGAGTGAGAGCTGGAGAACTTTTGAGAAGTGTGAGCAGTATACCTGCATCACCAGGTCAAAGTAGGAGTAGGGTCTCCCCTAAAAGGTATACGAAGGTTGGGACACCAATTTCCTAGGGTGAGACTAGATTTAATTTCTGGTGTTGGCTTCAGGTTCTTTTGAATGGTAGTCATTGAAACAGAAATTATTTTCTGAGTTTTGAATAATAGTGCAGCTGAAGCAATTTTTCTAATGGGTTAGAAGTGGCGAATGTTCCTTTAGCAATCTAGCTACGATGGTAAAAATTTGATCATTTGGGTCTGAAAACCCAGTGCAACTTTTTAAGTTTTGGAAGACAGAAGTGTACAGAGGAATCATGCAAGTGAATCCAAAATATAGGGCGGCCTGTTACGGTGATAAATTCTGAGTTATGGTGAAGATATATTTTTGAATTCTTCATCTGTACCAACAATGGGATTCACAGTTTAGGGATCAGGATGCAGCGGTGACTTGTTTTGATAGGCGATACAATTTATTTTTTGCTAAATTTTTGAAAATTTCATATGCTGTCTCTCTTCTTACCAGTAATGCTGTTTAGTTGTGATAAATGTGGCAGATTTTATGGTTAGTGCTGTTTAGGACTAGGGGATTACATATGCAAGACGATATTATAGAAAGTTCTTTGCACTCAATTTGTCCCTGACTAAAGATATTGTTGTTAACATGTGGATGTAGCGCATAGTTTTACATGCTAGTTGTTTAGATCAACTATCAGCTTCTATGTGGAACATTGAAGACATGTTGGAAACATTTAGCAAGTTCTTTCATCTTCTTTATTTTAGGGGCTTAAAGTTGCAAATCGTCCAAAGACACATAAACAATGATAAAACCCATGTATACACATCATTTTGACGTAGAAGGTAAGAAATAGAACATGGTGGGCTAGGCACGATTTAATAACTCAAATGATGTAAAAGAGGCTAGAAATGTCTCTTGGACCACTTGCAGAAATCAGCCTCGAGATATGGCAGGCTGCAATAAACTATTCTTTTTTAGCATGAACTTTGGATCTCAGGATTCAATCTCTTTGGTAATGGAAAAACGTTTGAAAGAGATACGAAACAGCTTTCAAATGGGCCCATTTCGGATGAATTTAGAACCACTTCAATCAAGTTTCTGCACTACTAAGGTTTTTTTCTATTTATCTGGCTGGCTGCAGTCAGCATTTTGAAATGCCATTGCGGAATTCTTTCAATGGATTTCATATTTCAAGTACCGTAATGTTACTTGCATAAAACTGGACTTCAGCTTACAAGCTTGAAGGCATTTACTGTTCTTGTAGCCAAAAAATCCACATAAATAGTTATGATGCAGATAATTTGTGATGTAGGTTTGAATATCCGATTTAACATCTCAGCACAATATTCTGCTTTCCATAGCACATGGTGACAACTGCTGGCCACTTGAGCTTGCAATCAACATAAATTAAGTGTAGCATAGCATTTGATTGTTGAAACTTGAGTATGAGGATTGCAGTTTGAGGTAGCAGCTCGATATTTTTTTTATTAATTTCAACTGTGCATTGTTGATATTTATCCAATCTTCATCCTTTTGCTGACACAGATCCCCTCACGTTGCTGACAAATGCCCCATGAAAATCTTCACCTCTGTTATTGTCGTCCCCTCGTAGCTGCATTATGCAGATTTGCAAAGGGATGAAGTTGTTGCTTGTTGGCAACTTACCAAGAAAGAGACTCCTATAGTTCTGAAGTTAGAAGCATAAGACAATAATCACCTCTTATTCAACTTGTGAATCTATAAGTGAAGAATGGAATGGTTGTTGTAGCTTGCTAATAAATAGTAATAAGGGTAGATGGTTTGACCTCATTTACTTCCTGATTCATAATTCAGAAGTATTTTCTCTCTTTTATAAAATGTTATATTGGAAAGACAACAGAACTAGTTACAGTCACTTTCATTCTATTTTTAAAAATCCTTTTGCATACATTTGGTTTCTTGAAAAGTATGTTCAAGATCAGTATGATATGAAGGATTGGGTATTCCAAACCTTAGAATTAGGCCACTGCAGTTTTAAACAAAGCATATGTTCTTTGTTATGACACTGTCAACACTAGGAAGTTTGTGTTCTTTCATGGGTTATGCAAGTGGCTTCATATACCTTGGACAAAATTGCTATTAGAATTATATCCAATGTTCTTTGCCAATTATTGTGTGTGAGTTAGAGATTTTTTGCAAGGCTTCAATCCATTGTTTGGAGTTTCGGACGCAATAATTTGACATAACACATATTTTTAAGCATTTTAGGAAACTATGAAATGAGATCAGAAAACATTTAATTCTCATGTATGTTTTGAATATTAAGATATCTGTTGGTGTGTTCAAGAATAGACTTTGTATTGCATATTAGTGAACATAAATTCCTTTTATATTGTCCATTTATTTCTAGCTACAAGCAAGAGAACATATCGTACCAGCATCCCACCCCACCACATTGCTTTGATATATCAAACATTACTCAGCAGGTGCTTGTGGAGGTTAAATTTCTCATAAGTTTTGGAACATGACATTTGTCCCATTTGTTGAGGATACAACTCATGTGGTCATACATTATCATGAATCATATTTGATGTTTTGGTTTAATGTCATGGGCCGAGAACTCCAAGGAGACCTTCAAAGTCCAAGATGGAGATATCAAGGCTCAAGTTTATTGGTGAAGGAAGGAAAAGTGAGGAGAGTGACATATCTCATGCATTCATCAATCCATTTGGTGTTTGCTCTATGTGAGCAAAGGTTCTTGAAGGCAAGAGATTGGCATAAGCATGGAGAGATCATCAAGATCATGGAGGTAGAGCCAAGTTCTTGGCATAGTCAACTCAAAATCCTTCTTTGCTCTCTTAAATTCATTTTGAGAGAACATGATCCAGTTTTTATCCTTATGTTTAATGATGGATCATCATTCATTTTCGCATTAGATGCTAATTATCTCCTCTTTCATGAAGATGATGCAAGAAGTTTTGACAATTCAAATCTAGAATTGGATTTGGAGATGGTGAGAGGTTGTTGAACATGATATTGAAGCTGGGAAAAGATGAATCATAGTCTTTTGAAGCTGTCCTAGAAGTTAGAGCCAAGAATTCTAGCAATTGGATTTGTAGGAAGTAAAAAATTGACCAATTTTGGTGAATTTAAGGGGTGGATTTCTCTAAATCCATAAGGGGATCGAAAGTTTTACAACAGATTTGTATTCCTTTTTACCTTTCCAGAAAGCTATCAGACCTATAAATTGATGGGTAGAGGCTCATGTTCAATTCCATCAAGTTTGTAGCAATTTTGACTTCTAGAAATCAAGAATTCATGACTGCTTCATAGGATATGTATGAAGGCTTCATGGAACTCTTAGAGACCATTTAAGACTGTTTGGATCATCATTTTTAGACTTGGCTGAGTGTTTGCAAGTTTTTAGGCTTATTGGACTTGAAAAAGTGCGCCCTCCTATAGGTTATTTGACTGGTCTGAACTCGCACATGTGAATCCTAGGTGGCAGACTGATGCTGCAATTGTCTTGTTCACTAGGTCTCCCTCTGTACTGAGCTTTACGGCACCCAATTTGGTGTCCTGTAGCCAAAGATATGATCATCTAAAGTTTTGCAATTTTGTGAGCAAAATTGGTAGAATTTCGAATTCTTCTGATTGCAATTTGAGATACTGTGCTTGCATGGAATGACTGCATGTTGATTCTCAAAACGATTCTGACTGTTAGATACAAAACTGGGTTTTATAGCTGACAATTTCCATAGAACTTGATTTTACGTAAAATTCTGTAATGTGAAAAATCTATTTTAATGTCGTATGTCTTGCATGCCTGATGGACATTAATGTAGTAAAATTAAGAATCGAATAGTCAATCGAATTTTTGATTTCGATTGCTTAATAACTGACAGTGGATTTTTTACGAATTTTTAGAAAACATAAAAAAATTTTAAAAAAATTTAAAAGTGCAAAAACTCAATTTTTTTTTAGTTTTTTCTAGTTTCTTGTAATATCTATGAAATTGACTAAAAATAGTGATTTGACCATGCTGGAGTCAATTTCAGTCGGTTTTGGTCAACTGTACTTCACTATGAGTTAATATGATATTAACTAAATTTAGTAATTTCCAAGATAGATATATCGAGATGGCCGAAAAAACTTCAAATCAAGCTGCGAATCTAGGTGCGCCATCTTATATGGTGATTTGTCAACAGTTGAGTACGGCGCTCATTGACATGAATAATCGTAATCAGATGAGAGATCAGCAAATGGAGGTTTTGTTTAATCAAGTCAAATTGATGTCTTCACCCAATCTCGGTTTTCAACCAGAGGTTTATGCGGGGGAGAAGGAGGAGAAGAAACCTGAAGTCGTCGATGACTGGCTGGCCAAGTGGAGTAGTTACTTCAATCTGCATGGTGTTCCTTGTTGATTTTCACACGTGTGGACTGTCCACTACATGTACTTGTGATCTCCTAAGGTGTGTAGATGCACCAAGATCAAGACTAGATTGAGATTCAAGATCAATCTTGAATCCTATGGCAAAAACACACTACTACATGCATTCAATCACTTCTAACTCTCACTCACACGTGTGGGAAGTATTCAAAAAATAATCTAAGTAAAAACAAGCTGCTCTCCTCGGGTAGAGAGAGAAAATGCATCAAGAGCTCTCGGGTAGAGAGAGAAAGCTAGAAATCCAATAACTCACAAAATCCATGAAATCACCAAATCAATTGATTTCAAAATGAGGAGTACAATGATACTAGTAGGTCCACGAGCTACCACTATGCTTAACTATGATTGGACCACATTTTGTCACCTCTTATCCTATTGGATCATTGATCTATGCACCTCTTAATTCTATTGGACTATATTCAAGCACACCTCAATTTCCTATTGGACCTCACAAGGTTCCACCTCTATATCCTATTGGACCTCTTGGAATTCATCAAACAAAAACTTTACACTTGTCTACACTCTAATTAGCAAGTGTTTAGCCTCTTACTCTATTTTGGCTCAATAGTGGCATTACAAGTGGAAATGCATAATTTGCCATCTATGCCAAATTTATTCCTATCAACATCCTACACCTAGATGCTTGATGTAAAAAACATAAGACCCCTATAAAGATAATCTTTTTCAATTCTTCACACTCCTCCTAAAAGATTATCTATGAAGATTTGAGCATTGATCTTGATATAACTCCAAGATTAGATCTATGCTTGATGAAAGCACTTTTGCTCAAAGGCTTGGTGAGTAGATCGGCAATACAAGAGGACGAGTTGACATGCTCCAAATAGATTTCTCCTCCAATAAGCTCTTCTCTCACACAAAATGGTGTGCCACTTCTATGTGCTTGCTTCTTGGATGAAATATGGGATTATTGGCAAGAGCTTGGGCCGAGATGTTATCACACTTGATCATTGGTAGATCATCCTCCTTGATGCACTTTAGTTCCATTAATAACCTCTTGATCCAAAGCACTTCTTTGGTAGTTGTAGTGAGTGCTTTGTACTCGGCCTCACATGAAGAGAGAGATATCTTGCTTTTTGGAAAGCCAAGATATTAGATTGCCTCCAAGAAAGATAGTGTATGCACTAATAGACTTTCGATCCATTTTGTCACTTGCAAAGTCCGAATCCGAGTAGCCAATAATGGATAGATCTTCACTTTTATAGAGTAGACCATAATCACAAGATGAAGATACACATCTTAAAATCCTCTTGGCCATCTTCCAATGATGGATCTTAGGTTCTTGCATAAATTGACTCAATTTGTGCACACAAAAACTAAGATCGGGCCTAGTAATGGTAAGCCAAATCAAGGAGCCTACAAGACTCCTAAAAAGTGTGATGTCCTCAAAGGATCTTTCATCACCTTTATTAGGATCTTTTACAATTTGCTCCATTGGAGTATCTATGCTCTTAGAATTTTCCATATGGAATTTTTTCAACATAGAGTGAGCATATCTAGATTGGCATATAAAGACATGATTTTCATAAAAATCAATTTCTAGGCCTAGGATGTAATGTATCTCTCCTAGATCTTGCATTTTAAACTCACATCCAAGTGCTGGGTTGGTGCAATCAACTAGCTTGATACAACTTCCACAAAGAATAATGTCATCAACATAAATTAGAAGAATGACAATATTGCTATCAACAAACTTTAGATACATGGAAGGATCATAGTCACTAAGAGTAAATCCTAGGGAGATAAGAAAAGAGTTAAGTCTTGAATACCATGATCTTGGTGCTTGCTTGAGTCCATAAAGACTTTTGAAGAGCAAGCACACTTTGGACTCATCCTTGATGAATCCTTGAGGTTGTTCCACATAGATCTCCTCCTCAAGATAACCATTTAGAAAAGCATTGGATACATCTAATTGGAACACCTTCCACTTGAAAAAACAAGCAAGAGAAATAAGAATTCTTATTGTCACCATCTTTGCAACGGGTGCAAAGGTCTCCTCATAATCAAGACCATGGATTTGAGCAAATCCTTTGGCACATAATCTTGCTTTATGCTTGTTGATGGTGCCATCATGATTGAACTTGATCCGAAATACCCACTTGCAACCAATCACATGCTTGTTGGAAGGAGGATCCACAAGCTCCCAAGTATTGTTGGTGATCAATGCATCATACTCTTGCTTCATGGCATCATACCACTCCTTGGTACTGAGTGCCTCTTGTACATTCTTTGGCTCTTCATGAGGGACATAAAAAACATAATTAGTGGAATCAAGATCCACTTGTTTGCCTTTGTCAACATATGAGAGCCTCTTAGGCTCGGATCTATCTCTCATGGATCTTCTTGGTGAAAAAATCCGAGGAGAGTCTTCTTCAAATCTCGACCCCATCACATCATGATTGTCTTCAAAATCAATAATTGATGATGCATCCATAGATTTCTTGATCTCGGCCTCTTCAAATGATGAGTGTTGATCTTCATGAAAGACAACATCTCTACTTTCAATAACTTGAGAAGTAGAGAGTATAAAGACTCTATAGGCCTTCTTGGTGGATGAGTATCCAACCATGATCCCTTTGCATGCACTAGGATCTTCCTTCTTCCTTGTTTCCAAGGGAATATGGACAAAGCATAAGCATCCAAAAACTCTAAGGTGATCAACCTTAGGCTTCTTCAAAAATAAGATTTCATATGGTGACTTTCCTCCAAGAGCTATATGTGGGAGCCTATTGCAAAGATAATTTGCACAATTAATGGCTTCTCCCCAAAAATCTTTGGGCAAAGATGCCTCAATTCTCATAGATTTTGCACATTCACATAGAGATCTATTCTTTCTCTTGGCCACTCCATTTTGAGATGGAGAGTAGGCACAAGAAAACTCTCTTTTAATGCCCGCAAGCTCACAAAAATCTTGAAATTTATTGGAGATATATTCACCACCTCCATCACTTCTAAGAGCTTTAATCTTGAATGAGAATTGCTTCTCTACATAAGCTTTGAAAATAAGGAAATGATCAAACACCATAGATTTTGAAGCAAGAAGATATATCCAAGTGAATCTTGTGTAATCATCAATGAAAGTAACAAAACAAGTGGCTCCTCCCTTGCTTGTAGTTGATGAGAAATGCACATCCGAGTGGATTAACTCCAAAGGATGCTTGCTTTTGATAGAAGATCTTGTAAATGGCTTTTTGTGAGATTTAGCAATAGCACAAGCCTCACAAGGCTTGATCTTCTTGGAGAATGACTTTGGCAAGCCAATAGCTTTGGATTCTTTGATCATAGAGAGCATGGATTTGTAGTTGGGATGTCCCAACCTCCTATGCCATAATTCCTCCATAGAGAGCTTGTTCACAAGAGCAATATTACAAGCATTCACATACTCATTTGGATCTAGTTTATAGATGCCACCAAATCTAGATCCTAATGCAAGTATCTCATCATTCTTCTTGATAGTGCAAGTATCAACATTGAATTTTAGATCAAGGCCATTATCAAGCAATTGGCCAACACTAATAAGATTCTTGGTAAGCTTAGGTACAAAGAACTTTAGAGGATGCAAGCTTCAAGGGAATGTTCCCTATGCCTTCAATAGGACATTCAAAATCATTTGCAGTGTATATTGATTTCTTCACTCCATCATAAGGTGCAATAGAAGAGAAAGAGTCCTTGGAGCTATACATATGTGAAGAGGCTCCACTATCAATATACCATAGGCCGTCCTTCTTGAAAGGAGTAGATGAGAAACTAGAGACCATAAGAGATCCCTCTCCATCACTTGCAATAGTGTCTTCCTTCTCATTGGTAATATTGTCTTGCTTGAGTTGATTCTTCTTTTTGAAGCAATTGGTGGCATAATGACCTTTCTTGCCACAATAAAAGCACTTGATCTTCTTCTTCTTCTTGAGCTTGGATGATGAAGCATTAGAGGAATCATCTTCCTCCTCATCTTTGTCTTTGGATTTGACTTTGTCCTTGCTTGAGGATTGTTGATGTTGGTTCTTGCTCCTCTCTTTGTGCTTATCCTTGGCAAAGAGAGCTTTGCCATCATTATGAGTGAGAGTAAGCTTGTCCATCCTCAAGAGCTTATACTCTTGTCTTGATTCTTCTGAAATTAGCACACTTTGGAGAGCCTCCAAACTTGGTAGCTCCTCCTTAATGGCATGGGATTGGACAAGATTATCAAATTCACTTCTCAAGCCATTGAGAATGACTTGAACTAGCTCATTTTGATTGATGGAATCACCAATACAAGCAAGCTCTCTATGAATATCTTTTACTCTCAAAACATAAATAGATGCACTCTCATCACTCTTTTGGCTACTTTGAAAGATTTGATTCCTAAGAGTGAGAAGCCTAGAGGTATTCTTAGCCTCATAGATAGTCTTGAGACAATCCCAAGCTTCTTTGGCTGTTGTACAAGTACCTATCTCCCTCAATATCTCATTAGAGACATTCATCTTAATGTAGTGGAGAGCCATCCTAGCTCTCTTTTTGTATTTTTGAACCTCTTGAAGAACTTGTGGTTCTTCTTCAAGGCCAAGAACTATGTCCATCACACGTCTTGAAGGATCAAGATGGACTCCATCCTCATTTTCCAAATTGAATAATTTGAAGTGGTCAATCTTTCACTTGGTTCCAACAAGGATGAACCCATTGAAGACATTTGAAGTGAAGAAAACTCAAATGATGAACAATAAATGTTGTTACACACTTTCAATAGGATCCAATAATTGAGTATTATCTCCTCCTATGAAAGATCTTACAACAATTTGTGAATTGATTCTCACTAGCTACACAAATCTCTCTAAAACACGATCTATTTCACATCAAATGATGGAGTATAGGCAAAGTTAGGATCCAACACTCTTAGCACGTGTGAAATACACTAAGAAACCAAATTTGACTCAAATACAATGATATTGCATGAAACAAAATGGCTAAGATCTCAAAACAGTGCCTAGATCACATATAGATGAGATTGGCAAGCATGCAACTGTGATTTTGGATCAACCAAGCAATCTCTTGACCAAACCAAATGTGTCCACCCAGGTCTAGGTGCCCTACCTAACCCTCTTCAAAAGCTTATAACTTTTGATTGGCTCAACCAAATGGAATGAAACTGATTGCAACAGAAACTAGACAAAAATAGCTTCAAAAAAAGCTATCAAGCAAGATAAATGGATCAAACATGAGAGAGAACTTCCAAACTAAAATTGGATGTTCCTCACACGTGTCTGAGCACCTGATTCCGTACAGTACCAGGTCAGACCCAATCAATGTCCTTTTGATCTCTTTTGATCCAAGATTGAACAAGATAGCTAGGAAAATGGGCCTTGACAACTTCTAGCTCAAGATTGATGAAAATTTTTCACTTAGATGGATCAAAATGCATGGTAACCTTAGGTAGGCTCTGCTACCATGTTGATTTTCACACGTGTGGACTGTCCACTACATGTACTTGTGATCTCCTAAGGTGTGTAGATGCACCAAGATCAAGACTAGATTGAGATTCAAGATCAATCTTGAATCCTATGGCAAAAACACACTACTACACGCATTCAATCACTTCCAACTCTCACTCACACGTGTGGGAAGTATTCAAAAAATAATCTAAGTAAGAACAAGCTGCTCTCCTCGAGTAGAGAGAGAAAATGCATCAAGAGCTCTCGGGTAGAGAGAGAAAGCTAGAAATCCAATAACTCACAAAATCCATGAAATCACCAAATCAATTGATTTCAAAATGAGGAGTACAATGATACTAGTAGGTCCACGAGCTACCACTATGCTTAACTATGATTGGACCACATTTTGTCACCTCTTGATCCTATTGGATCATTGATCTATGCACCTCTTAATTCTATTGGACTATATTCAAGCACACCTCAATTTCCTATTGGACCTCACAAGGTTCCACCTCTATATCCTATTGGACCTCTTGGAATTCATCAAACAAAAACTTTACACTTGTCTACACTCTAATTAGCAAGTGTTTAGCCTCTTACTCTATTTTGGCTCAATAGTGGCATTACAAGTGGAAATGCATAATTTGCCATCTATGCCAAATTTATTTCTATCAACATCCTACACCTAGATGCTTGATGTAAAAAACATAAGACCCCTATATCTAACATAGATAATCTTTTTCAATTCTTCACATTCCTGAAGAGAAGAAAATTGAAAGTGTCGTGTTGTTCTTACGCGACAAAGCGTGGTGGCGAGATTTACCGGTGAAGCCAACTACTTGGGATGCGTTTGCGAAAGTTTTCAAGAAAGCTTTTGTAGTTGCTGATGACATTGACTACTACCTGAAGTTTGTGAACTGCAGAATGGGTACAAAGAGTTTAGACTCTTATATCCAGGAATTTATGGACCTATGGAATAGGGTTCCATCATTCAATGTGAAGTTGGCACTTTGGTAGTTTGTCCTAGGTTTGCCAGCCGACTATCAAAATGAATGCAGGCGAAATGTGCTTCAAAACCTCGAGGATGCATTTCGGATTGCGAGAGCACATGATTCCACAATGGTGACATCCAGGAAGCAGTTTGCGCAGATTCCAACCACTTTGAAAACCAAGAAGTGTAAGAAGCGCGGTGTAGACCAAGCAAAATATTTTGACGAATTAGATCAAGCAGCATCGAAACCCAGGAAGCCGAAGAGAAAGAGATTTAAGAAATCTATGTCCCAGGAAAAGGCTAAGAAAGAGAACTTATGTTTTGTTTGTAAGAAGCCTGGACATATGATGAAATTTTTGTCCGAAAAGGAAGAAAGTGTCTGCTCACATGATTGAGATCCCAGGAGGCAATGGTAAGACTTTGGAAATTAACCTGACTGATTGTGAGTGTGAATGTTCTTTTAGTATACTTCTTTCTTGCCTAATGAACTTTTCCGTTTAATTGGCACAATGGTTCATTTCATAATTTTATTGATTCTCATCTTGTGCATAAACTCAGCTTGGAAACTGAAGCCAACAATAATAGATATAAAGTTTATCTAGCTTCAGGAGCAGAGTTGGAGACTTGGAACATAAAAGTCCTGAAGCTCCCAGTTTTGATGCACACAGAATTAGTTAATTTTCATGTTTTAGACATAGCTCGTACTGATTTAATCTTAGGTTATGAGTGGTTATTTAGTAAGTCGCCTTCTCTGTTAATTGATTTTGAGAAGCATGTTCTCACTTTCAAGGAGGGTGATAAGATAGTTACATTATTTGGCAGTAATTTTGTACGTCCGTTGGATCAGATCTTTACAGTTAATAAAATGGAGACATTGGATTATTTTGAGTATGAAGTTTTTTCAATATGTGCTATTCCAGTTGTGGATGTTCTTGAAATGAATCTAAATGGTTGTGAATTCTCAGCAATTCTTAACTCAGTAAATTTAGATCATGAACAAGCAGTGAAAGGGGATGTTTTTTCATCTGAATTACCTCATGGTTTACCATCGTCTAGGTCAGTAGACCACATGATTGAGCTAATTCCAAGAAGTCAACATGTCTCTAGATAGCCTTATAGGTTCTCTCAGAAAGAGGAGACAAAGATTTCAAATCAAATAAAAAACTATCTGAGGATGGGACATATACAACCTAGTAAATCTCCATGGGATGCTCCTATTCTTCTTAAAGCAAAGAAAGATGGAGGTTTTCGGATGTGTGTGGATTACAAGGGTCTTATTAAAGTGACTCTCAAAAATAAATATCCATTACCCAGGATGGATGACCTTGTAGATCGCTTGGGTGGAGCACGATATTTCACCAAGATAGATCTCAGGACAGAGGGTACCATCAAATATGAATTAAGTTGGAAGATGTCCAAAAGACAGGATTTTGTTCTAGGTTTGGTCATTATGAATTCTTAGTGTTGCCATTTGGATTAACGAATGCTCCAGCAACGTTCCAGCAAATGATGAACGATTTATTTCATCCATATTTGGGAAAGTTTGTGATTGTATTCTTGGACGACATTTTTGTTTACAGTAAATCCTTGGTGGAACATGTAGAACTCTTAAAAATCGTCTCGATGAAACCCCGTCGGGAGTTACTCTACGCTAAAGAGTCCAAGTGTGATTTCTTTAAGCAAGAGTTGCTTTATCTCGGTCATAAGATCACATTAAATGGGATCAAGATTGACGAGGATAAAATCAATATTGTGATTGAGTGGCCAATTTCGAGAACCGTGAGGCAAGTAAAGTCATTTTTAGGGTTTACACTTTTCTTCAAAAGATTTATTGAGAATTATGCTAAGTTAGTAGCACTGCTAAATAATCTGACAAAAGAATTAATAATAAATAATAAAAAAATCAATCTAGTCCGCCTGTTGTTTGGAACGAGGAATTGAATCAATGTTTTGAGAAACTTAAAACAATGATTGTTTCAGCTCCTGTGTTACAAATTGCAAATCTAGATTTACCTTACGTCGTGAGAATAGACGCAAGTAATGTTGCAGTTGAAGCGGATCTATTACAAATGAATAGGCCACTAGCATTTGAGAGCGAAAAATTCATTGGTCCTCAGTTGCGTTATACTACACAGGAAAAAGAATTGTTTGCTGTAATCCATGCACTTAAAACCTAGAGACACTACTTGTATGCTAGTAAGTTTGTAGTGTATATGGATCACCAGCCTCTTAAGTATTTTTGCAATCAACATGATCTTCGGGGGAGAAAAGCTCGATGGGCTGAATTGATGCAAGAATTCGATTATGAAATCCATTACATAAGAGGCAGCTCTAATCAAGTTGCAGATGCTCTTAGTCAAATCAATGAACTGAACGATTTGTCATTCACCCAGATTTCTACGGATCTATATCTTTCGCTAGGAGGAAAATATGAATCAGATTCCCATTTTGGTCACATTTGGAACATTGTTCAGGCCGGAAGAAATGTGGACAGTGTTGAGTCAGAAACACAAGGGACTCAACTAACTAAAAAAGATAACAAGATTGTGGAACAGTTCACCATTCGAGATGGATTACTATTTCGGAATGGGAAAGTTTGCGTACCTGGTGATGATGAGCTCAAACGTAAGATTTTGTTTGAATGTCATGACATACCCTGTGCAGGACATTCCGGTATACATAGGACTTTGGACTTGGTTAAAAGAAAATTTTATTGGCCAAAGCTCAAGCCATATGTCGAGTCATATGTTGTTAAATGCAAACTCTGTCAACTAGCAAAGGCTGAATGCCATAAGGATGGTGGTTTGTTGCATCCGTTAGATATCCTTGATAAGAAATGGGAAAGCATATCTATGGATTTTGTAGTTGGACTTCCATAGACCCAACGACAAAATGATTCTATTTGGGTTGTAGTGAATCTGTTAACTAAGTTAGTTGCATTCATACCAGTCAAGTCAACTATAAAGGCTTTTGATTTAGCCCAGATCTTTGTTGAAAGATTATTTCGGTTGTTGTATGGTCTGCCAAGTGACATTGTTACTAATAGAGATCCTAAGTTCACAGGTCACTTTTGGACAACAGTAAACTATGGAAGATATTTTGAGGACGTATGTTTCTCATAGGCAATCTCATTGAGAAGATTATCTTCCACTGGTTGAGTTTGTATATAATAGTAGAAAACATTCTATTACAGGTTACAGTCCTTTTATGCTTATGTATGGTTTTCAACCTAGATCTCCAGTAAATGTTGAGGCCAAATTTGTTAAGATCCAAAAGGTTGCTGATTTTTTGCGTGATATGCAAGAAATGTTGCCAGTGGCTAAGGATAGTATCCGAAGTGCTCAGGATAGAGCTAAACACTATATTGATCTTAAGAGATCTGCAAGAGATTTTAAAGTTGATGATTGGGTATATCTTAGAATTCCAAAAAATTCTAAGACGTTACGTACAGGAAAGCATTATAAGCTGTCTACCCGTTATTGTGGACCTTTCAAGATTGTACATAGAATTGGTTCTTTGGTGTATGAGCTCGATCTTCAAGGAAAATCGACTACACACCCAATGTTTCATGTAAGTCGTTTGAAACTAAGTTTACATGATGGTGATACAGTTGGATTGGATGAGGATTTATTCCATTTGGAAGATTTGTCGCTTAGTGTACCTTTGGGACCTGAGAAAGTGCTCAGAACCAGAGATAAACAATTGAGAAATCGTTTTATCTCTAAGTGCTTAATTCGATGGAAGGGTCATATTGAGGATAATGATTTGTGGGAGAGAGTTGATAGCATACAAAAGAATTTCCCGAATTTTAGTTTCTAAGGATATAAACAGTTTAAGGAGAGAAGAATGTTATGTCCATGACCAGTACATAGGATACAGTATACTCCTAGTCTTGGATACACGATACTCCAGTGAAACAAGTTGTTAGTTATGCCATGTCATACTGGACGTGACCCAAAAGTAACTAATATCCTTGTGAAGCCCAGAACACACTAAATGGAGTTTAGACAAGGTATGAGACAATGTATGCATGTGTAGAGTTGTCAATAGCAATTCTATGAATAGTTGGTCCATGCTTAGGACTCTATTCTAGGTGAATCTATGTATAGGGAACTTAGGGCTATGCATGGCTAAGTGCCTAGGATGCTTTAGGCTCTATATATTGGGTCCAAAGTCGCCCTACTCCTCATCATGGTTTTGGATTCATTGCCAAGCTCTCACTCTATATTCCTGTTTCTTGTTCCTTGGCTTGGGGGTGAGGCTTCTAGAGTTTGATTGGATGCTTCTACTTGGTTGGCTGGTTTCTCCATAGCGTGTTATCCTTTGTGTTTGTGATTTGTAAGCAGGATCTAAGGAGCTTCCCTTATACCAACCTAGCCACTAGCTTGGCAAAACTCTAGGGTTAGGTAAGATTGACAAATCAGGGCAAAAATGGTCAGTCATCTTCCTCACTACATGCTAGATTTTCACCTAGCTTGAGGTGAAAGAGCTATTGTACATACAATCCATCATTCCATAGTGAGGAGAGAGAATTTTTGGAGCAAATTAGCAATCTTGAGTTTTTGTGAATGCTTTGGTATCTGAACTTGATTCCACTTAATATCTGATAATAGGCTGTACTGAAGTCTGTACCACACACGTGTGGGGTCGGAATTCCATGTTTGATGAATGGTTTTGACTGCTCTTGATTGTGGGATCCAATATTGCTTTTGTAGATCAAGATCTTATGATTAGTTTTGCAATAGATAGGTGTATCAATCAATCAATCACTCTTGGAGCCTTATGTAGGTTCATTTATGGTCCTTTGTACTGTACTTTTAACAATTGTGAGTAGTTATTATAATGTGTGGTGTATTCTTTGTCGTAATTATGCATATGCTCTTGTAAACATCTATAGACTCACAATTGTTGCTTATCTCATTACTAACAATATTGTTATTAATACATAGGGATGCTATTTCACCAAGTACAATCATTAAATGAGACAATTTGAAATTTTCATTGAGACTAATGAGGATCAAGAAAAATAGCTTAACATTCATGTTTCTTCATGGTTGAATAAATAGCTTGTATTGCGATGAATGTTGTTTCATGTTGGAGAAAGTATTGTTGAAACAACTTCACAAAAATGTTGATTATGGTAAATTTTGGCATATCATTCGAGCTTATAAATTTAGGTCAATTATTTGGAAAAAAGTGACAAAGTTGTCAATCTAAGATCCATTATGCTTAGCCAAATATGCATATTTCAAAAGTTGTCAAGCAAGTATTTGTCACTTTTAGTAAAATATGGATAAGTAAAAAAAAAAAAAATTTAGTGCAGCCTAGTGATTTGTAACTTATTTGAGTGAATCTATATGTGAAAGGGAATAGATCCTACACACTTAAGAGAGATTGAATCAGATCAATACAAAATATACTTGCAGCCCTTTTACTCACTTGGCAACTCTATGAAGATTGGCAACAAGACAATGCAATAATGTTGGTGTAAATTGCTATGAAATGGAAACCAAACTTAGATATGAATTAATACTAACAAAATTGAGTTTGAATATACTTTTTAGAACATGGAAATCAGGGGATTAGTCCAAATTGAAAGTGAACCCTTTATGGAAATATGTGAATGACAATGTTGATCTCATAATTTATATGTAAAGTTACGAGTAGATAGATAAATAATATAGGTATGTACAGTAATCGAGAGATGCATAAGTGTGAAAATTGGCAAATATTAGCTTGATAACGATATAGTTTATTGTACATTTTGTATTCCACATGTCTGAGGAATAGGCCTAGGGTAGTTAGATCCTAGTCGAGCTAGAGTTTCCTAAAATTAAGGAGCTATCTCCAAAAATCAAGGAAGTTGGTGTTGATCTACTATACCTTAGAATTTTACCTAATGGTTAGGTCAAATTGACTTGAGTTCATACGCTCCTGTTTGTTCCACACACTTGATATGTAATTTTTTGTCTTATATGTCTCTTGGCATGGAAAAGACATTAATAAAATCTCTCTCTCTCTCTCTCTCTCTCTCTCTCTCTCTCTCTCTCTCTCTCTCTCTCTCTCTCTCTCTCTCTCTCTCTCTCTCTCTCTCTCTCTCTCTCTCTCTCTCTCTCTCTCTCTCTCTCTCTCTCTCTCTCTCTCTCTCTCTCTCTCTCTCTCTCTCTCTCTCTCTCTCTCTCTCTCTATTTTACGACCTACTATTTCATTTTGGATCGTAATGGTCATTAGCGAACTAAGCACACACATGCGCACATACACACACACACAAACACGTGTGTGTGCGCGAAGGAGGAAAAGAGAACATCACAATAGCTTCACATACACCGTACTCGCGAAAATGAAAGGGATTACACTAAAGCAGTAATTACCCTAATTTATTTGAGCTTTGAGCTTTTGAGCTTTCAACATCAATGCCATTTTATTTTTGCTAGGAATGGTTCTCAACAAAGCTCCAAAAAATGGCCCTTTTGCTATAACATAATGCCGGAAGACTATCAAACACGCACTTTTGATGTCCTCACTTGAGCTATTTGTGACCTTGATGTGATACCTAAACTGCCCCCACCCCCCCCCCCCCCCCCCCCCCCCCCTTCCCCTTCCTCTTCCTCGACGAGTTACCTTACTATTTCGATTTCCATGCCTCCTAACAATGCTTTCTTACCTCAACATGTAGGGCCAAATCAACTCAAGATTGAGCAAGTTAAGATTTGGCTATTGAATGGTTCTTTGAGACTCAAGATTTGGCTTTTAAACGACTCTTTGAGACTCAAAATTTGGCTCAGGAGAAGCTTCGATAAACTCAAGATGTTGTAGGAGGCTTTAAGAAACTCAAGATTAAGCCCAAGAAAATGGCTTCTAAGAGCTCTAGAAGGTCGACTCAACTCAAGATTGGCTTCTAAATGGCTCAAGATGTTGCTCTTTAAGACTCTACTTGAGACTTAAGATTGAGCCAACGATAATAGCGTCTAAGATCTCTAGTGGACTCAAGATTTGGCCTTTTAAGTGACTTGGATAAACTCAAGATTTTGCCGCTTGTAGGAGTCACCAAGAACCTCAAGATTTGGCTTCTAAATGGCTCTTTGAATAAAGATTGAGGAGCTCAAGGTTTGGCTCATAAGAGGCTTGGGTAAACTCGAGATGTTGTATTTTATGAGGCTCCAAGAAATTTAAGATTGTGCCTAATTGTTGGCTTCTTGGAGCTCTAATGGACCAAGGATTTGGCCTTTAAGAAGCTCATAATCTTAACATGTTGTCTTCTATAGGGCTCAAATCAACGCGTGCACATGGCTCTTTGAGACTCAAGATTGCTCTCTCTCTCTCTCTCTCTCTCTCTCTCTCTCTCTCTCTCTCTCTCTCTCTCTCTCTCTCTCTCTCTCTCTCTCTCTCTCTCTCTCTCTCTCTCTCTCTCTCTCTCTCTCTCTCTCTCTCTCTCTCTCTCTCTCTCTCTCTCTCTCTCTCTCTCGCTCGCTCTCTCTCGTGCATAGGTTTGGCGTAGATAGGGTTCGCGCAACTAACCAGGCTAGGAGCATGGTGTTTTAGAGTGTTCACCTAGGGAAATAGGGAGAATTCAATACCCCAAATATGGAATAGCCACATGATCTAGTTATCATTATTCAACAACCCAGATTGCCTAAGATTGATGATTTATATTGCTTGGGTCCAATTCTTTAGAATTTGAAGTTTTGAAGGCCAATAAAAGAGAAACTTACTTAGGAACCAAATCTTTCTACGTTATCAGAGAGTAGATGAGGGTGCTTCATCATATGTAATGAGAGTTAAGGATCTTCATCTATTGGAGATGCTCTTAAGAACACTGAACTTGTTCAAGTAGTCCCTAATGGACTTAGAGAGGAGTATGACAATATTGTGCAGACTTATGCTGTTAGGGAGGATCTTCCATTCTTGGAGACACTATAGGAACTCGAATTTGGGAGAGAAATTCAAACTCATTGAGAAGCAACGTATCATCCACGTATAAGGTGTTGATAATGAAATATTGCTGCACTAACTTGGAATAGACGTTGCAATCAGCAATGCTTGGTTGGAATCCTTGTTCAATGAGGAATGTGTTGATCCTCTGAAACCAAGCTCTGGTAGACTGTTTCAAGCCATAAAGTGCTTTGTGGAGTTTACAGACATGATTCTTCATACCTTCCAAAATGTATCCTTTGGGCTGGATCATGTAGATGTCTTCTTGTATAACTCCATTTAGATAAGCTGATTGTACATGAAGTGGATGTACTGCGAGGTTGGCAGTTGCAGCATAAGGCGGGAGGGCTCGAATCGATGAATGTTTGACTACTGAACTGAAAGTCTCGCTATAGTCGACGTTGGAGATCTGAGTGAATCCTCATGCTACTAGTCTTGCCTTCCTACGATCAATTGTTCTATTGCCATTGTATTTGATCTTGAAGATCCATTTGCAATCAATGATATTACAGCCCATAGGTGCTTCGACTAGTGACCATGTCTAGTTCTTGATCAGAGAAGAGTACTCTCTATCCATAGCTTCTCTCCAGAGATCAGATTTTGGTTGGCTGAGTGTCTCTTCGACTGTTGTCGGTTCCTGTATCAAGAGACATGCAGACTCAAGAGTACACCTTGTGGGATGTGTGTGCACTTGATTTGATTTTCTAGGAGGATTCGACTGATGAACCAATCTTGGAACTTATTGTTGGGTAGCAGCAATGTCTTCATCTGATTCGCTGTCAGGAAGTGGGTCGACAATGGACACGCCTGATCCAGAAGCTCGGATTGTCGTAGAGATTGTATCCCGACTATATAAGGTTTGCTGGGTATCAGGATCATACAACTTGTATGTATTATCAAGTGAAGTATATCCAATCATGAAGGTCTTGAGACCTTGGAAGTCCAATTCCTTCCTTGTGTCTTTTGGGATCTCCGCATAGGCAACACCTCCGAACACTCTTAGGTTCTTCACAGAAGGCTTAGAGACTGTCCACACATCATGGGGTGTCTTGCCTAAGAGGTCCTTGGTCGAACATCTATTCTGGATGTAAGCTGCAGTGAAGATAGGTCTGGCCCATAATCTCTTGGGTAGCAATGCATGCACTAGCATACATTTGGCTGATTCAACCAGGGTACGATTCTTCCTCTCGGCTTAGCCATTCGATTGAGGACTGTAAGGAGTGATGAATTGCTGCTCAATGCCTTGGCTCTGTCAGTACTCCTTAAACTCGGTAGAGATATATTCTCCACCATTGTCTAATCTTAGGGCCTTGATCGTCCTTCCAGTCTCCTTTTCTGCATGCTCCTTGAAGATTCTGAAGTAGTTGAAGGCTTCTGATTTCTTCTTTATAATGCACACCATAGTCCTTCTAGAAAATTCATCAATAAAAGTTGTAAAATACTTTGGATCCTTCAGCGAAGGATTTTTCATCGGGCCACAAATGTCTGAATGTACAACGTCTAACAATCCTCTAACAGTATGCTGATGGCTTGATTTGAATGGTTTCCTAGTATGTTTACCAACTAGACAGACTTGACAGACATGTAATTTGACTTTATCATGAGGATAGTCGAGATCAAGAATAATAGATTGTCTAGACATTTGTTGTACAACAGCATGATTCAAGTGACCAAGTCTATAATGCCAAAGTAAACTTTTATTCGCATGAATAGAAGTACTGAGCGCCTAACTAGAGGTAGAAAAGCAATGAATTTTATACAAGTATCCAGGTCTCTTTCTGAGTGCTAGGATGTTGTTTGTCCTATCAACTACTTTGCATTGATCACACCCGAATTCTACTCTATGTCCTAGATCTGTGATGTTGCTTACAGAGAGCAGATTCGTAGATAAGTTTGGTACATACAGGACTTTAGAGAGTAGCTTAGACTAATCATTTGCAAAGCTTAATCTTACAGTACCTTCACCTTTAATATCTTGTGTGCTATTGTTTCCAAGGTGAACATATTTATTGGTATTGTAAGGTGTATAGGACTTGAAACAACCAATGAGACTGGTCATGTGTAGAGTGGCTCCGGAATCCAGGAACCAAGAACTGTCGCTGGATGCTCCTTGATGGCTGGTCATGAAGGCATCATAATCCGCTTCTTGAATAGGCTATGGAGCCTCTGTAGCTGCATTTGCCACTTGATTCGACTGCCCCTTGCTGTTGTTCTTTGCTTTTAGTATCCGACAGTCTTGAAGTTCGTGGTTGTTTCACTTGCAGTATCTACAGAACAACTTCTTGTTTGCCTTCGAATTTGATTATTGTTTGTGTTGTGCTGGTTTCTGGTCTGGCTTTGATTCCTTCAGGCCTTTCTTCTTCTTTTGCTTAGTCATGCTCTTGTTGGTGTACAAGGTGTGAGAATCAGCTGAGGAACTTGAGGTTTCGTTCCTCTACGTGTCTTCTTGTAACAACATAGTAATGACTCTCGAAAGAGTCAGTTTTGGATGTGTCTTGATAATCATCACCCAACTGTTGTATGAGCTTGGCAAGCATGTAAGCAGTTGCATCACTGCATCTTGATCGTCTATGACAGACCCGACAGCGGCCATTTGCTTCAGCAAGTTCTTGAGTTGGTTGATGTGATTCTGCAGGGAATCACCATTCGCCATCTTGAGGGAGTAAAATTTCTTCTTGAGATGTAGCTTGGAAGCTATATCTCACACTTCGTATAGTGTGCTCAAGATGTCCCAGACTTCTTTCAATGTCTGGGCCTCGGACACATGGCCGATATAGGTATCCATAATGTTGAGGATGATCAACGCGAAAGCCTTTCCATCCTTCAACTTCCATCTGGCAATTGCTGTGTCATCTGCTTTGGGTTTCCCTTCTGCACCTGTAACAACGTCATACACTTTTTTGGCCATTAGTATAGTTTTCATCTTAAATTTCCATAGATGGTAATTGGCTCCATCAAGCTCGTCCATGATAGGACTGGCTTTCCCTTGGGAATCCATGTGGAAGATTAGTCTAAGTGATAGGAAAAACTATCAGTGACCTAAGTATGAAAATCTAGTACTAGATTACAGAACAAGAACACAATTACTCTATCGATTGGTAGAGTCTTGTACTGTGGAAGCTTATCAGGCTACAAAAATAGCTCTGATACCATGTTGGGTGAAAGGAGGGGTGTGAGGAACGAAAACAGTTCATAAAGAAACGAACTCGAAACTCGAAAGAGAAACAAACTCGAACAGAAAGTGTTCATGCACAATGGAATGAGCTATCTCACTCTTTTCCTAAGCATGACTATGCCTATCAGAAACGAACAAAACATTAGTGATTGAAATCACGTTCGATCTGATTACATAGCCAAACATTAAGCAACAAAACTTCAGAAGGATAATTTGTCGCGAACAGCTAGACAAATTATTAGTCGTGAATGATTCACGAAGAGCTAGGCTGAGCTCGACTGATAATCAGTCACGAAAGACAAGACTAAATATTAGTCGCCAACAATACAATATACGCAAATGGTATTCAATATATATACAATTTTACAGGTGTGCAGATGAAAAAAGTACAAAGTGGATGTGCTGTCTGTAGGAGATCGTGGGTCGCTGCTGTCATTGTTAAAGTTGTTTCCACAGTTCCATGGGATAGCGTGAAAAGGTCGCGACATAAGCCTTTGCTGAAATGAACGTTGGTGAAGATGCAAAAAATGCGACACTCTGACAAATGCCTTAGGATTTGATTTACATAGTGCCTTTGTTTTTCCATTAGGGCACCTTCGGCATATTGTAGGGTAGTGTCGCCTTTTTCACCTGTCACAAATCACGTGTAAAAGCACAGTGTCGCGTTTTTCGCCTGTGGAAATTTACTTAGATTTATGCAGACAGTCGCGTTTTTTGCCTATCCTATTTACATGTAAACATGCAGACTGTGCGATAACACAAGTAAAAATGCAGCATGAATGTAGGCAGATTAATATAGAATTTAGGAGAGTAAAAGAGATAAATCCAACAGTTCTAACCCTAAGGAATTTTTTTTTTCAAAGTCTCCAAAAGAAAGATGAAAGTACTCATGCTTTTACTTGGAAAGTTAAAGTTTTGATGATGAACTAGCATGTATTAGTAAAAGCATTAAGGATGTGGAGCTTGTCCAAGTTGTTCTTAATGGCTTGTTAGATGATCATGCTAACTTGGTGCAGAGCTTTGCTATTCAAAAGACATTGCCAAGCATGGAGGACTTGCAAGAGGTCTTGGTGGCTAAAGTGTTTAGACTCCAAACAAGAAGAGGATCTACTTCTACATTTCAAGTTGGAGAGGAGGAGGCTATGTTCTCAAAAGGCAAATTCAAGGGCAAAAGCAAAGGCAGAAAAAAGAGAAAGATCAAGGTGAGCCTTCTACTTTTGTTGGCTAGAAGAAAGATAGATTCAAGCTAAAAGTCAAAAGACATTTTGCTAGTGATTGCATCAAAAGGAAGAGAAATCAAGGTGAGAAGCAAACCAGCCTAGGATTTCATTTTAGGGGAAGGAGAGTGAATTAACTTCCTTATTACATGCCGAAAATTTACCTAATTTTACAAGTGAGTTTTGCTATGTATTCAATCTCTCCATAGTGAGGAGATAGATTATTTTTGGAGCTACATTGGCAATCTCGAGTTTGTCCTCTCTATGTACATTGAATTTGTGATCCAGATGAAACCAACACTATGACTACTTGAAACTATGTTCTAAATCGATGCAGCAGGGTGCTCTCCACACGCATTTGTGTTTATGATTATCAATGCTTGTTGTGTGTCAAATTGCCAATCTAGATCAAGATTTGTTGACTAGTTTTTGGATGCATTGAGTAAGCAAGTACATGATCACTCTTGTGGATCTTCTAAGATCCATTTATGGTCTAAAAAGGATTGCACTTTCACAGGAAGTACTCTTCACCTTGTGAAGTGTCAATGATCAGGTAAGGTTGATGTTATTTCTTTTGCCACTTTTGTTTAAAATGATGCAACACACATATCAATTTTCAAGTACTTTTTAGTTGTTATGACTGGACAGTTGTGTAGGATGAATTTGTGTGTTCTATTTGACACTAGGTCCTCCTATAACGTACTTGACTTTGATTGAAAGATTGATTGTGAGCACGCAACTGTTCCTGTACTAGTACATAGTTGTGAGGGCTGATGAAAAGCCCTTTGATTGCACACTCACCACCATTGGCCATGTAGATCACCTTCTTGTCACCTTCAAATACCATCAATGATGAATAATACTCCTCATGAAATGTCATATGTGATGTAGCTCCACTATCAATCCACCAAGGCTCAATATCTCCATGATTAGCCAACAAGCATTATGACATAACAAACGCGTCATTTGAAAATTGTTCATCAACACCTTCTTCATCAAGAGTTTCCTAGAGTCATGCTTGGTAGGTGCATGGTTGGTCAAAATCTCACATCAAATCAAGGTCTAGATCCTATAAAGTAGGGATCTCTACCAAATAGACACACCCACCTCTTCTTGACTCAAGTTAACCCCCTTTAGGAGTGGATTTCCATGTGACACTTTGACCATACATGTGTGAAAACATCTATACACAAAAATGTACAATATGCTACATGGCTAGATTTGCCAATGTTGGCAATTTTTCACACTCCTCCTCAAATCTAGCCTTGGAAACAATGATGCTTTTATCAATCACTCCAATTGAAGATCTAAGCTTGAAAAATGAATCTTTAGATAAAGATTCAGTAAACAAATCAGCCAAGCAACTTGATGATGGCACATGTTAGAGCTTGATCTCTTTGGCTTGCACTTTCTCCCTCACAAATTGATGAGCAATCTTGATGTGCTTGCTCCTTGCATGGAATGTAGGATTAGTGGCTAGTGATTGGGCTGATTGGTTGTCACAATAGATGATTGGGATCTCCTCCTTGATGACATGAAGTTCCACCAATAGCCTTTTGAGCCACAAGACCTCCTTACATGTTGATGTCAAGGCCATGTATTCGGATTCGGTGGAAGATAAGCAGGTTGTATCTTGCTTTTTGGAAAGCCATGATACTACTCCATCACATAGAAAGGTGGCAAAGGCACTTGTTGATTTCCTATCCACTTTGTCACCCGCAAAATCCGAGTCACTATAGGGTCTTAAGCCAACATTAGTCCCTCTATACAAAATGCCAGAATTCTTAGTAGATGAGATTTATCTAAGAACTCTTTTGGCCATCTTCCAATGTGAAAGGACTTTGCATGAATTGACTAAACTTACCAACACTATAACTAAGATCATGTCTAGTTATAGTCAATTATATTTAGGAGCCTATAAGCCTTCTATACAAAGTGATGTCCTCAAGGATGCTTCATCACCATCAATAGATGCTTTTACATGTTGCTCCATTGGAGCCTCAGTGCCTTTATAATTCCTCATTCCAAATCTATCTAGGATGGATGTAGCATACTTATATTGACAAATGAATCTAAAATCACATCCTCTAATAACTTCTATTCCTAGAATGAAGCTTAATAGGCTGAGATCTACATCTTTTGGAAAAGCAATTTTTACATCTCTAATTCCATCTAGATCATTACCACTCAAATAATGTCATCTCTACATACAATACCAGAATAATGATCTTACCATCATGAACTCTTATATACAATGATGGATCATATGCACTCAATACAAAATTGATGGAAATGAAAAAAGAGTTTAGCCTAGAGTACCATGCTCTAGGTGCTTGCTTGAGCCCATAAAGGCTCTTCTTCAACAAACATACCTTTCTTTCATGCTTTGCCTTGATGAAGCCCTCAGGTTGCCTAATTTAGATCTCCTCCTCCAAATAACCTTTGAGGAAAGCATTTCTGATATCAAGTTGGAATAGCTTCCAATTGAATGTAGTAGGAAGACTAATGATCAATCTAATATTAACAAGCTTAGCCACGCAAAAGTTTCATCATAATCAATGCCTTTGGTTTGTAAAAACCCTTTTGCTACAAGCCTAACTTTATGCTTACTTATTGATCCATCTTGGTTATACTTCAATTTATACACCCACTTGCAATCAAGTGGTTTCTTCCCTTGAGGAAGAAGCATCTAGCCTTAGGCCTTAGCACACTCACAAAGATATCTATTTTGTCTCTCACTTACTCCATTTTTTTGATGGGTATATGGACATGACAAATCCCTCTTTATGCCATTAGAATTACAAAACTCAATCAACTTATTTGAGATATAATCACCTTCATTATCACTTTTTAATACTTTGATCTTGGTACTAAGTTAATTTTCTACAAGAGTTTTGAACTTTAAAAATGAATCATACATCAAAGATTTACTACAAAAGAGGTAAATCCAACAATATCTAGAATAGTCATCAATGAAGATTACATAATACTTGGCACCACCATTAGAATCTCATGAAAAACTATGAACATCCGAATGGATGATTTCAAGAGGAGTGCTAGATCTTGTTGTGGATCTTGAGAAGGGTAGTTTATAAGCCTTTTAGAGGCTACATGCTTCACACATCCTTCCACACTTTGAAAAATGCCTAGGGAGGTCGAGTGCAAGCTCCGTTTGCACACATTGTTGAAGTTGGGTGGCCCAACCTTTTGTGCCATAGCTCCACCTTTGATATCTCCACCTTTGCCAAATTCACACTCTCAATTGCAACATTAGCATCAAGCTTAAACAATCTACCTTGATTAAAGCCTTTTGCTATACATTCATCATTTCTAAGGATGAAACAAACTCCATGCTTAGATTGTACATCAAGGCCATTATCCATTAATTGGCCAACACTAAGCAAATTCTTAGTTAACTTAGGAAAACAAAGGACATTCTCAATATTCATCCTCTTGGATGATCCAACATACAATGGAAGGGTTCCAATACCACCTATCTTACATTCTTGATTGCTTGCAGTATAGGTAGATCTATGTACATCATTGTAAGAAAGTAAAGTGGAGAAATAGTCCTTTTGATATGTCATGTGGGAGCTAGCCACACTATCAATCCACCAAGAATCATTGGTGTTGTACTTGGATGATGGTGGTGTGTTAGAAACCATCAAGGATGATTCTTCTTCATCCTCCTCCACTTGATGTGCAATGTTGCTTTGCTTGCTCTCTTGTGCCTTCTTCTTCTTGAGACATTCTGATGCAAAATGCCCTTTCTTCCCACAGAAAAAGCACTTCAACTTGGATTTATTTTTTATCTTTCCCTTTGAGCTTGATGCACCAATTGGCCTCCTTGGAATGCTTCTTCTTTTTATTGGTCTTCTTCTTGCTTTTAAATGAGAAATTGGATTTCTCATCACCATCCTGCAAAGACATTGAGTTTAATCTTGCTTTGGTGTGCAACATCCTATACTCTTCAGCCACTAATACACTATGAAGCTTTTATATAGTGGGCAAAGTGTCTTGAATTGCAAAGCCTTGGACCACATTTGAAAAATCACTTCCCAAACCATTAAGAACAATTTGTACAAGCTCTCCATCTTGAATCTTCTCTCCAATGGAAGCCAACTCCCTATTCAGAGATTTGATTCTAAGCACATAATCTTGTGCACTTTCTTCACTTCTCCTCATGCTTTGCAAAATTTGATTTCTAAGCATAAGTACTCTAGAAGTGTTACTACATTCATAGATTGATTTTAAAGAGTTCCAAGCCTCTTTAGCACTAGTGCATGCTGATACTTCTCTCAACAAATCATTGCTTACATTCATCTTCACACAGTGAAGTGCAAGCCTAGATCTCTTCTTGTATCTAGCTAACTCATGTGCACCTAGAGGTTCATCTTCATCTTCAATCAGAAACTCATAAAGGTCTTGGAGCACCATGAGTGACTCCATCCTAATCTTCCAAATTGCATAATTAGTAGAATTCAATCTCTCACTAGCCACTCCCTCACAAAGCTAGAATGAAGATAAGATGATTTGAAATCTACTTTCAAACAAATCTTGCCAATCCTGGCTATTTTTGGACAAAGAAATGGCTTAATCTCCCTCACACACTTTGATGTACTTTCAAGACCTATAAAACAAGTTTAAGGACTTGATTTCAGCCTAGATTAACTAGATCTCATGAACCTATATCAAATCTAATCAATGGCACTTGATCTTGGTAGCTTATCCCAGGATTTCCAACAAAAATTACATCAAAAGCTCTCAAATTGAATTTACAGTTGTTTCATAAGTGACCACATGTGTGAACAGTACGAATTTTTATTCCTTTCAAGTTTGAGATCAAATCCCCTCACCAAACTTAGCCTCTAGCTCGCCCTCACAAGACTAGCTTTTAGCACCAATAGTTGCTAAAAATGGATTTGATAGATCAATGATCAAAAACTCTTGTACTTGGCTCTGATACCATGTGAAAGTATAGTAGACCATAAATGGATCTTAGAATATCCACAAGAGTGATTATGTACTTGCTTAATCAATGCATCAAAAAACTAGTCAACAAATCTTGATCTAGATTGCCAATTTGACACACAACAAGCATTAATAATCATAAACAAAGATCAAAGACACAAATCCAAGTCTACAGTGTAAAGAACAGCTTGCTGTATGGATTTAGAACAGAGTTTCAAGTACTCAAAGTGTTGGTTTCATTTGGATCACAAACTCAATTCACATAGAGAGAACAAACTCGAGATTGCCAATGTAGCTTCAAAAATAATCTATCTCCTCACTATGAAGGGATTGAATACATAGTAAAACTCACTTCTTTTGTAGAGTTAGGTGAATTTTTAGCATGTAATAAGGAAGTTAACTCGCTCTTCTTGCCCTAAAATAAAACCCTAGTCTATTTCCTAGAGTCAAGCTTGGTAGTGCAGTGCATGGTTGGTCAAAATCTCATATCAAATCAAGGTCTAGATCCTGTAAAGTAGGGACCTCTACCAAATAGACACAACCACCTCTTCTTGACTCGAGCTAACCATGGTGAGTGTGCAGTCAAAGGGATTGGCACAATTCCTATTTCTCTCTCTACAAATAGGAATGTTCATTTGGAGGATGTCTTGTTTATTCCATCTATTACCAAGAATTTGCTTAGTGTGAGTCAAATGCTAAGTAAAGGCCTCAAGGTGGAGTTTGATGGAGATGCTTGTTTGATCAAAAGGAAGGATGTCTTGATTGGAAAAGGTAAAAGACAAGGGAAGTTGTTCAAACTAGATGCTTGTGTTATTGCTAACCAAGTTGGATGTGTTGCAAGGGAGCAAATACCTATTCATGAGGTTTGGCATAAAAGGATGGGACACCTCAACTTCAAGTCATTGGAGGTAATGGCTAGGAAGAAGATTGTGATAGGTCTTCCAAGTTCCTTAAGTGGCATCTAACATGTTTGCAAGTCTTGTGCTTTGCTAAGTCACATAGACTACCTTATACTAGATCTATATCTACTTCTACAAAGCCTTTTCAACTTGTACATTCGAATATTGATGGATTTACTACAATTAGCAATAGTGGAGCTAAGATGTATGTAACATTCATTGATGATTTTAGTATATTTTGTTGGATCTATCGACTAAAGAACAAGGATGAAGTGTATGATGTCTTTATCAAGTTCAAGAATGCAAGGGAGAACCAATTTTCCACAAAGATCAAGTGCTTAAAGAGTGACAATGGTGGTGAGTACATATCTACCAAGTTCAAGGCCTTTTGTGATGAGCATGGGATCAAGAGGGAGTATACAACATCAAGGACCACACAACAAAATGGAGTGGCTGAAAGGAAGAATAGGACTTTATATGAAAGTGCTAAAGCTATGAGGTTAAGTGCTAATCTTGACAAACCATTTTGGGATCAAGCTTTGTTGTGTGCCAATTTCTTGTGCAATAGGTGGCCGAGTGCTATTTTGGATGGAAAGACACCTTTTGAGATGCTATTCAAGAGGAGGCCGAGTGTCAACTTTCTAAGGAAATTTGGATGCACATGCTATGTCAACATTACTCTTGATGATAGGACCAAGGAGGATCCATCTTCAAGAAGAGGTATTTTTGTTGGATATAGTGAGGTGAGTAAAGCCTACAAGGTTTACATTCCTTCTTCTAACAAAGTGATTGTTGGTAGAGATGTCATTTTTGACGAGGGGAACATTCCAAAAGTGTCTTCAAGCATGATTGATGGTAGTGTGGATGGATCTAACATTCTTGATGTAGATGAAAAGGATCCTACTTTGGATGGTGATGATGATGGACCTTCATCAAGTCAAAAGCCAAGGAGAACATCAAGGGAAAGACAAGTACCTTCAAGGCTCACATATGTGTAGATCACGCAAGCATGTGTGTCTACTACAAAAGAGTTTGTATGGCCTTAAGCAAGCACCAAGGAGTTTGTATGCTAAGCTTAACACTTTTTTATTCTCTCAAGGCTTTGTTATGAGTGAGTATGATCATTCACTTTACTATAGGTTTGCTGGAAATGATGTTACCATCTTGCTAATCTATGTGGATGATATCATCTTGAGTGGTGGAGACAATCAAGATGTGGAGGATATCAAGAATGCTCTTAAGAAGGAGTTTTAGATGCATGCTCTTGGTAATTTGCATTACATTTTGGGAATAGAAGTCATCAGATCTTCTCAATCTACATTGAAAGTGTTTTATAGTACAAAGAGAACTGCCACATCATCATGACAAGTAAATTTAACAAATGCGAGAGATAAAAAATTAGCCATTATTTCAAAACATGCTGCTTCTAAACCACTAGTACTCACTTCATGGCTTGAAATAGAGTTCAACAACACCTTACTAAAACATCTACTAGGCATTGAGAAAGATGTGTATTATATAGACTTTATGAGGTTCTTGAAGGCGTTTTCCATGAAATTTCATAGTAGGGTTGTTGCAATCTCTAAAGGTAGTATGTAGGCTCTCACATGCAAGCAAATTCTCAAGAAGTCTGAGGACTAGAGGTCAAGGCACTATCATGCATCGTTTCCTTAAAAAATAATGTTAGAATGTAAAATTTCAAAAGTTTTTGCTTGTTTTTGCTTCCTATACCCACTACTGACTATTGTAGCTAACACAAACCTTTATAGTAGTTGTATAGAACCTACCTATAGTTATTAGGGCTTGGAACTCCTCAAAAACAATGATTATGTAACAAGAAAGTTATTTTCTTGACAAAAAATGTCAATTATTTTGTGTCTGATGTTCCAAAAGTGCATGCAACCTAAAAACGATCTTGACTAATTCAAAAACGGCCCCCACTAAGCCCAAAAACATCTACTTACGTGAAAGACGAAGCCTAAGCATCAGCTCCTAGCTAGAAACGTGGTTATATGATCAATTGTTCCTAGTCTCCCTAATTTTAGCTTAGTACAATTTCCACACAATTGGCATAAAATCCTTCAATCACTGATAAACCGTTACCATAATGCTTGTGCACACCACATATCATTCACATACAATGTTAATCAAGTGTAAAGCTAGCAAACATATAGATACTACCATACTAGTATGCCAAACAATGAAATTTTTTGCTAATTCTCAGTTTTGGCTTTAGGCAAAGCCAAAACCCAAGATATTAATCATAAAGTGCTTGAAAATTTGAGAAGCCAGTTGGAGATAGATTTAACCACCTAAAGGAATAGTAGCCAAAAAGCTGAAAACTCCAACTTTCGATCCAATCGTAAGACTTGCTCTAATACCAATGTAAAGACCAACCCAATGAATTTGCTTACAAGGACACTTGAAGGAGCCAAACCATCCAACCAAGAAGAAGATTTAAATTAGTAACCAAAAGCTTTAGCCCCAAGCCATGGGGTGTGAATACTTGATAAGAGAGATGAGACATGTAAGAAAAACCTGAAAACCAATGATGATGGAAGGCGAGTTTCCTAGGATAAATAGATCCTAGAAGCTTGTGCATGTGCCCATGCAATAGCTTGATTGGACTTAACTCCAGTTCCAATTGAAAGTCACTCACCATGCAAATAATCGTCACACACTATGTACTACTCCACATGTCCTCAATTGAAGTAGTTGAGGTCCTCTCAAACTACTAATTACCAAATTGTCCTTGACTAGAATATTGAGGCATAATCTAATAACGTGACATTGGAGACATTCCAAATCCTTAGTAATTGGACATAGCCATAACATGTAGCACCTCTCAATACAGTTCTAAAGGGGTAAGAAGTAAGAAACAAAGGCCTAGTTTCTTCTTGTATGAAATGATATGTTGGATGCAAAATTTTGAGTTCTCAAGGATATAATGGTTTCAACTTCTGTTTCAGTAATTGTGGACCTAGATTAACCTTACGTTGTGAAACTTGATGCAACTGGTTTTGTAATTGTAGTAGTTCATTGTTCATGATGTGTACTAATCGCTAGCTTCTAAACTATTTTTGGAACATCTAATGTAAGTAATTGGAAGACTAGCCGGTCATTGCGCATTAGAGTTTTCATAAAAAAGTCTCACTTGGTTTCACGACCTTTCATAAAAGGCTATTTTGTCCATTACCCTCCCCACACTCGTCGTAGGGCCACATGATAGAGGCTACCACAAGAGGCAGCCTACTGAAATTGGTGGTCAACCACATGTCAGAGGTACCATCTACCTCCGACATGCATGGCATCATATGATAGGTGGCTGGATACGCATGATATCTTATGATAGTTAGACAAGAAACTGGGTACCTTTAGAGGTAGCGTGCCTTTGGAGGTTGACTTTTTGAACCTCCTACCTCCGGTGGAGGTTGAGTCCTTACTATGGGAAGGACTTTAGGGCGATTATACCAATGTTGGTCTGGTATCGTGTTTTTGTGATACCAGCAGATTCATGGTGTGAATTTTTTTGGCTTTGGGCTCAGGTAGGGTCTCAAATACCTCGTAAAAACTGGATTCTAGGGCCAGTATGATATCAATAACTAAATTTTCCTCCACACTTTGCCTATCAACAACAACAACGGTACTTGAGTTCCTATACTTGCCATACATCAACCCGGGTACCATTATATGTTGCCAGAAATTTACCAAGCCAAAAATTTACAAAACTGAAGCACACTGCAAAGTTTATGATGAAAGCCACAAACTGCCAATGATATAAAGAACACACTATCCATGACACAAGCAGTATATTGTCAAGTAATCCATTGTGCAAAGAGTTACGTAAGTGAATGAAACAAGGCCTCCATCATATAGTCCATCAATCAACTAAAGGTCCAATGAAAACAGATGTTCATAATGAAAACTAAACTACCTATTTGCAGCTCCTATCTGCTCCTATCTTAAACTACCTATCTGCCCCTATCTTAAACTACCTATCTGCCCCAAGCACGCCACCTGAAAAACAACACACATCCATGTGTCAGCTCATCAATTCAACTAGCCTCATAGCAAGCAAGATTACTCATAAAATCTGGCCAGCCTGCAAGACATCAAATCATAGCATGCAAGACAACCGAAATCTCACCTTAAGTCAAATGCACACTTATTCTTGAATGTCAAACAACCCTGCCTCTACAATCAGATTCTCGTTTTCTTCAACCAGAGTGTCCTCTACAACAAAAAATTCATCCAACTTTCCTGCTTCAACTAGCTTGCAATCTATTATAGCGTCATTGGGCCAGTTTTTATAAATCATGACAAGCTTGTCAAGATTATCCACCCCAAGACGACAACGTCTCAAACTAGTGAGCACACCTGCCATGGAAAAGATTCTTTCAGTTTCAATTTGAGAGCCATGAATGCCAAGAAACTATCGCGCAAGGTACCCCACATTGGGGAAATCTAATTTCATTTTCAAACCACCATTTGAGAGGATGAACCTTATCTGCATTGTCAATTTGAAACTGACGAAACAAAGACAAGTCGGATTTCAACAATCCTTCACTTGCTTCCTCAGTAGAGCCAGAGATCCAAATAATGAGTATGATGGAGGATCAACATGTGCATGGTTTGGAGTTTCGGTGCAACTAGGATTCAGAGTTTGTATGGCAGTGCTCAAGAGCGGTAAAAGCACATTGGTGTCACTGTTGCACCAATCTCTCAGCTATGCACTGCACGTAGAATACAAAATCTCGATCTCCTGGTCAAAATTGCCACATCGCAATGGAGGCACAATAGCAACACGTGAGTCGAAAATCTTTCTCATTGTCCCCATGATACCAAGAGCAGAAGAAAGTGCATCAGAAAGTAACCAATAACCTCTACCTTGATTGAGCAGGCATTGATGCACAACAAGATTCAATGTTTCTATAACTACCCGAGCTATACCCTAGCTTGCAATGTTGAAGTTTGTCTAGAGTAACATATGTTGATAGCTTTGACATACTCCAAAGTTTCTTGAAACAAGATAGCCTTTGAAGCAAATCTTGTTTTCACCGGAGTCTTCAGTTTCTTGCGTGGTAATCCAGCCTCAATACAAGCCTTATCCCATTCCAACTTCCCCTTACCAGATTTTTTGGTCCACGTGATTGTCTTATGAAGGGCATCTTGAGCATCCTTCAGGCTCACTTCCTTCATGCCGCCTCCCACCTTAGCCTCATTGGTGGCATATTGACAAGCCTTACTCATAGCATGACCAAAGCAACCACTCGGATATGGTGCACTAAGAGCCAGGGGTTCACATGAAACAACTGAAGTCAGAGCATCGGTGAGAGTTTCGAGATTGGCACCCTCATCTTTAACATAAGCGATAACCTTCTTTGTCAAATTAAATTCAACCAACAGTGCCTTCACATGCTGGGCAAGAGCTACTGCTCCAGACAACAGACAGCAGACTCACGAGACACAAAACACAAAAAAAAGCAACAAGTAACAAAAACCTCAATTCAAAGCAAATTTAAAATCGAAATTTCTGATACCTCACCTCAGTTCAGAGTTCAAAGTTGTTGAAGCGTTGAAGCGGCCATTCAAAGCAGATTTAGTTGTGATTGTGATTCTTGAATGTGATGTACTGAAGGAGCGCAGCTTTTCATAGACAATAGACACCGCCAACTCCAGAAGGAGCGCAACTATCCATAGCCACCTCCTTCTTGCTCATACCAGGGTCCACATACTAGGGAGTGTAGGTGCAGCATAAAACTCTGGTATCAACAACGAGATTTGGAAATTGATATCAGGCGGGTAGGTTTTTGCAAAAAAAATTTCCCAAACGTAATCGGGAGGTAGGTTTTTGCGTTCAAATTTTTTTCTCAGTGACCAATAGGGTAGGGTCTTTGATAACCGGGTGCATACCCGGGTATCAGGGTTGATACCCGGGTCAACCCCCCATCCCCCCATACCAGACCAACACTGGATTATACCCTCTTACCTCCAAGCATGATGCCTGGCCTTCTCTCTCCTCCCAACCCTTGAAGCCCTAACCCTAAAATTCCAGCCCTAACAGGAACTTTTACAACCAGCGTTTCCATGAGAAAGCGCGACTAAAGCATGAAATCCAGAAGCATCCGCCATCGATGGCACGATTTGCTTTATGCCCTCGTCTGCTCCCTTGGATGGCAGCCACGCGTCACAACTGCCACATGGCAACAAAATCTGAACGCTTCCAACAAATCCTATTCTTAACCCTAGTACAAGCATTCCTGCGCCTGCTAGGGTTTGAGGAAGAAGGCTGCATCAATCTGGTTGAGAATAATAAGAAAGAAGAGATGAATTACAGTGTTGGTGGTGGAAGAAGAAATTGAGTGGAAGGCAAAGGCGTTGGAGAATCGGTTTGATCGGGCCTTGTGATCCATTGCTGACAGTCTCGGTAAGTTTCACCTCTTTCTTGTATTTTGTTGCATTCTTCTAGGTAGTAATTTGCATTTGTTTATGCCAACTTCGGCAAATTTCTCTTTGTATTTTCAAGGAATTTAATTAGCACGAATTTGTCGCTTTTAGCCCGGAGCATTAAAGGGTGTAGTGCCCCGGGTTCAATCCTGTGGGTTTATTGTGCAAGGCCAGGAGGATATGTATTTAGTCTGAAGAAAGCTATAGTCATTTTGATGAATATCTTTTATCTAGCGTTTGGTATGCACCTCTTCAGACTCCAATCTTTATTACTTTTCCCATGATTCTAGTATCACTCTAGTTGTGATGTATGTAGAAGATTTGGTGATTTCAGGCAATGACGTGGAGCTTATTAGTGCGATAAAGAAAGACTTGTCTACTAGTTTTGACATGACATATTTAGGCCTCATGCACGAGTGTCTTGGAGTAGAAATTTTGTAAAAAAGGGAAAGCTTTGCACTCATGCAAACAAATTATATTAATGAGATTCTCAAGCATTCGAAAATGAGTGATTGCAAATCAATTTCTACACCAATTGAAGTTGGAATGATGAGAGTAAACTGGTGGATGTGACTTTATTTCGCCAGCTGGTTGGATGTTTAATCTATCTTACCACCTCACCACAACTTGTGGGTTGGCATATGAGAGACAATATAGTTTGTTGATGCTACAAGGATTTGTAGATGCAGATTGGGTCGGAAGTATTGATGATAGGAGGTGGGCTATCTTTTTCATATTGGAAATTGCAGTTTCTCCTAGTCAAGCAAATAATAAGAAACAATTACCCTATCCATTACATAAGTTGAATACAAAGCATTATGCTCTGCAACACAAGAAGCTATACGACTGTGAAAGATGCTAGAGGACACATGTTAAGCCTACAATAATCAAGGGTGATAAGCAAAGTGCGATACAACTTGCGGTTGATCCTCTGTTGATGCAATAGAGGCATGGTGTATAGGTCTCACTTCATCTATTGGGCTACTACCTCACGCTTGCAGATCCTTGTGCTATCGCGTATGATACGTTCAAGATGGAAGTAGTTCTACTTGCCAAAGAACTGTGGGACATTGTTGATGGCATAGAAGTCAAACCTGAAGGTGATGTAGCCATCATCACCAAATGGAGACACGAGATGGCAAGGCATTTGCCTTAATCACAATCAATATCAAAGACTCCCAAATCACTCATATTCGAGCTGCTCAGACTGCTAAGGAGCCTTGGCACATCCTAGCAACCCTCTATGATATCAGGGATGTCACTTCCAAACTTCATTTCAGGAAGAAGTTCTTCACATTGAGAATGTCTGATGCAGATAGTGTTTCGAGCCATCTCAACACTTTCAAAAATCTCAGGAAGTAGATGACTGCAACCGGCTCAGTCATTGAAGATTCCGATGCAGTGATGACTCTATTATCGAGTTTGCCTGATGCCTATGAAACTTGGGTCATGGCTATTTCGACCTAGCAGCACCTCACTCTATGAAGAGTAATTTCGATGCTTCTTCAAGAGGAGATCAGAAGAAATGCATCCTCCTCCGGCTCAGGATCGGATCCTCAAGCTCTGTATTCAAAGAAAAATCAGTAGGCAGCCACATTTCTCCTTTTTTGGTTCACAAAAATCAAAAATTTTCTGATTTTTGTGGAGAGAGAACTGTTCGGCTCCTTGTTTTTTGTGCAGGAAATTGCAGGGAAAAGCTTGGAACCTCCACTCATTTGGGAGCCAGCAGTAGGGTGCCCATGCTCAACTAGTTTTCATGTGATTGAAATCAGATTACATGCTTCAAATTTCAGATTTTCTTCTTGGAGGAGGGCGCCCATCTACCTTGAAGACAAATGTGTTTTTGACACATTTTTAATGGCTGAAATTTTTCTGTTTTTGAGCCTGGAAGAAGGTCCTACCATCTGCTCCATTAGCACATTGAGTGCACACCATTTTACGACAAAAGTTCTGGTTGTGGTTTTGGCTTCATTGGAAGCCTGCATATTAGTTAGTATTCTGTTATTTCAGCAGAATACAACGCTATTGCATGTGGTGTATTGCAATCTATAGTGCTCATTAATTCAGCTTTGATCTTGCTGATTTTTTAGTAGATTTCGGCCTGAAATCGGTTTTTCCCATCTACTATTAGCTGAATTTTCAGAAATGGCTAAAGAATGTGAATCTATAGGTTCTTTGTTCAATGAAGATAGGTTGGATGGAACTAATTTCTCCTTGTGGTGCTATATGATCAAAAACCTCCTTATTGCTAAAGGTTTGTTTGAAGTTGTAAGTGGTGATGAAGAGAGGCCACCTAGTTTGGCACCTACTACACCGTCAAGAGCTACTTCTTCAAC
The DNA here is from genome assembly GCA_029204225.1 of Diphasiastrum complanatum. Classification (NCBI taxonomy): domain Eukaryota; kingdom Viridiplantae; phylum Streptophyta; class Lycopodiopsida; order Lycopodiales; family Lycopodiaceae; genus Diphasiastrum; species Diphasiastrum complanatum. The sequence continues at coordinate 36,433,838 of CM055105.1, read as the reverse complement.
ATATGTGGAGGTGTCTTCCGAAGAACAAAAGAAGTGGGATCGACGTGACGCACAAGCACATTCGGTCATAACGCTATTCGTGAAGAGATCAATCCTACCTCACATTCGATCATGCAAGACTTCCAAGAGTGCTTGGGAAGTACTTGTCAAGATGTTCCAAGTGAAGAATACGGCGAAAGTGCTTTTTCTACGTAATCAACTCTCAACATTGAAGATGCAAGAGGGTGATACGCTTTCAAATCACTTAATGAAGATCAAGGATCTTCGTGAAGAGCTTCTTAGGGGACAACAAATCTCCTTTGAAGAGCTTGTTGGCTTACTTCTCCAAGAAGAGCAAACAAGGATTAATTTTGGTGAACAAGAAGATCAAGCCTTCTTCACCAAAGGCAAAGCAAGGGCAAGTGGAAAGGTCCAAGGATCAAAAATCCAAGGAAGGCCAAGATCAAGGATCCAAAAAGAAGGGTAAGTGCCATTATTGTAAAAAGTTTGGGCACCACATAAAGGAATGTAGGAAGAAGCTTACTAAGGATAAAGAGAAAGGTATTGATACAAATACAACCATGATTTCATTAGAACATCAAAAGGAGGATGATTCTTCCAATGGTGATTTTGCTTTTGTCACTAACAATCTCATTTCTAATCAAAATGAGACTTCTACCACTACACGACATATGACTCACCATAGAGACGTCTTCACAAAGCTTGTGAAAATCAAAGATGGAAGCAAGGTTCAAGGTGTTGACAACACCTCCTATCCAATTGAAGGCATTGGATCTATACCCCTCATTCTTCCCAATGGAGAAGAAAAGTACATTCGAAATGTACTTTATGTTCCTAAGATTAAGAAAAATCTCATTTCGGTCTCTACAATCATGAATCAAGGATTGATTGTAGAATTTAAAGAAGACAAATGTCTTATAAAAGACCCAAAGAGATCACTTTTAATTGTTGCTTCGGGAACATTGCGAGGAGGTTTGTTTTTGTTGGATAGAATATGTTGAAGAAATTCAACATGGTGGAAGGCATTCCAAATATGGAGCATCCCGAAGGACATGTATGCGAAGGATGCATATTTGGTAAGTTTCAACGGAAGCCTTTTCCTATTGATGGGACTATCAAAGTTGGTGATAAGTTTGCCTTAATTCATAGTGATGTATGTGGTCCAATGAGGACCGAATCCATTGGTAAATGCAAGTACTTCGTTACTTTTATTGATGATTTTTCAAGGTTTACTTGGATCTTTCCTATGAAGGCAAAATCTGAAGTTTTTCAACGCTTCAAAGATTTTCTAGCTATGATAGAAAATCAATTTGGGCATACTTTGAAGATACTACGTACCGACCGAGGAGGGGAATACATTAAAAGTACGTTCGGCACGTTTCTTCAAAGCAAAGGCATTCTACATCAAATGACTACACCTTACACACCGCAACAAAATGGTGTTTGGTTAAAAAGTTCATAAAGGATGGGAGAAAGGATGTCTTTTGCAAGGATAAGAAGTTCTTTTTCAAGGTCTTCGATATCACGGGCACGACAACTATTGAAGTTTTTAATGGATTCAGATATCATGTCAGGGGTAAAAAGATTGAAGGATGAAGGACTGGATGAGATGAAAATGGGAGAAGTGGTATCAAGGTTACACCCCGATTCGAACCGATTCTTTCCGGTTCGAACCGGCAGGCCAGGTTCGAATCGGAAAACAATTCGAACCCAAAAAAAATAATAATAATTCCAAAACGTTTTTTTTGGGTTTTTGGGTTTTTTTTTTTTTTTAAAATCTGGTTTGAATCGGCTCCCAATGGTTCGAACTGTTCAAATCGTGGTTCAATGCAACCTTGAGTGGTATCAATAGTATAAAGGGACTTAGTGTATTTTGTCTAGGTATATAGATCAATCAAACTGTATTCCGGATTCATGGCTTCCTGACATGATGGTTCCCGGCAAGAGTATATGGCTCAGTTCTTCAGAGGGCAGTTAGTAGTGAAGCCTAGATCAGACGCTTGTATGCTTTGGGGTTTTCGATCACATTATTCCACCTCAGATCATATATTCACCTTGAGATCCATAATTGAGGAGGCTAGGTCCAGACGAGAGCGGGTATACTGCTGTTTTGTGGATTTTCATAAGGCCTTTGACTCTGTTCTGAGACGCTTACTTATCTAGAGATTATAGGATCTTGGCTTCCATTTAGATACAGTCTTGGCGATTATGAGTCTATATGAGAGAGTGATAGGTTGTTTCCGTTCAGAGGGGGGCATATCTCACTAGGTTTATAGCACCATTGGAGTGAAGCAGGGATGCTCACTATCCCCTACCATGTTTGGACTTTATATTGATGAGTTGGAGCAGATGATTGTGCAGGAGGGAGGTGAGGGATGTACTTTATGCGACCTATTGATCTCGATTTTGCTATATGCCGATGATGTTGTACTCATGTCACGTTCCAGAGAGGGGTTACAGAGACATCTTGATGTGTTATGCTCCTTTTGCTCACACTGGAGATTGTTAATGAATATTGCGAAGACCAAAGTTTTGGTCTTCAATACTTCTGTCAAGAGCTTCTATGGGATGGTCAGGCTTTTAGGTCGTCTCTTCCTACACATATTTGGGAGTCCTCATCACGGGCCTAGTCTTCAGTATGAGATCTGCTCTTGCTCGATTGGGTAAGGGGCACGCATCTCTGGTCCAACTTGAGAGGTTTTGCTTCAGGCGTTACATACGCGATGCTCCGAGTAAGTGTCTCCTGTTTGATACCATGGTCACAGCGACAATTATGTATGCAGCAGAGACTTGGTGTACCGGTCTTACTTCCTCAGAGTGGGTCAATATATCTCGTTTGCAGATTACTATGCTTTCACGTATGATTTGGGCGAAATCCCGCTGTTCCTCATTAGATTATACTTGCAGAGTTTGCAGTTCTTCCGTTATAGGTTGAGGCTGTTTTTCGGATTCTCATTTTTCTCCAGAGCTCATCACATATATCTAGTGAGTCAATGAGTTCCAGGCTTCTGAGCAGAGGTAGACACATGCTGCTCTCATCTCATCTCAACGCTTACATACTCGAGGCTATCAGTTGGCTTGGTTCTCTTAGGCCTCTCGCCTCCTTGACACTTGGGTCATCAATCCCCGTGTCTCCTTGCACTAGCTTGAGGTTGAGATTGGACGGCTTCAGGGTCTCCCACAAGAGGATAAGATCTGCCATTTATGTTCCCTAGGCAAGGTAGAGACTGAGGTGCATTTTATCTTCCTATGCCCAGCCTATTATGAGATTCGTGGGAGATACTACTGTTTGTTCAGAGATACACCCGTACCTTTGCACTCACGTGTTATATATGAGGATCCATGCAGTGTTGCACTTATGATACGAGAGATGCTTTACTATGACGAGATATCCAACATTCACATCAAAGTACTCCAAACATAGTTCATACGACATTCTTTTGCTCCAAACTGCGATGGCGACCGCGACCGCGACCAAACCTAGATTTAGAAAATGATGAGGATGATGATGACACAACTTCCCATAGAGTTCAGAGGCAGTGCATCTCACAGCATCACATTACAGCCAGACATACTCGTCCTACCACGAGCAGAGGTCCCTCTCATTTTCGACATGGACAACATATCCTAGCTTTACCTCCCACTACAACTCGTATTACATCTTTCTTCAGTAGCAGTAGTAGCATCATCACCTCCTCCAGTGCATCCGAGGCTTTATACCATCATACATAGTTATATCATGATTCACACGTACGTTGTTTCTTTATCATTGGTATTTGTATTTAGATTTACATTACATGCATTTTTTTATAGATTCGGAGACATTTTTCATATGCTCCCACTTGTTCCACACACTTGATATGTGCTTATTCATCTTATATGCCTTTTGGCATGGAAGAGATATCAGTAAAGCTCTCTCTCTCTCTCTCTCTCTCTCTCTCTCTCTCTCTCTCTCTCTCTCTCTCTCTCTCTCTCTCTCTCTCAACTCCAAATTACATCCTTCTTTTGTAGAAGGCCATAGATAGATCTAGAGATAGACGATAGCGATGATGATGACAATTTACAACATTAGAGTCTAGAGACGGTGCATCACTCAGTTTCTTGCTATCGTGAGAGCTACCTATCCTACTATGAGGAAACACATTTCTCATCAATGACATTGACAACGTAGCTTGGACATACATCTAGCAATAGTCCCCATTACATCCTTCTTTTGTAGTAGTGGGAGATGATGATTCTTTTCTAAAAATCCACAATGCAACATACACGTGGTATCTATGTTTCCTTGTTTTTTTTCCATAACCCTCAACATAGAAAAGATGGTTTGAATGAGAATGTGCACGATCTTAAGTGAAATCCAAGATCATGGCTCTTTCTTGGACAATTCTCTTTGTATGAGTATCTTCTCAGGACAAGAAACAGCCAAGGAGTCTTGAACTTTTTTCTTTAAGGAAGCAAATTAGTTCACTGGTGAATTATGCAACAATTTTGATTGGTGCTAAAAGGACAAGTTTTTTTCTATACCAAAGTAGTCCTCGTTAATTCTATGGTGCAAGGGATTCTCATGTTTATTGTTTCTTTTAATGTTGTAGGCTTACTGACATGTTCTACAAAGACAACATATTTCCAAAGGGACATGTCTTCCTTTACATCATCAATGTGGCTCAAATAAAACTAGAAAAAGAGATGTTTTGTAGAGTCTAATAGGTTGGTATGTATCATGCTCTAATGAGTTGATTGTGATCGATCATATGAAATCATGAAGTTTCTTTTAGAAGATAAGGTTGCAAAATTCTCAAATTCATTTAACCTTGTTTTGATTGTGTACTATCCAGGTTCAAGTAATAGTGAAAGAATTTTGACTTTAAATTGTTCCAGTATTGTTACACAACATAATGACATCGCCTTTAAGAAGACAAGATGGATTTATGTCTAGAATGTTTGTGGAGATCTCTACCATAAATTTTTAAGCCAAGTTTGTTGCTGAAGTTGGTAGAAAAGACTAAAACAAGACTAAAATATCTGCTGTCACCTAAAAAGTGGTTCAGGAATGAAATACAAGCTATGGATCCAATTTCAGATTTAGAACGGTTCCAACTTGCACACATCAAGCGAGAAATTATAAACCTACACGACAAGGAAGGCATGGAGCTCATGGAGTATCTTACCTCCCTTGAAGGTGCTTTTGAAAGACAAAAATTAGAGTTCCAAAAAAGAGAAGCTGAACTCAAAGCAACAAGGCGAGAATTGAAACGAAAACTTGAGTCATCTGAAAGGAAGCGCCATGAATATGAAATTAATACAAGGGAGGACCATATTGACCAGATAGAAGATGATGAGTCTTCTTTCCATCAAAGTACTAAAATTGAAAATGGAAGGATGAAGGAACGAAATAAAATTAAGGTAAATTTTTCTTACACTGATAATCAACATGAATTAGTGTTTTTTAGGCATTATTTTCGCATAACAAGTCATTGCAAAGCCTCATCTTGTAAAATAGGCACTGACTCTTTTATCGACTTTAGGATGTAGTACCTAATCTAACCTAATAATGTTGAGGTTTTGGAAAAGATTTTCCAAGAAAGCTGTTGACTAAGGTAGTATAAAAGGTTCTTTGAACTATTACTCCAAGGCTACGTTATATCTAGGCATGAATGGATGAGTTAGGGCCTCATTTATAGTTCAAGTTGTCATCTAAAGTTGTAATGTTTGGAAGGATGCATTTTTGTTACTAAATTCAGAGAGCCACACAACTACTATTCTTAGACTCTTTTGTAAAATATAGGAGTCGTCTTAAAATCATTTCTACCTTTAGGAGCTCACAAATTGTGAGCTACAACTGGAAAAGGAGAAGTATTATGCTTATCCAAGTAACTACTTTTGAAGGACAGATCCAAAAGGGTGTAAAAAGCTGGCCTGCTTAATTAGAATATTTACCTTCATACATACACATATATTTTCACAAAATTCTTGCGCGTATTGAACCTTCATACTCAAATATATAGATCAAGAGATGGCGTTATTTGAGCAAGTGACGCATCATCCACTAAACATCTAGGCTCTCTCTAACCAAAGCGAGTAGATTCATCTGTTGCTAGTTGCGAAGAGGAGTGAGCTCACTTTCACAATAACTTGGCTTTTCTTATGTTGGTGGAAGTTGTGTTGAACCTGAGCAACTTGCATCTTCACATAACTTTCCACAACTTGCTTCAAACTAACAGTGAAGGTTCATGGATGATTGAGAACCCAAATCAAATGCATAATTCATTTGAAGTTGTTGATTTCATAGCGTAAATTCTTTGTTGGGCTTGAACACATTAGAGTTGTTGTAGCATTTAGTTCAAGCAGTGGGTGTTAGTATTAAGGTTCAATATTGTTTGAGCAAGCTAAAGTAATGCTATTTAGTGTCCCTTAGTTGTATGAGGCAATAGGGACTTCATTTTAGTGAATTTTCCTTGATGCCATCCCTCATCATGCTTGAGGTTGCCCCTCACCTCTGGAGAAATGAAAGTGATAGAAAGTCAACATGTTGGCCTATATGGAAATGTAGAAATGGTAATGTTGCGCATATCTTTATGTGTGTTACCTACACTTGCTTTTGGGTCATGATCATGAGTAAAGATGTCGTAGCATTTAGTCTAGGCTATGCATGATGGAGTTGATGGTGTGATACTCTAGGGTTGAAATTCCATGGAGTTGCATGGAATTGAAGATTGCACTTTTTTTTGCGTTATGTTCTAGTACTATCCTAGATTGAACATCAATTTTTTTTTTGTCGTATTAGGGGACATGCAATTATCATTTGAGATATTCATCCAAGTTGTGGTCAATTAGTTTGTCCTTTGCTTCCCTTTTTTTTGTGGTGTATGTTTCCCACTAGATGGGCTTTTTAGAGCAAGCTAAAGTGATATCTAATGTTTTGATGTTTGTATGCGGGAATAGGGGCCTCATTTGATCAATTTATTCTTATGCTTCCTATGTTTTGTGGTACATTTTCCCCACTAGCTAAGTTCTCTAGGTTTGGGCTTGTTAGAGTAAGGCAGAGTGATGAATTTGTTGATATGTGATGTGTTCATGTTTCTATAAGGAAAAAGGGATGGCATTTGATTGGTCTTTCTCTTGAGTGTATCATTCATAATGGTTGGGTTTGCATTTCACCTCCAAAGAAGTGATAGAAACCAAAGAGGTGATAGAAACTCAACACGTTTGTCTTTGTATGACTATATGAAATAATTTGTGGACGTATCATTATTCATGTGACTTGCGTCTACTCTTGGGTGTTGATGATGTGGGTAGGGATGACTATGCATGATGCATTTGATGGTATGATATTTTTATGGAGTTGAAGATTGCATGTCTCCTTTTTGTTATGTTCAGGTAGTATTCTAGACTTCACTTGGATGTAGTCAACACATTTGTCATGTACTACAAGCGAACTTCAATCAATCAAGGCGACAACAATACACACAAGAATTTCAAAACACAATCTACCAAATGAGGCTCTTTCAAGAGGTATGGTACCGATACTTGAATTTCTAAAGTCTAGTACTAGTTGTAGTAGCATGAGCATTTGAGGTCTTTGTTCCCAGGTTTCGTCTAACTAGTTCACATTGATCCTTTTCTATTGTTAGTGATTCATTTCCCCCCCCCCCCCAACTATTCTATTGAGTTATATTTTTCACAAGCTGAAAGTGATGAAATGTGAAATTTCCTCTTTTCTATGTGGAAGTAAGGATTTCCTTTAATTGGCTTTGCTGTTTGGTGCTAGCCTTAATCACGACTGAGTTTCTTCTTGTAGAGAAGTGAGAGACTCATTGCAATTGGGCAGATGTATAAAAGCTAATGTGAACATATGTTTGTGCATATGACCTGCATCTACTCTTGGATGTTGATGAAGTGATAAAAGACGTCATTTCATTTGGTCCTTGCTATTGCATGATAAAGTTGATGGTCAATGACTTTGTGGTTGGACTTAGTGAAGTTGAAGATCACAAATCTCCTTTGTTATCTTACGCAATATCCTAGACTTCACGTTGATGCATGTTTGAATTGTGTTAGTGGGCATGCATTTCCTATTCGAGATCTTTGTCCAAGTTGCAGCCAACCTTCTTGTGCTAATATTGCATGTGATTCACCAACAATGCCATTTAGATAGGTTTTTGAGCAAGCTAAATTGATGAAATGCAAGTTTTTGATTTTTTTATGAGAAATAGAAACTTAATTTGATTGGCTTGCTCATTAGTGGTAGCGTTCGTTCATGACCTAGTTTACATGTCACTTCTAGGGTGGTGATAGAAACTCGATATGTTGGTCAACTTCTAAAATGCAAGAAAGCTTTTATGGACGTATGTTTGTGCATTTGACTTGCACCTACTCTTGGGCATTGATGCAGTGAGTGGGGAAGTCGAAACATTTGGTTAATGCCACACAAAATGGAGTCGATGTTTCATGACTTTGTGGTTGGATTCCATGAAGTTGAAGATTGCATGTCTCTTTGTTATGTCAGATACTATACTAGCCTTAAAAAAATTGATATATGTTTGTATAGCAAGTGGGCATGTGTACGCATGTCAGGGTTAACCGGTCAAACATGACATGTGTCATATGCTCACTGGGACACGGTCTAGTGTATGAGTGACACGTGTAGCCTACTTGCTTGCCTGTGTCAGGGTACTGCCAAGTGGCAAGTGTCGACTATGCATGGAATTGGCCATGTGTCAACATCAGGAAGGGTCAGGGTTAAGGGGTTGTTGGAGGGTTTGCGGATATCGAGGCAACCCTAACCTTAGTTAATAAGTGAGCGGGATTTGGCACCCCACATGTGTAAGTCCAACCCGATGATCACATAGTTATTTGATTAAGTAGAAGTTAATAAAAGGACTTTAGGCCTTTTTGCGGGACTTTTAATGTCGCTAGGCCCAAAAGTCAAGTTAGTGAATAAAATAAGGGTTCCCACCAATATTCAATTTCAAATTGGTTCCCTCCAATTATTGAATCGGTTACCACTCTTTTTCAAATTTGAATAGTTAGGGAGGTAGGAATTGACCAATAGGAATTGAGGCCAAGACCCTCCAATCCACTATATAAGTGGTAGTTTCGCATAATTGTACATGTTCTCTCTTCATTTCAATACAAGCAGGTTGGCCCTTTTATGGAATGGATTAGGAATGTCCTTGCTCTTTATCTTTCTTCCTCCATCTCTCATGCTTTCTTTGTGTTTGCTAATTGTTGGATTTGATGCTTATTGGGATTGAATGTTCTTATGCTTTTTGTGAGAGAAAGGAAGAGAGAGAAGAGCGAGTTTCTATCATTGTGGATCTTAGTGTTAATGGTTGTAGTGTTAGTGGATCTTGGTGTTAATTGCACATGCTGGATTATGAAATATGCTATCGCTCTCATGGGAACGAACCTCCATGTGACAACTAACTTCATCTCCTCGATGCTTGTGTGCTTGGATATAGAGTTGAGGGTAGGATAGGAAATAGCCCACTACAATTTTGGCGCCGTTGCCGGGGATTATGAATAACTGAGCCTTGAGAGAGGCATTCCTCATCATAATCTATGCAGCAAAGGTTCGGAGGAGACAAGGCAGCCAACTCCAGCGTGTTTCATGCTTGTTGATGTATGTACTTACTGTGAATTCAATAAAGTTTAAGTTTGAGATCTATCTATACATACTTTATTATGGTTTGTGTATGAGTGTAGTTCAGAGAGAGCCTAACAGAACATTATACTATATGGCAAATGGAGTAACTAAGCTTGTTTGTTAACATGAAACAGAAAATGGTGCAGCTCAAGACAACAGTGGAAACTCTTGTGGAAATCTTTGTTGTAGCAGTCCATAGTCGCCCTCCTATGGGTGTCAAAACCTGTTGCTTATCTCAAAAAAGCTTCACTAAACCTGGCCACAGTCACTTGTAGTAGATCGTAGGTCAAACAGGTGCATTTGGCATCGATTTCAGCCTTTAAGCCTCCCTACAGCACCCACCCTGTTGTAGCGTTGAATCTGCAGCTCACACTGATTGTGTGGCTTTTGAGAACTTGTTTCTACACTCAAAAGATGTCCAAACCCTTGTGAATTTCAGCACTATCCTGCCATCAATGCTGATTTGGATTAAAGATTCTCAAAGTTCATGCCCTCCGCCAGTGATGGTCCAGGCAGAATGATGTGTGAATTTCAGCCCTCTTCGCAACCCTGTGCTCTGATACCAAATCTCAAGCTCTCTCTGCACTACACTCATACACAAACCACAGTCAAGCATGTATAGATAGATCTCAAACTCAAACTTTATTGAATTCACAGTAAGTAGTACATAGCATCAACAACCATGAAACACAATGGAGCTGGCTGCCTTGTCTCCTCCCAACCTTTGTTGCATAGATTATAATGAGGAATGCCTCTCTCAAGACTCACTTATCCACAATCCTCAAGCACCCCTTGACCCCGACCCTTCCTGATGTCGACAAATGGACCAATTCCATGCACAGTTGACACTTGCCACTTGTTAGTACCGTGACACATAGGCAAGCAAGTAGGCTACATGTGTCACATACACTGGACCAAGTGTCCTAGTGAGCATATGTCACGTCCTGTTTGACCGGTCAACCCTGACATGTAGCACTTATTCACTGGACCAAGTGTTCGAGTGAGCATGTGACACGTGTCTTGTTGACTAGTCATTTCCTACTTTTTAGAGGTCAGTCCAGCCACTCTAAATTAATGACCCAGCACCCTACGGCAAGGCTTAACAATGACTCAGAGGCTTAGTAACTCTAATAACAGTTTTATTTACATTTCTTTTACAAAGGTCACCATAGGTTGGCGACTTAGCCATTTCCGTATGCTACAAAAAGTACATATGTGCATAAAACTGTAAATAACCGAGATAGGGAGGATTAGGAACAAGAGGGAAGAGAGGACAGGGGGTATGGGGAGAAACTGTCATGCTGGCAGCTGCCTTTCTTGGAGGCATGCAAAACTCCCATCCCTCTCTTTCTCTTTGAATGCTATTTTTCAGTAGCTCTAATTTTAACTTTTCTCAATAATAAGCTAGCAGAATAGTCTTTTCTTGTTGATTTTCTCCCACAATTTTGGAGCAGTGGAGTGTACTTTTTCACCACAAGTTTGTGGGGTTTTTGGTGCACATGAAAGGTGGGCTTTTACTTTGAAAACATTCAAAATGAAATGAATTATCTTATTTTATTTTGTTTAACTTGTTCTATACATATGGGATGATACATTTCCAATAAAAATATGAAACAAGTACCCACAGTTCAATCATATGGTGAAGCCTGCCTATCTTATGTCAAACTAAAAACTCGGTGCAATTTTTCTGAAGTAAGCCCTCATTGGCTGTTTGCTGCATAAGGCATCAATGACTCGTCATCTTTTTTATGTTTTCTTGATGAGTTCTAGCACAAATCGGAGTTTGATTGTTATCTCTATAATATTATTATAGTGCTTATTTTGTTGCAAAAGATGATATATTGATTGAATTCTTCTATGACTAAACCTATTTTATAGTTCTTGCCTCTCTTTTGATAAAGTGATATTTTAATTTTTGAACAGGAGCTTGAAAGTAAAATTGAGGACTTACAGGAAGATTTAGAAATGAAAGAGGAATTGTTCAGTTTTCAAAGGTCGCAGGATGAAAGAATAAAACAAAGACTTGAGGCAGAAAATGATGTTCTTAAGAAAAAAACAACAATTGGCTGGATATTAGGCTTGCTATCTGGTATCATAAAATTTTGGAATAAATTGAATATACAATTTGAAATATCAAGATCAATCATTTTTCAACTACTTGTGAAGATGCCATTGTTTCCATCTTTTATCTCCTTAGACTTGTGTTACATATGATGGAACTCTCGACCACCAAACAAGACATTTGGGGGTTTTCGATTCGAGTGACACATGCATTTTTAGAGGTTTAATTAAGTAAAATTAAAAGAGTACAGGAATAAATTTGACTTGAATCTTTCAAGTCTTTATAGTAAGAATCTTAATCAGATTTTCAGTTCGTACAACTTCCTACTTTAAATTGCATAATCTTTTTTCGAAATGGGACCTTGGCTGTCCCATTAATTCTAGTTGTATGAAAGGATAGATTTCAAAACTAGCTTCTCTTTTTTATCTTGTAGAACCTCGCTTTCATCCTAGCAGCAAAATACTTCTCCCATTTTTAAACATTATGGAATCACGGGCTCTCTTCTTGCACAAATAACTTCCCAACTATTTTCTCGGATCACAAAACATTTCCAACTTTTGGGTAGATAGTTGTTGATTATGTATTGGTGATGTTTTGGATAAGACATTTCTTTCACCATGATGCCTTCATGTAGTACTCTCTCTCTCTCTCTCTCTCTCTCTCTCTCTCTCTCTCTCTCTCTCTCTCTCTCTCTCTCTCTCTCTCTCTCTCGGATTCCTGAGTCAGAGTGGACTAGCATTTCTCCTCTACACATCAGTATGCTTGCACGCATGATCTAGACCATTTGTTCCTCACCAAGTTTTACTTGCTGAGTTTGTCGTCATTCCACTACAAGTTGAGGCTCTAGAGAGTGGTGAGTCTTCCGGTTTCATGTTATCCACACGTAGCTTTTCTCTAATCTACCAGTGGGTTCTCATCAGTATATCAGGAGGGTTATTTATCGTGCATATTCTCGAGTGACTTGGCAGGGGCCCTTGGGGGTCAAACCGGACTTCTATCGCTCCAGTTTCCTAGAGCTAGATAGTGCCGGGGTCCCAATTTTGCCTTGTTATTTGGATAGCGAACTTTCACATTGCCTCTTTTTTACACTGGGTCAATTCCAAATTTCCTCACATCAGCTATATGAGGAGACGAGGCGCTTCCAAGGCATCCCTCATTTGAGTAGACTTTGTTAGATGTGCACATTAGGGGAGGCGGAGTCAGAGGAGCATTTTCTATTCAAGGGCCATGGCTATTATGAGATTCGAGGACGCTATCATTGCCTTTTCCGAGATTCTCCGATCACACTTCGCTCATTCACTTCATATGTTGACCCTCGTTGTGTGGCACTGATGTTGTGTGAGATGTTCCTGCTCCGTAGAGATATTTGTCAGAGAGATCAGTATGGATACCATGACTCCCAGCAGACCCATAGTACCTCCTTTTTCTCTAGGAGACGATCTAGAGCAGACATTGATGCCTTCAGCACATCCAGGGCTTTCATGCAGCGACATGAGCTTTTTCTAGATGGACAGCTGTTGGAGATTGTGTCATCCTACACCTATCTTGGGGTTTTTTTCACTGGTCCTATATTTGGCATGAGACATGCAGCTACAGCCAGACTTGGGAAGGGACATGCCTCCTTGGTCCAGCTTGAGCGTATTTGCTTTCAGAGAACCACTACATTGTATGCTGCAGATTCATGATGCCCAGGGCTGTAATAGATCCTAACACCACAGTAGGGCAAACACTAACTGATCCACCCAACCTTGCCTACTCCCTGATATAGAGTAAGCCCCTCCTAGCCCAGTGTGAGGACTGGTAGCATGCTACTGCCAAGTGTCGGCCACATGGCACTGACGTGGCCGACTGCACGTCGGGACCCAACTGGGGGCCCTATCCTGCTGACAGGGTCCCTAGGCTGTGTTAGGCCCGCCATGGCTATGGACCATGCTGGGGCACACTACTCACACTGTCTTGCCCTGTTGGTCATGTACGCTGGACACGACCCTGACTGTGGTATCTGACCTATCTGTGTTCTCTAGGGTTCGGCACTGGTTACGAGCTCGTAACACTCCCTCCCCCTTAAGAACCGTCTTGGTCCTCTAAGACAAAGTCTGGAAAAATCTTGCGAAGGACGCTGCCTCTTTCCCAAGTGGCATTCTCAACAGGCTGATCATTCCACTTAACCAGATATTCTCGGTATAGAGTATGACGAGTCTGCGTCTCTCTACTATCAAGAATCTCCTCTGGTTCATGTGGAGGTTGTTGAGGATCCAATGGGAGAACTAGAACACTGTCCCCTACCAGATTATCTGATCTGGTTAAGGCTTTTCGTAACTGACTTACATGAAAAACTGGAAAAACCTTACTGTTGTGTGGGAGTTCTAGTTCATAGGTGACCTCGCCTAGTCTCCTACTGATGGTAAAGGGACCACAATACCTTGGAGACAACTTAGCACACACTCCTGATTTGAGGGTTTTAGAGTCAATTGGGACTCTCAAGTAGACTCTCTCACCAGTGGAGAACTGCACATCCCGTCTATGTGGATCTGCATAATGCCTGGCTCGATCCTGGGATTGTCTAATGCTACGCTTAGCATGTTCTATCATCTGGTTTAGGTCTTCTAAAAAGTTTCTGGCTGCTTCAACTTTTTCTTGTTTAAACCCTACAGCTGTGGGTGAGCGTGGCTGAAAACCGTACATCAGCATAAATGGGCTGTATCCCGTAGCTGAATGTTTGGTACTGTTGTAAGCAAACTCTAATATCGAGAGATACTCCTCCCAATTAGTCTGCCTCTTGCTGACGTATGCACAAAGCATATCCTCCAGCACTTGATTTACCCTTTCTGTTTGACCGTCCGTCTGTGGATGGTCGATGGTACTCATATTAAGTTTAGTATGGAGATGATGGAATACTGCCTTCCAAAAATTTCCAGTAAACTTACTGTCCCGGTCGCTGACTATGCCGGAAGGTAGACCGTACAATTTAAATAGCCCGTCTACAAACAACCTCGCTAACTCTGGAGCTCTAACGGTTGTTTTGGTCGGAATAAAATGAGCCATTTTGGTCAGACGGTCAACTGTGACCCATATAGCGTCATTACCCTTTTGGGTTTTAGGCAGGCCTACTATAAAATCCATGGAGATACTCTCCCATTTACCAGCTGGTATTTCTAAGGGATGCAACAACCCTCCTGCCTTTAAACGCTCTGCTTTATTTACTTGACATTTCTGGCAACTGGTTACATACTGGTGGACGTCCCTTTTCATACTGGGCCAGAAAAATTGCCTACGAAGAAGCTCATAGGTCTTCTGTATGCCTGGGTGTCCCGCGCTAGGATTGTCATGACATTCATATAGGACCTGCTGCCTATAATCCTCTGAATTGGGGACACATACTCTATCTCTATAGAGCAAGTACTCATCCTGAATGGAATACTGTTTCCATTTGAATCCTTGAGTCAACTGACCCTCAACCACTGGGGTTTGCTTGGGTAATACAGGCTCAGAATCCTCAACGTCATCTGATGACGTATACTCGGACTCATCATCATCCTCAACGGAAGCTGCCGTATTCTTGGATGAACTGGCACCAGCCCCGGGAACTGGTTCTGGAGTCTGTAACTGTCTGTTCTGGACTGAGTTCCAGATAATAGAGAAGAATGCATCATGCTGGCATTTCCCTCTCAAGGACTCGAGTAACTCATTACGAATCTGAGTAAAACTCAGCTCGTTTATCATAGGCATTCTACTAAGGGCATCTGCTACTGTATTGAATTTTCCACGCCTATATCTGATAGACATGTCAAACTCTTGCATCAACTCTGCCCAACGAGCTTTCCGACCTCTAAGCTCAGGTTGATTGCAAAGGTATCTGAGACTCTCATGGTCTGTCAGGACCTCAAAGTTGGCACCATACAAATAATGCCTCCAAGTCTTAAGGGCATGGACTATAGAAAAGAGTTCCTTTTCATAGGCACTATACCTAGTCTGTGCTGGCTCGAGTTTTTTACTCTCGAACGCAACTGGTCGTCCACCCTGAGTTAGCACAGCACCTACTGCAAAGTCGCTAGCATCTGTTTCGACCACAAATGGCTGATTGGGGTCGACGACCTTTAAAACTGGTGCTGTAGCTAAGGCTGTTTTGAGAGCATCAAAGCTCTCCTGTTGTGCGGACTCCCAAATGAACTCCTTTCCCTTCCCCTTAAGGAGATTTGTCATAGGGACTGCTATCTGAGCATATTCCTTGACAAATCGTCTGTAATATCCCGCCAGACCAAGAAAGATTTGAAGTTCCAAAATATTCTGAGGTCTCAGCCAACTGAGTATGGCTTTAACCTTATTTGGGTCCATCTTAATCCCATCTGAAGAGATAATGTGACCCAAATATGCTACTTCTTCAACGAAGAATTCACACTTGGATTGTTTAGCATAAAGCTTATGCTTTCTGAGCAGTCGAAACACCTTTCTGAGGTGTTTTAGATGCTCCTTCCTCGTTTTGCTGTAGACGAGGATGTCATCTAAAAATACGACTACAAACTTACCCAAGTATGGTCTGAGGACACTGTTCATCAAGGTCATAAAGGTAGCTGGAGCATTTGTGAGCCCAAATGGCATCACCTTAAACTCATAATGACCGTGACGAGTCCTAAAAGCTGTTTTCGAGACATCTTCCGATTTTATACGGACTTGATGATATCCCGATCTGAGGTCTATTTTGCTGAAAAACTTAGCCCCGTCGAGTTGATCAAACAACTCGTCTGCCCGAGGCATAGGGTATTTATTCTTAATTGTGACTTTATTGAGGGCTCTGTAATCTACGCAAAGACGCATAGACCCCTCCTTCTTTTTCACCAATAGGACTGATGAGGCCCATGGTGAACTACTGGTCTGAATTTGGCCTTTCCCAAGATAGTCTGTTAACTGCCTAGTTATTTCTTCATCCTCTGTTCGGCTGACCCGATACGGAGGTTTAGAAACAGGTGCTGTACCTGGTACTAGGTTTATTACATGATCTACCTCTCTGCTAGGTGGTAAACCATGTGGCAAATCTTCAGGAAAAACATCTTTAAATTTAGACAATAAAGTTTCTAATTTACTGATTTTCTGCTGAATAGAACTGGAAATAGAAACTTCAGGAATAAACTGAAAGTCACATAAGAATACCTGATGGTCTTCGTCTCCGATTAGCTGACAGAGCTCTGAACTGCAGACCATAGGGCTGTTGGGAACATCATGCTCCCCATGCAACTGGATCTCTCGGCCTTTATACTGAAAGCTGAGGGTGTTCTCCTGATAGTTTCTGTGGAGGGAAGGTCCTAAACTGTAGAGCCAATCTCTCCCGAGAACAATGTCTGTTCGATCCAGGTGCATTATCTGAAAGTTTATTTGATCTTGGTACCCCTGAATACCAAGATTTAACTTACTTACCATAGTTTCCCATATTTTTTTATCTTCACCCTTAGCTAATGAAACTATGTACCTATGCTGACTAGGTACTTCTGGTAGTTTAAGCTTTTTAACCAGGGTGTGGTTGATGAAATTATGGGTTGCCCCATCATCAACCATGACTCTTACTGACTGGTTACCAACTTTCCCATGCATACGTACTAGGTCATGCGGCCCAAAGCTGAAGGGTCTCGCTAGCATTGCAGAGGTCAGCTGGCAACAGTGTTCATGATCTTCATGATACACTTTGATCTCGGAAGCTGCCGAGTCACTGGGGAAACATACAGTCTGAACAAGATGAACTTGTTTTTTATCTTTTTTAGTGAAAGGCCCCTTGGGACACTGTCTGACTGTGTGTCCCTTGCCCATACACACAAAGCACAAACGTTCTTGTTTGGCTTTCTCAAAATCATCTGGTTTTAAGGGCTGTATGAGTGAAGGGCGTTTCTGAGGAGCTTCACCTTTAAATTTATCTTCTTTCTTTCTTTTTAAAAATTTCTTTTTAAATTGAAAGTCTTTCTGAGGAAGCTGCTCAGAAAGTGGTTGCTGTCTCGCTCTCTTCCTACCCACTGAATCATCATAGATTTGAGCATATCTGAGAGCTTGCTCAAGGGTAGTAGGCGAGTTTCTCTGGACCTCTACTTTATATTCATCTTTGAGGCCACGGACAAATCCCCTGATTTTTTGATAGTCATCCATATTTTTAATCTTTAAAATTGCTTCTCGATACTGCGAGATATATTGGATGAGGGACTTGTCCATTACTGTTCTTTCCCAGGCTTCCCAGGCTCTATCAAGTTCATTCTCTGGTAGAAATTCTCTTAGGAAAGCTTCTTCAAAAGCTTTCCATGACCGGGGAGTCTGCCCAGTCTCCTGGAGATTTAACCACCACTTATAGGCCATAGGCCCTAAAGAAAGACTGGCCTCAATTGCTTGCAAATGGTCAGGGGTCTGTTTAAGAGCATGAATGTTCTTCCATTTGCTGAGGAAGGTTTGTAGAATATCTGCATTTCTATCCTTCTCTTCCCCATTAAAAGTAGGAGGCTTTAAATCTTTAAAAACACTGGGGTGAGACCGTAAAGTCTCACCCGAAACTGATGGAAGTGGAGAAGGGGATAACTGAGAAGTGGAGGGAAGGCTTCCTTTCGCGGAACTCAAAAACAAGTTTTTGAGTTCAGCGAACGAGTCGTCCACACTGGACTTGAAATTGGCTAATGCCAACTTCAGTTCATCCACTTCTGTTACCAATTGGAGGAACTGCTCCTTGGTAACCAGTTCGTCGAGTTCTTCGGCGAACTGTTCCTGTTCTTCCACTTCCATGGGTTCCTTCCCTTTTTTGTAAGCCAAGGCTTCTGTTTCAAGTTCGTCGAAGCCTCTCTCCGGGGGTTGATCAGGTCCCTGAGGAGTGGTCATCTTCGGAACTGAAAGAGAGCTACCTTAACTTCCGAAGGAAAAAAAGTCTAAAAGACTAATTTACAACTGTACAAGGAGGGAAAGAAAACTTAGCTCTTTCTGAGAACTGTACTTCCACAGAGAGAATCAAGAAAAGCCCTTTCAGCTCTTCCTCCACTGCTTTCAGATCTGCTGTCCGGAAAAATCAGAGATCAAGGTACCAAGAAAAAGAAACAAACTTCTGATCGTCTTGGCCCCTTCCCTCGCTATCTGAGGTGTATACTTTTTGCTCCAAAATTCCCGTTTTAGGACCCAAAACAATTGCAAACTTGTGGTTCCTGCCAAAGACCTTCAGCGCTGGACCTGCACCCACGATTCTGTCTCAGAGACCTGCACCCACGATTCTGTCTCAGATCCGCTCCAAATTCCAGAAAATTTCACTCCAAATTCGAAGTTTCCACCCAATTTGGCAGCGCTGGACCTGCTCCACGTTTTCTATTTAAAATGTGCTCAAAAATCCACAACTGATACATAAAAATCAAGGGTAAATCCCTGATTTTTCAGCGCTGAGCTTCTACAAGGGATTGTGCCTCAAACAACTGTAAATTCCCAGCAAATTTCAAGGATTTGAAAGCTGTTCCTACAGCGATTTTCCTCCTCAATTCTTTTCTGAGAATCTGAGAAATCTTTCCTATCTTCTGATAGCTTTCTCTACTGCTGTCCTGAACTCCCTAGGATGGAGATGGCTCTGATACCAGTGTAATAGATCCTAACACCACAGTAGGGCAAACACTAACTGATCCACCCAACCTTGCCTACTCCCTGATATAGAGTAAGCCCCTCCTAGCCCAGTGTGAGGACTGGTAGCATGCTACTGCCAAGTGTCGGCCACATGGCACTGACGTGGCCGACTGCACGTCGGGACCCAACTGGGGGCCCTATCCTGCTGACAGGGTCCCTAGGCTGTGTTAGGCCCGCCATGGCTATGGACCATGCTGGGGCACACTACTCACACTGTCTTGCCCTGTTGGTCATGTACGCTGGACACGACCCTGACTGTGGTATCTGACCTATCTGTGTTCTCTAGGGTTCGGCACTGGTTACGAGCTCGTAACAAGGGCTCACCTCTGCGGATTGGTTTTATGACATCACCGACCAGCTCCGCATTCATGCCCTTGACAACGATGACATGGGAGTTACCAGGATTTTAGAGGACAGCTTGGGACCTACTACCCCTTACGGTGAGCATTTGTTGCAGTTTGGAGAGGCCCATGAGTTAGCCATTTACAATGGCCTAACTTGTTGGCCAAAATCCGGCAGTTATACTTGTCACCCTCACAGTGGTGGACATAGTGTTGTGGATTACCTCATGGGATCACCATCTTCCATACCTCTCATCTCTGATTTTCATGTATCTCCCACCACTCTCTCTCTGATCACTCCTTTCTCTCCTTCGCTATCGGCCGCCTCCCACCTCCACAGCCATCCTCACACCCCCTGCTTACACGGGTACCTAGGTATACATTCAGTTCTCTCTATACACCAGTCTACCAGGAGTTCCTAACCTCCTTGCTCCATTCCTTCCCTCACGATAGTACAGTCGAGACTCAAGCTGCCTTTCTTAGCACTTCTCTTCATACCGCTGCTTCCCTTGCTTTTCCATCTAAACCCCATAAAAGCATAGGCACCCGCTCCTCATCGATACGACCCACACACCCCCCGTGGTATGATGCTGAATGTCGCTCTCTTTATAAACTTGTCACCCATGCCCGCACTCACGATCCTCATCTCCTCCACTCCGCCAGGCGCTCTTACCGTCGCACACTCCGCCGAAAAAAGCGTATCTATGATGACTCCGAAGGAACGCGTCTTGTTGATCTTCTCTTCAGTTCCTCTTCAGGCGTCTTTTGGCGTGAGTTTATCCCTCGTGCTCCACCACCCCTCCTGGATGACCTTCGCATATGGACCGAATATGCTACCAAACTATATACCATACCCACTGACGCACCCATCTCTATCTCCCCACGCCCCTCTGAGTTCACCTTCTTCACATATGACATGGTACTTACGGCCATCAAGAGAATGAAGTCCCATAAAGCAAGAGATATCAAAGACCTTGAATTTGAACTCCTAACCCATGCTTCCGACCTCCTTGCTCCCACACTAGCCACTCTCCTCAATTCCGCCGTTGTCTCTGGTTTCCCCTCATCCTGGTGCACCAACATCATCCACCCTATTCATAAAAATGGTGATCCCATGATTCCTAGTAATTACCGCACCATCATGATCGGACATGTTCTCACGAAGCTCTATGGTACCATACTCCAGTCTGCAGTGAGTTCAGAGGCGGAAGCTCGGAGATTACATGCATTGGGGCAGGCAGGTTTCCGATCTCATTATTCTACCACTGACCGTATTTTTACACTTCGAGCCTTGATTGAGGAAGCTAAGTACAGGAAAGAGAGGGTTTACTGCTGTTTTGTAGATTTCAGGAAAGCCTTCAATTCTGTACCACACTCCTTGCTCATTCAAAGACTTCGTGACCTTGGTTTCTCCACAGATATTGTTTTAGCAGTGATGGCTCTTTATGAGAAGGTCTTGGGATGTTTCCGACATAGCAGTGGCCTATCTGATCACATTTGGAGCACCACTGGGGTGAAACAGGGGTGCTCTCTTTCACCGGTTCTCTTTGGATTGTATATTGATGAGTTAGAGCGAGTCATCTCACAGTGTGGCGGGGGTGGCTGTAGACTTGGCACCATTCTGATTGCTATTCTCCTTTATGCGGATGATGTAGTACTAGTATCCCCGACCAGAGAGGGTTTGCAGAGGCAGCTGGATTGTTTTTAGGGATTTTGTACCAGATGGGAGTTGGGGGTGAACACTGCGAAGACCAAGGTTATGGTCTTCAACACTTCTCGAGCCTTCATGCAGCGCCAGGAGCTCATCCTAGATGGACAGGCCTTAGAGGTAGTTTCCTCTTATACCTATTTGGGGATACTCTTTTTTGGTCCTACCTTCAGCATGCGGCAGGCTGCCACCACCCGACTTGGGAAGGAGCATTCCTCTCTTGTTCAGCTTGAGTGGTTCTGTTTCAGGAAGCTCATCCGAGATGCTCGCAGTAAGTGTAGACTCTTTGATACTATTGTCACCCCCACAGCCTTATATGCAACAGAGACATGGTGTACCGGCCTCCCTTCATCACATTGGGCCAGCATTTCACGATTGTAGACCACCATGTTAGCTCGTATGATTCGGGCGAAGCCCTCGGTTCCACATGACATCCTTCTTGCAGTGATGATGATGACCTACTTGCCCACAGAGACCAGAGACAGCGTCCCACACATACCCATGTTGCAGCACGAGCTACTCGACCTATCACGAGGAGACCTCTTCATCCTCTCAGACGACGTCAGAGACCACCAGTGGCCCTTCATGCCGCAGGCCGTATTACATCCTTCTATAGCATCAGCACCAGCAGGACAGGACTAGATGATAGCGTCATACCTCACTCATGACTGGTAGCAGTATACATGCTCCCACTTGTTTCTTATAGCATCACATCTATTTCAGTTTATAGCTTTAGCTCTAGACTTGCTACTTTTGTTATTGTTTTGGAGACGTTTCAAACGCTCCTATGGTTACCTATGGTTACCACATACTTGACATGTACATTTACTAGTCTTATATGCCTTTTGGCATGGAAAAGACATTAATAAAGCTTTCTTTCTTTCTTTCTTTCTTTCTTCTTCTTCTTCTTCTTCTTCTTCTTCTTCTTCTTCTCTCTCTCTCTCTCTCTCTCTCTCTCTCTCTCTCTCTCTCTCTCTCTCCAGCGATGGCTGCCTGGTGATCCCCCCCTTCCCCTCTCTCCATGGCAAAGAAGGTTAGGGGGAGCCCACGCTCCCCACACCTGACCTCAGTCCAGCACGTCTTACACTGGAATGAGGAGCTAACTTTTTCTTGGAGCTTACTTTAGAACATCCTTAGACATTCCAACTTTTTGATTCGGTAAGAATGGTATTTCTGATTTTATAGACAATAGTCTTAAAAGTTAAGAGCCGCACAAGTCTCGTAACTTATGATGTAAGTTGTAGTGTTATGTTTTATTCCGTCAACCCGCGAGAGCCTGTGCCGTTTCCTCGTACTTTAGGGATTGTCTTTTGCATATCTAAAAGTAGTACCATTGAATGCAAGATTTTTCATGATAGTTGCAAGAAATTGTTCTCTCGATAGTCATGGGAAAATGCAGCTCTATGTTTCCCCAACTGGGGAAAGACCCTGGGGAAATGTTATGGGAAAACGCTTTGGGGGAAACGTTTCCCCCACAACAACACTTGTATCATTTATTTAGTAACCAAATTTGACCGCTATCAATAATGTGTAGGAGTCTTGTTCTTCATTGCAACATAATTTCTTCCTCTTCCACATGAACTATTGTAATTACCTTGCAGTAGTTCGCTAAAATTTGTACATACAGAATGTTCTGTACACTCAAAAATAAACTCTTGACAAAATCTCAGAACTGAATTCTATGGTTCTACCCATAGATCCAGCGGTACCAGGTTAGTATGAAATTAACTTGGTAGGGACTCATGGGTCCACTAGGCCTAATTGTGACATTAAGTACCCCAACTTGACATATTGGAGGTACCTTATTCTTTCTATGTAACTTATAGAAAGTTGGATAGTCAATAGTCAAGTAGTTGGACAGCCAATAGTCAAGTAGTTGGAAAGCCAATAGTCAAGTAGTTGGATAGCCAATAGTCATGAAGTTAGATAGTCATCTTGGACTATATATATGTGTGCATCCCATTTGTATCCGTAGATCCCGGTACCACGGTACCATAATATATATATATATATATATATATATATATATATATATATATATATATATATATTCTAATATTTAAAAATAAAATAAAATAAAATCAAGTGGGCAATATGGGTATCAGCTTGAAGCTGTTGACGAGAGTAGTGCATTTATGCAGGTTGCCGGTTCTGACGAGAGCGAACAACCAAAGGACCAAGGGGATGCAAAACACCAAAAAGTGTGTTTTCGCTCAGGGAGTCGGAAGGCCAAATCATGAAGAGGTCGTACCCCTGGACCCCGCCGTTGGGGGGCTCTGCCCCCCAAACCCCCTGCCGTGGGGCTACCGCCCCCCGAACCCCCCAAGACTTGCTGCTATATAGAAACTGTAATCTAGCCATCTCATAACCATCATGGTCTCACAGTAGACCCTATACTAACAACCGTGCTCAGTAATGGCTTCTCCTCATAACGGGGGCCTTACAGATCTGAGCTCACGGTTAACTAGTGACTACTAAACTGAGAGGTGCATTATTTAGTTGTCTAACACATTTTGTAGCTGAAAGCACCGGCAACCTGCATAAATGCACTGCTCTCGTCAAGAGCTTCAAGCTGATACCCATATTGCCCACTAAATTTAAAAAAGAAAAATTAAATTAAATTAATTTTTTTTTAAAAAAAAATTAAAAAATGGTGCCGCCCTGGTACTGCGGATTTTTGGGCGGCACCATAATGGCGGTACCACGTGCCACTATGGTTCTACCATTTCTTTTCACCATGGATTCCTGTTCCGTAATTGTATGTTCCATTTCGAATGTATGGAACATAACATGTTTGATTTGTAAAAAAATTGAAATTTTTTGTTGATTTCTTTTTTTAAGTATAAAAACATTCCCAATAAATTAGCTTTTTAATATGTACGGAACTCATGTGGAACACCCATATGCCATGGAACTGGGCTTTTAATCTTCAGAGATTGGAATGCAAGGAGCTATGGCTACATATCAACTTAGGCATGTAAGCAGTTTGCTGCATATGATCCTTGTCATTTTTGCTGTTTAGGCTTGAAGCATGGCTAAATCTGTATGATCAAACTGCTGATTTCAACCATTGCCCTGATTGAATTTTCTGTTTTTGATCCTTTCAGAAGTGATCCTTCATGTTGAACCAAGGGGAGTTGGATGCATGATGAGGATGGTGCGGAAAGTACAGAAACAACTGGAAGCTGGAAAAGTTGTCTCTCAAGAAGCAACAAGGATGGATTGCACCTACATAGAAAGGGAAATCCAAAGATTGCTCAATGATTGTTTGTGGAAAGATGGAGCTGAGAGGGATGGTGACACTCAGGTGACAGTAAGCAGGAAGGAGTTGGTTTTGATCAGTTGCAGGTGGCTTGTAGATAAGGCTTTTGAGTTTGTCTTGGTCAGCTTAATGGACAATACAACCTAATTAAATAGGCCTCTAAAATCAGCTAAGTAGGCCTATTATACATGGCTATTCAATCAATTATGGAGGCCTATTCAATTGGCCATTTGGGTGATCTCTATCCTTCTGCAGATGTTGCTAATGTATAGTTTCTGGTAAACTATATGCTATATTGCATAGTTAGGAGTGACCATGCTTCTTGTCATGCGAAGAGCCTTCATGGCATGATGTCTTTTTTATGACAATGGTGATTGACTTTCGTTACATTATAGTATCATCTTTTTTGCTGATGTGGGTTCTCAATCCTTTTACAATATGCTTCTAATGGTGCCATATATCTGCAGAAAAGGGGAAAAGTTGGGAGGAACAAAAGTCGCGGACAATCAAGTCAAACCTTAAAATCACAAAAATCGTGAGAGTTCTCAATTTTTGGCTATTTGGACTAAGCACATGTCAGGCTGAAGATGTGGAAGTCTATCAAACTTGCAATTTATATCATCATTCTCATGGTTTAGGGTTTAGGGTTTGGCGCACTCCAATTCAAGTCTGACTGACTACTTGCGTTCTTCAATTTTCAGGAGGAATGCTAGGATTAGGGTTTTAGTTTAAGTACACTGTTAATTCAAGTTTAAATCTTATGCATGGACTGACTACTCTTGGTCTTTGATTCTTCAGGAGTGCTCGTGGAGATCAGATACCGACCTCTAAATCGCAGAGACTGTGAGAGTTTTTGCTTCTTTCCCCTCCTTTGGGCTAAACCCCAAACACTTTGTTTGCAATTTCTTTCCTTCGCAATTGACAGGGTATACAATAAAGCATGTTAATTTTCCTTTTGAAGAACAGGTTTTTCAAGTTTCAGACTAACTGCCGAATCCAATAAATTGTTGATATTGTTGTATTTTGTTCATCATCCCGGGGGTCACGAGACACGATGCTTATGAGTTGAAGAACTTTGCAGAAAATGCAAGCCAGTTCAATCATGTCGCTCTGTACCTCATGGACACACTGCAGGCGACAGTTTTGATGTGGCACAATGTAGACAAGAACCTTCAGCCTATGAGTTTTCTCAAGATGATGAATCGTCTCATTCCGGAACAGAGAGAGAAACTGCCAATGAAAAGGGGAAACTTTCAAGCTTGTGGGCAGAGGTTAAACTGCTTGACAAAAATGATCTGCGATTGGCTGTGCTAAATGACCACCAATCTGAGATGGAGAGAATGCTGGAGACAATTGAAGCCCATTTGAAGTACCTTATTGAAACTGAAAAGAATCGAAAATGGCAGGAAGCGCAAGCACGACATTTGGGCTACTCGCCACAACAAAGTTTGCCAAAATCAGCTGTATGGAAACCAAAGAGCTTGGAAAATGATTGTTCATAAATGGATTGAAGGACCCGATACACTGTTTCTGGGGTATCCTACCTCAGAACAGCATAATTGTCTAAAACATTAAACTCTCCTTAATCATTTTTTTATCATACTTGGATTGTTCTTGAAGGAAACCTGAACCAAAGTCATATGCTGTAAGTCTATAAGCTTATCTTTAAAAACATATGCTTTCTTTGAAATGATATCATTAGTTTATATAGAACAGTTACATTACCACAGGGAAAGTTTAACCATTATGTGCAGAAGGGCTAGAAGAGTTTTCTTATTAAATTCAGTTAAAAGATTTTCTACCATGTGAAGGTCCAAGTTAAAGAAAAGATGTGAAAGTCCTCGTAGTGGTGCTGAATATACCACAACCTGCAGGACTTCATTAGACGACAAACGTGGTCTCAATTGGCCCATATGGAGTGAAGGAAAAATCCACTTCCCTGGATAAGTTTTACAATTATTCCATGTCTCCACCTCGGTTGTTGTGACTTGATGTTTATTGTAGATGAGCCCTGTTTCTTTTTTGAAAATATTTGTATGTGCACCCCAAGTTTCAATCGATCCATTCTTGTTTGAATTACCCTTTCAGGTGCATCTTTTGCAGGGATGATCTTCTATGAGAGTAGCACTGGATCTCTCTGAACTTGCAACTGGATCTTCCTCCTGCTGAAGCTATCTCTATTTTTTCTCTTGGCATTGGCCTTGTCTTTTTAATCCATTGTGTTCCACGCAGTGCTTTTGCTTATTATTGGCGTTGTTGTTGCTTTTAGGGCTTCCCTTGGACTGAACTTTCCTCCATGCCCATGGTTTTCCATGTCTAACATATACATGTTATACCTTCCCTTATTCTTTTAGACTAGGTAACTTCAAGAAAACCTTTAGACTAATCTAGTCCTTGAAAAAGCCCTTAATTGTTAACCTGCCATCTTTCCAGTTGCATCTTGGATCCCTTAGTGCATTTCTTCTCTACTTGGATTAAGCTTGCTTTCAGGTTGTCCACCTAGTTTGACTTAAAAAATGTCCACGGACTTGGGAGTCCACGTTACTGAGGGACTTCTCAACTGCTCACTTTATCCTCATATGTTCAATCCCTTGAGGGACCTTTTCAAGAGTCCACTTAGGGACCTCTCACAGTGTAAACTTGTCCATATGAGGAACTTTTCAGATCTTTTAGAGTCTTCAGGATAGCTATGGTTCCCTGTAGTCATAAAATTCCACATATATGGGATCATATAAAGCATGAAGCGCTGCAATTTGACGAGCAGTTACCGAAAGATCACCAACACAAATCGTAAGTGAAGTCCGACAAGCAATGCAGATGGTTTCTACCACAAACAGCTCAAGCACCTCAATAATCCAAAGCTAAGGAATGAGTGTTTCTAGCCTCTCTTATAGTTTTTTGGGGAACTCCAAACAAACCTGTAAAGAAACCTCAATGTGTTATCTGAAAAGTAAGGGAGGTAGCAGTTTTGGAGGATAATAAAGAGCCAGTGCTCATACCAAATCAAAACTAAAACCATCTTATGCGAGAAGTAGGGGGAAAGAAGAAGCTCTTCCTTTGCTTTGCCCACATGATTAGATGCCAAAACATATACTCGTGTATATCGTCGTCTATATTGAGACTACAATTATTGCTTGCAAAAAATATGAGATTGAAAAATGACAGATTTAGCTTGATGCCCTTATTTACATGCTAAAGGCCTAGGGGGATTGTATGTCCTTAACACTCCCACACAAAAAGAAATTGCTCTCAATATTGAAATGAAAATTATACAAAGGTAGCTATTGCAAGACCTAAACTGTAAAGTTGCATATGCTAGGGGTGCCATCAAAGAAAAGCTGATGTCGTTTGCTAGCCGCAACAGTGCACATGCTAGTAAGTTGTTGCATGAAGATCCAAGATGACCTCAATGTTGCAACATGACGAGTACAATCCATTGAATGGTTAAACGTAGACAAATGGTCAAAGAATTCTAAATGAAGGCATCACGATGAAGATCATGGACAAGTTGTTCCCTATAGTCATATACCAAGCAAGCCACAAGGATCAAGAATGCTAAAAGAAACGCAACAATATGAACATCCATGTACCAACTTGACAAGGCCAATGTTAAACTAATCAGGACATTGTTGCTACATGTAAATCGTGATGTTGTGTATAAGTGTAAAAATGAGCAATGGACCACGTGAACAAATGATGCCATAGAAAAAAAACATCAACATGAATTTGGCCATATATATAGAAGGATATCCCCAACCAATTTGATATGACTAAGATTGCCAAATAAATGCAAGAACATGAACTACGTTGTATACAAGAATATCCCAATCCATTCTGTTTGACCAAGAACACTATGCTCTTAGGCAGATCCAAAGCCAATATGATAGAGACCAATTTTTCCATCTAAAGAGTATATCATAAAATTAAGGAGATAGAGAGGAACACCAACCAAATAGATTCCAAGCTATATGACGGGATCTTAAATCCCTAAAAGTAGTTGCAATAAGTGTCTCAAAAGATATAGACCACATAAACCATGCTTGTAGCATAAATTGTGACTCCTAAATAGAAGGCATGATTGAAGAGAGTATGTCATCCCTTTACATAGAGCCATTGTGAAATTAGACCCCTCAATATGAAAGGACTCGTAGGAGCCCACATGAAATGTTAGAGAATAGGTCTGATCGCCGGGCCTATGATGCCACATAAGCGACCACAAAGTTAGTGGACACTCACACATCATGATAACAAACAACAATTGTAGAGACATCGTATAAGGTGAATCTAGAAAAGCCAAATTTCAGCATCAAAGAATATTGTGACTATTGCATGTCATAGTAGGAGTATTGAACAAATGCAAAATGTGCAATGAGATGTGAAGTCCATTAGCATCACCAATGTATATTATCACAATGATCCAAAACAAGTTGTATCAACAAAGCATGCCAACTACCTTGAT
The DNA here is from genome assembly GCA_029204225.1 of Diphasiastrum complanatum. NCBI lineage: Eukaryota > Viridiplantae > Streptophyta > Lycopodiopsida > Lycopodiales > Lycopodiaceae > Diphasiastrum > Diphasiastrum complanatum. The sequence goes on along the minus strand of CM055105.1, from coordinate 36,404,737 downwards.
AAATGCCCCAAAAAATTTGTAAGGTAAGAAATGTCTAGACCAATAGCAAATGAATGGCATAAATGCATTCCAAGCAAGTCTTTTAAACCAGAAACACCAAACAACAACACATTTTTAGTTCAAAAAATGTGTATGCATGGGTGAGGGGAGGAGGGTGCATGGGTGCACCCATACACATGTGCACCACATGCGCACAAATAGTTTTATATATTATGATATACAGCAACGAATCGCGATTCGCAAATTGCTGGCCCAAAAAACTAGCAATTTGTTGGTTTTCCAGCAAAACATGTTTTTTTGTTTTTCCAAAAAATATAGACAATATGGTGTCAGATTAAGTAGTCCCGAATTTATTTTACGGTTCCATGACTATTTCCCATTTTAGTAGTGTTTTCTGAATTTTTCGTTTATATGACAGTGTGCATGAGTGCCATGTTGACGGCACGTATTGAGTAGACTTGAAAGATGCATCTTGTAAAGAGGAGCGTATGCGGTACCCCCTAAAAGTAAGAGTGTATAGACATATGTACTTGTTTAAGCTCTTTTGTGAATATAGTTCAATAAGCATTATCTTGGGTTGTGAAGTGATCTCTCTTTTAGTTTATGAGTCTTTTTGATGAATTGCTTGCTGAAGAGCTAACTATTGCAGATTCTTGACATGGTATCAAAGCTTGGCCGTGGAGCAGTTTGCCATTAGCTTGGAGCCGAATTCTGGGAGAATTTGAGGAACCGTTTATGGTTAGTCAAGCAAGCAAATCAGTCAGTATGTGCTGCAGAATTGAGTTCTCGGTATAAGCTATGGATTTGACTTGGGTGCAAAGCTGTGAAATTGTCAAAATTTTGAGCTTATTGGTGTCAGCAAGTGTGCCTGGCAAAACCAGGTTGTTTACAACCGATTTGGCACCAATCGAGATACTGTCAATTCAAGCATAAATCTAGCAGCAGGGCGAGCTACAATGAGAGCCAGTTAGCCACAAAAAATCGCAGAAAAAAGTGAGGAAAGCTCAAGAAGTTCTCTATACAATAAATGAATTTCTGAAAAATAAAATCGTGGAGAGGGGCGCATTTATGAGGCGATCTGCCCTTCCGATGGCCACTAACAGCCGCGGCCAGGATAGTTTGTTGGATCAAAATTTCTAGCTCCTTGAAAACCCTAGCTATGGTGAAGACATTCCCAGATCGTTGGATTTTTCCAAAGGGAAATCAGTTTAATCTCAACCGTAGAAAAGGTGAGAACCATTGGATTCTCAGGGTCCAAAGGGTAAACAGCCCTTCAACTTTATTGAAAATTTTCAAGGGATCCTGAAATTCAAATTCACTTGAAAGGTGGTTTTTTTTCAAGGCGAAGAAACAGTGTATTTTCTTTGGAGGCCCATAACTTTGGGCCTATTACTCCGTCTAAGGTTGTCCAAAAGCAAAAAATTTCCAAGTTAAGGGCAAAAAAGTACTGCACACTACAAGTACAACTTTTCTCGGACAGAGTGATCACATAATCACAGAGAGAAAGTGCATTAAGGGGAAAGGTAGTTGGTGATCCCGCATTGGAGCGATTTTCAAAAGTTCCACCGATTTTGACTAGTTAGGCCAAATCAAGTGGCAGGAGGGCCTGAAACATTTTGTGGTCAGACTTTGAAGTTGACTTTTGAGGCTTATAATTGCTCTATAACCTTTTCATTTGGCCTCATTAAAGCGTTATAGGAGTTTTTTTGGGTAGAATGGCGGGATTAGGGGAATCCGTGCTTGGAGAAGCCAGTAAAGTGGACAGGATGTCCAGTTATAGCATTTGAAAATTCAAAATGAAGAGTATTTTGATGGAAAAGGATCCGTGGGACATTTTCACTGGGGTTGGAGCATAGGCCAAATACAACTCTAGCCAACATTCACGCATATGACAAAAGGGCACAAAAAGCCTTATCATTGATAAATTTGGTAGTGAAGACCATGTCATTGCCCAAATTAGTGAAGTTGTAGTGACAAGAGGAGCTTGGGAGGCACTCATAACACAATTTCAAATGGCGAACCCATCACGAATGATGTTTTTTAGGACCAAACTGATAGGTGTTTGCATGGAGAAAAATGAGGGAATAGGGTCCTATTTCACGCGAATTAAGGAGTTGCGAGACCAGTTGATAGCTATTGGCAAACCAATAAGAGATGTAGATATAGAGCTTGTTCACACGACGATAATGAATGGCCTATCCAAAAACTTCCAAATGTTTTCAAGTGGCATTGCTTTGAGGGAGATGTTACCAACGTTCAAGGATCTTCACGACATCTTGTTACAAGAAGAACAAAGGTGAGATGTGAGAAAATCTTGACGACCTTATCAAAATTCAATATGCCCAATACCATGTCTCTTGAATTCTTCTACCAATTGATTTGGACTTAAAAGCCTTTGTGAATTGTCTACCAGAAATTGTGGATAATTTTATATTATAATTGTTAATTTTCTTTAATTTTAATCTTCTAAGTTAGGTTATACTTCACTCAGTGTTTCATGTAAGCTTTTTACATGAAGGTGATGTTACTAACTTATTGAGAGTGAAACCCAGATGAAAAAATATATCGCTTAGTGTACTTCCCAAACCTGAGTTTGTATTCCAGGATAGAGGTTAACGGTTAGAAACCCGTTTACTTGTTTGATAAGTAAGTCAGACTAAGGATAATGATTTTCAAGGTTAATATTGAAAGTTAAAGGAACTGTTTCTGATTTTCTTTCTTGTTTCGAGGACAAAACCAGATTAAGCGAGGAAGAATGTTATGTCCACGTCCTGTGTATAGGATTCGGTATAGTCCTAGAGTTGGATACCCAATACTCTAGTGAATCAAGGTTTGGGACAGTCAATGCATGTGTAGAGTATCAATAACAATTGAATCTATGTATAGGAGAGTTGGGACCTTGCATTACTATTTGCACATAGGGTTCTTAGCCTTATATAAGGAGACCAGACTCTCCCTACTCCATCATTGTTTTAGTAGATTCATTGCCAAGATCTCTCTCTTCTCTCATGCTTGAGGGTGAAGCTTCTAGAGATTGATTGGTTGCTTCTACTTGGTTGGATGGTTTCTCCACAGCGTGTTCTTTATTGTTTTGTCTTGTAAGCGGGATCTTGAGGAGATTTCCCTTACAATTAGCATCACAACATTCCATTGGTCACATGCATTGGTACATGGACTCATGAGCAACAAGCCACATGACTGCTGACAACAAGTCATGGTTCAAAAGCCTGGAGCTTACCTACGACGAAGATAGAGTTGCTTAGGCGAATGGGGATGAGTGCCAAATTCATGGAGTTGGCACAACGCCTATTCAATTTTCTGATGGACATGTGAAGGTAACTAAAAATGTTTTGCATGTTCCTAGCCTTCAGAAAAGTCTATTATTTGTTGGTACAATGTAGATCATAATTTGAAGGTAGAATTCAACAACAAGAAATGTCTGATCAAGGATGTGAAACAGGATTTCAAAGTGATGGCTTTAGAGATAGAACTTGTGGATGTTGTTGTCACAAAGTGCAATGCCTTGGCATGGACATCTATAGCATATGAACTTCAAGAGCTTGAGGTTGCTTCGTAAGCTCAAGATGGTAACTGACCTACCCAATTTGGATGACAGAGAAAAATCCATTTGCAAGGGAGGCCTACAAGGCAAGTTACACAAGGAAAAGTTCAACAAAAAAGGAGCAACAAGGGCAAAATGGGTACTTGAGCTGGTGCACTCCAATCTATGCGGGCCATGAAAGTAATGTCTGTTGGTGGAACATTTTATTTCTTGACCTTCATTTTTTACGAAAGACTTGGATCTACACGATTAGAGAGAAGTTTGACACATTTGGATTTTCAAGACCTTCAAAGTATTGGTGGGAATCCAATCAAGTGCTAAGATCAAAGTACTTAGATCTGATCGTGGTAGTGAGTATCGATTCACATCTTTTATTGACTTTTGCAATGAACATGGCATTAAATAACAGTTTGCACAAGTTGATACACCTCAACATAATGGATTAGCTGAGAGAAAGAATCATACCATTGTCGAGGCTGCTAGGGCAATGATGACACATATGGGTATTACTTATTCTTTCTAGGCCAAAGTCATTAAAACTGTTGTGTTTTTGCAAAACAGAAGCCCAACAGTTGATGTACCTAATCACATACCCGAAGAGACATTTAGTGGTAAGAAGCCTAGGATGGGTGGGTTGAGAGTATTTGGATGCCACATGTATGTTCTCATACCCAAGAGTACTGAAAGGACCAAAATGTAGGTGAAGGCCTTGAAGTGCATCTTTATAGGGTATGATGAGCAAACTAAGGGGTATACATGATATGATCCACTTGGGAGACGTATGCACATAAGTCGTGTTGTACTGTTTGATGAGATCGTGAAGAGACTGAGAAGCAACATGTGGCACTACATTCTCGTTAAGGAAACAAAAGCGACCCAGAGGTAATTTCAGCACTGATTGCCTGAACTTGAATTTGCAAAGCTCGTCACATTGATAAAGGATTCTGCATAATAGTTCAAATAGGACTTGAGGGTGCGGTGCTCTCTGAACCTTTTCGGATGGTCATTGAATTCATGTGAATATTGAGAAATCCTCAGGAACAATGAAGTAAAATTACAGCCAGAAATGACTAAGAGAACCATTACATACATGATAGACTACCGGTCGGAGATAAGTTACATAGAATTGAATAGATCAAGGTTGATGGCCACTTGATCTACCAAAAGCCAAATCCCCACGCATTGCCTACCCACACTAACGATCCCACAAGTGAACAATCAACCCGAGACCCGAAACTGGCATTATGGAATGCAATGGCATTAAAGAAATGACTTAATACCAACGAACATAATGAAACGTACATGGACTCTTTCTCAGCAAATAAATTTCCACCACCTTACAAGAATAATGTTGAGGACAAGGATTTTGTAGAAATGGGATCTTGAAGCCTACACGGAACAATCTTTAAACAAAAAACTGGCTAAAAAATTAATACTCAAGAGATTAGAAGATGAATGATTAAAAAAAAAAAAGATACTTGTAAGAAAAAAATTTCAAAGCAGAAAGGAGAAGAGGGGAAGGCAAGATCCCACATCCAGTCAGTCCTGACATGCAGAACTTCAGCAAGAGTGACAAAAGACGACGTATACTGGAGACTGAAACAACACTGACCTATCAAAACAAGCAGAACAAAGTTCTTCACAAAAAGAAGCAAGATTAGGGTTTCAACTCTCTGAAAAAGCTAGTGGTGCTACACACAATTGGTCAAAAAATAATTGTGAGAACGTTGATAAAAAAAATTGGGCCTTAAGTCGAGTTAGAAAATCCTACAAAAGCTGGCAATCAAGAATGAGAAGCCTTAAATACAATTGAAAGACACTTGTGTGCAAATTTTTGACAACAACTTTTAAGCCCGAGAAGGGAGTGCAGCAAGAAGGGTTCATGACCTTGTTTTCAAGCCATGACCAATTACAAAACCATGTTCTAAAGTCTAAATAACAAATAGTCTTTTCTTGACTCAGATTTAATATTCAATCTTTATGATGTTTCTATCACACAGTGCTACCTGCCTAGTGCTTCCAACTAAAAATCTTGGATGTTCAATTTTCAGGGACTGACTTCAATGGCATGACCATTGGTTTTTGTGCTGAATCAGGAATCCAATAAAGAGTTTGTTGCAATCGTTTAGGTGAAGTTGTAGGTCATGACCAAAGCTTATACAAATGGCTGTGAAATTTCCAAGATGGTCTTTGGACATAGTAACTGATAGGATGACAATACACATTATTTCCTCCAAAAGATGACGATCAGTCTTTCATATCCACTCGTCAGTAGAGGATGAAAGAAATGGACTCTTCTGGTGTTTATGAGGATGTGGTGGCGAACAAGGTAGAAAGGGAGAAGGCAACGAATGCGACGGTTTCAGAGAAAAAAATTGGGCCTTGTGGAGAAGAAGGCAGCGATTGCAGAGCGAGATGTTGTCTTGTTGTAGAGAAATGTGGCATATGCAGACAGGGACTCCATTTATTTGGATTGAGACAGAGCAATGGCAGCTTCAAAATTTGCTACTATGAACAAGAAGGTATGCAGTCGTTGTAGCTGAGAAAGCGAAATTGTAGGCAAAGCTGAATGTCTGAAGAATCTTCAATCAATTAGCATGATGGACAACTCTAATCGTGAAGAATGTGTGCATAGACTTGCTTTGGCTATGGATTCAGAGGGGGTTGATCTTGTCAAGCCCAGAAACTCCCACAACTCATTACATAAAATTCATGTAGAACTCAAGAACATGAGAGAACTAATAGAAACATGACCCAACTGCCAAAATTGTGAAACGTATCCCATACCTAGAGTACTACTTCTCTCTCGGCTGAACTTGCAGCTGAAAATAGGCTGCGACAAGCTCTCTTGAATCTGACGACCCCGAGGACTCAATGCGGGGTCTTCATCGAACTAAAATATGTAGCGAGGATAATGTCATTCACTTGATGTCTTCATTTGTCTCCAAGAACTATGTATCTGGATGGATCTGTACTTCGAAAGTTCTCAGCTTGGCCTACAGCAGTCCATCCAATGTGAAGTTGAATTGTCTTACCCTCGGCCCATTCCAGGCTTACGGGAAGACTGTTTTGCCTGTTGTCAGCAAAGACGGTAGGTTCTTTTTAAGTTTATCTTTCTTGTTTCAGAGCCCGAGCTCAGACAGAGGAGACTGGTTATCATTATAATATTTTTTTTCTATCTGTCAGAAGACAACTCAGGGCAGTCACTCTTGAACTGAAATCACATATTCATCTACCAAACATGTAGATCAGGCATTCAACCAAGAAATCAGCATGAAAAAATATTGCAATGCTATGAAATCCTACTCTAATGCTGCAAAAACGAGTTACAATCAGATCCTAAACATACTACACTTGCAATAATCCACAGAACTGAAACAAGAAGCTATTCTAACAGCATTTTAGAAGTCCAAGAATCAAGAAACCAACCAGTCTTTTGATTCTTGGACATCCCAAGAACATCAAGAATAGGGTTGTAAGGGGATATGCAAGAATTACATCACAAACCCAGTCTATTTAGTTTACCTGAATGCTGATTCCTACATTAATCCACAAACAAGAAATGAAAACTAATCCACTCTAGGAAAGCAGAAAAACTAATCCACTCTATTATCCACAACCACACACAAAGGATGGAAGGGCATGATCATAAGAGCATCACTCAAGAAACCACCATGATCAAGGAGCTTAGTGTTGTATCAAACTCGTGGAGGCTCTTCTCATTTGGACATGGAGTAGATACAATGCATAAAAAGCTCCTCTTCTCAAAGAGGGAGTCTCTTAAATAAACAAGAGAGCTCCTTAGGTGGCATCCTAGTGGCATTTCCACATTTCACAAATTACAAGTGGAATAATGCTCTCCACTAGATGTCATCATCAAAAGGTGGCTCACTCTACTTTCTTTACGAGGGGTCTACTTGCATTTATTAGTTTGCCTAGAAATACTAGTTCCTACATGGTCATTCCATCTTTCAGGATTCACCATGAGGCTTACATAGTTCTTGCTTGTCATTCCTAACTAGCATTCCTCAGCTCTCAGTTTTCGTTCGTCTCGTCTTCTCAGAGACCTCCTCAGTCGGATCAGCATGGTGGTCCATTCTGTACTGTTGTGTCTTTTTTTGTGTTTTGGATGGGTTTCTGGTGTTTTTGTGTTTTTTTTAAAAGTTTTTGTAAGATTTTTTTTTTGCACTAATCTTAAAAAAAACGTGAAAGATCCCGAACAGGAGAAATTTCTGAAAAAACGAAAAATTCAGAGAATTCTAAAAATTTTAAAGAAATTTTCGAAAAATGAAAAATATGTCAGACACAAATAACAAAAAAGCGAAAAAGACGAAGGTTTAGGGTTAAGGTAAAAAAAGATAAAAATACGAAGGTTTAAAGTTAAGGTAAAAAGCGAAGAATGCGAAGGTTTACGGTTTGGGCAAAAAAGCGAAAAATGCGAAGGTCTAGGGTTATGTTAAAAAGCGAAAAGGACGAAGGCTTAGGTTTTTGTTAAACAATGAAAAAGGCGAAGGTGGCGAAAACTAGGGGGTGAAAACCAGGTTGGTTGGAAAAATGCGAAAAACATGACAACCTAGGATTATGCGACTTGAAAAAAAATGAGAACTAGAAAAATTGGGAACTCGAAAAAATTTGTGACTCGAAAAATTGGCAACTTGAAAAAAAATGAGAACTCAAAAAATTGGGAACTCGAAAAAATTTGTCGGTCGAAATGTCAGTGTGGTCGTCAGTCGAGTTCGCAAGGAGGGTCGCGATAGAATTTTTTTTGTTTTGGTGTGGTACGAAGGGTCGAAAAATAACAAAAGCTCAAAGAATAACTAAGGCTCCAAAAAATAACAAAGGCTCAAAAAAATGAAAGTTCGAAGAAACCGAAGGAGCGACAAAAACTCGAAAACGAAAAAGCTCGAAAAAAAACTCGAAAACAAAAAGGCTCGAAAAACGCGAAAAAAATTTCGAAAACGAAAAAACTCGAAAGCGAAAAAAGCTTGAAAAACGCAAAAAAAAAAAAAAAAAAAAAAAAAGACTCGAAAAATGCTCGAAAAATAAAACGAAGGACCCAGTCAAAAAAAAATAGGACCTGGTCGAGTTTTCTATGTGCCATCATCGGTCGAGATGGCGACGTGCAGGCGCGGTCAAGATGTTGTGAGAAAACGACGCAGTCTAGAGCTGAAGGCGAATCCCCGGTCAAGATCTGAGGAGAATAATAGTTGGTTGAGATTTGAAGTGCAGACCCTATCGAGATTGCTTCTATCTGCATGCCGACGAGATCGTGATGGAGCTACTCGTTTCGTTTGAGAGTGTGGAGTGGCACGGGCGAGTTTCTGAGGGAGAGGCGCAGGCGCGGTCAAGAGCGTGATGTAGCTACTCAGTTGAGATTTGAGCGGGAGGAGACGGGGTCGAGATTTCACATGTAGGACGCGGTCGAGATCTGAGGCTTCTGGCGGTTGAAAGCTGAATGTGGTAGCTCGGTCGAGAGCTGAGCCTCTCTGGCAGTTGAAAGCTGAGCGTGGTAGCTCGGTCGAGAGTTGAGCCTTTCTAACTGTTGAAAGCTGAACATGGTAGCTCGGTCGAGAGCTAAGAAAATTCGATTCGGTCGAGACGTTGATCTCGTGACTCGGTCGAAATTTCAGAGCCCTCTGGCTCGGTTGAGATCAGAAGGAAAGGGAGCGTAAAGGTCTGGGACGCATGAAGAAGAGGATGGCGTGAGGCACAGTTAGGTGCTCGAGAAGATAGTGATGGAGGAGAGCATGGCATCTACAGATATGGGAGAGATGAAGGTAAGGCGTTGAGTGTAGGAGGTATGCGTGGTAGTGTGTGGAGTATATGGTAGGGTGTGTGTTGCAGGTCTGAAGGAGGTGTAGGCCATGAGGGTGCTGGTGAAGATCAGACGAGTTATGTGTGGATGTTTGTTGGGAACTATTCCTATATTGCAGGTCTTGTGTAGGTGGAGGTTGCATTTCAGATATCATTCTACATGGTCAAGAACAATGAAGGCCAAGAACAACTCAGAGGTGTGCAAGGATGGAGCGAGTGTGGGCAGCATTACAGTAGTTTATAGTTTGATTATATATTGGTCCAAGTAGTAACGACACCAAATTTTAACAAATCTTGTGCTTGGGAGGATCTGTTTATTGCTTATTGTTTCTACTTACAACTTTGTTTCTTGTTCTGCCTGCTGTCAGCAGAGACTAAGTTTATCTTTCTTGTTTCAAAGCCCGAGCTCAGGCAGAGTGTCATGTACTTTTAGTACATCAGTGCGTTTCAAGGCAAAATAATATCCATTGTAAGCTTTGTAGGCCCAAAAGGAGCTATTAGCCTTAAGAGCAAGGCGGTTCCCTCTTGAGGCCCTTCAAAGTAACTAATAAGGATAATAGGCCAATAAGGGCCCAATGTAGTTTGAATAATACTTAACAAGAGCTAACTATCCCTCAAGATAGTTAGGTTAAGTTAAGTAAGAGCATTGTCTATAACTAGGCAAGAGACATCATTTTGTGATTTTTTGGCTCATTTGCAAGTGAGAGCTTCTAGCTTCCTTTTGAATGTGAGCCATAGGGATCTCCATTGCTGGGTCTCATGTGTCCTATCCACATGAATCAATGCTCATGTTCATATCTTGTACTCTTTCTTTCATTACTAATGTGATTCCATTGAGATCTCCATGTTTCTAGCTCTCTATTGAAATGCTATCATGAATGTTTTGTACTTTTCTTGCTATTAGCTTTACTTCATTGTTATTGCTATTAGTTTGGGATTTGGCACATGACATTTCTTGGTATTAGAGCATAGATCCATGATTCATGATGATCCTATGAGAATTCCATTAGATTTGATGAGTTTATTGTCCTTGTAGTTTTCTTTTTGCTAATTTTTAACTTTGAGATTTTCAGTTCTATTAAAACAAATTTTTAGCATTAAATTTTGTCTTTTATTTCTAATTTGATTCCATAGCTTTGTAGAGCTTTATTTTAGCTTTATTTTTCACCAATTTTCAAGCCATTTGGATAAGAAATGCAAAAGTTATTGCACTTTTTCCAAAAGCTATCAAAATAGGTGACTAGATTTATGCTTTCACTTGATTTGAGTTTTTCATAATTGAGCTGAGTTTTTATTTCAAGTTTATTACCATAAGATTTTAGAGAATTGTTTTAGCTTTGATCTGAGCCATATGGCAGGTCATTTGGATTAGTATCCAAAAAGTTATGACAAATTGGAGATGTCCAGAAATTTAGAAATTTTTTAATGACAATTATGAATTCTAGGGAAATTATCGTACCTCCACGTGATTTAGAGAAAAAAAATTGAGATCTATCACAGAAAAAAGGAGCAAGCAAGACTAAAGTTCAATGAACAACTATTGACTGGTTCACCTTCAAGCTCTTTCACCAGTCGACGTAGACCGCCTTTGATCCATCACATGTATGTATATTGATTTATGTCATAATTTTTTTATTTGTAATAGTGGTGTACTCCGATTTGGTTGAGGATAGTCATATAGTATATTGCTCTTTGGAAAGCCAAGACACCACTCCATCACAAATGAAGGTTGCAAATGCACTAAATGTACAAAGACTATTTTGTCAATTTTTGTCACATGTTAGAATTCGTCACATGCAAGAATTTGTCAATTTTCACATGAATGACACTGAAAGAATTTGTGCTACAATATAACTTATCATTGGCAATTGGATTATTGGACCAGTTTCAACCAGAATATGATGAGAGGATACCATCATGTACATGCACACAATGCAAAGGCCTTAGGATTTGGACAAGGAGGATTGTCAACGATCATATTTGGGCCAATGGAGTGCACACAGAGGATCCAAAAGTACGAGAGGTAAACTCTTTAAATCATAAAATATGACATTTACTTGAGATTTTCTTTTTATGCTCAATGTGTTTTAATGTGTATTTTAAACTATGTATATGTACATGCTCATTATATTTTTTGTAATGTGATGATGTGCTCCATTAAAGAGTTGATATATCATATTGCTTAATTGAAATCACATTTCCTTCAAAGTTTTATGAGAATGAGATATTAGCTAGTCCTTACTCTTGTGGTTTACATTAGTGGTTTAGAGTTTGTGAGGCATATTATGTTTTGTAGGTGTGTAATACACCATGTTTGAAAAGAAACTAATACATCTAACATTTTCAACTTTTGTAGAAGAAGGAACATAAGTTGGTTTTACGGAAAAGAGTTGTAAGAGAGGTCAAAAATATTATTGATAGGATAAATCATATGAATATTGATTTTGGATCATCATTGGCCTTAGATGATGCTCTTGTTGATGATGATCCCTTGTATGATAGTTCATCATTGCCTTGTAATTCAATCCATGTCCCCAAATCTCCAGAGCATTCTTATCACCCAACCACACATATTCTAGATGTTGCACGTGAATCATCCACAATACTCCACGTGGATTCCACCAACTTTAGCACCCCTTAAAAAAAAGAGAACACGTCTTGGACGTATTATGGCTAGTTTGAAAGATAATTGCAAGTTACTACATATCGTTGATGTGTCAAAAGACATTATAGGTTCTTTGTCTGAACTTCCTCTTCCACCTAGCTTGCAACCATTAGTAAAAACTTTCATGAGAAGTAGATATTCATGTTGGCCACTCAGATCACCATTACCATTAAATGAAACACCATTTACATATTGGGGTCAAATGTATATGATCATGCCTAGTGAACACTTTTCTAAAGCTGGTTTGGGACTTATTGCTTTGAGTAGTATTGAGGTCCCTCTAAATAGTGTTGTGACATTGATGCCATATGGAGGACCTCAACAGTTGGGGTGATTGGCATGCTTTGTGTCGTCACCAATGGAGGATGCAAGTGTATGGTTTGAATTCAAATGCTTGTTCTTTAGAAAAGCAATGCATGCAAGGATGCAAGATCTCAAGGGCAAATCGTACATACATTGATGGACGTCCAGATGTGCATGGAAACATTGCTGCATACATAAAGAGTTCCATTGGCCACTCTTTATTGACAAATTGTGATTTTGAGAATGCACCAATAGAAAAGAAGAATATTTTCCTAGGAATGTAAAAGGCACGTATGTAATGGTTTGTGCGCCCAGATCTATCAAGGTTGAGAAGGAATTATTCATCAAGTATAGTTTCAACCATCCTTTGCCCAAATGTTTGCAAAAGACAATAAGTCAGATGTGAATATTTATTTATTTTATATGCAACAAATATATATATAATCCATGCATTCGTGATTGTATTTGGTTTGTGTCATTGAATTTGTCAAATTTAAGGAGAACGATTTGACAACTATTTGGCTAATGTATGTGAAAATTGTAATTATGTATGTTGGTATATTGTTAATATATTAGTAGTTTTATTGTTGCTACGATGATTTTCATTCCAACATCATGTTTATTATTGTGATTTTAATTATAATCCATATGTGAAAAAGTAGAATATCTTAAGAGAATTACAAATGGTACTCAAGAAATGGTGTGTGCTTCTACATATATGATCAAGGTTGGGGAGGAATTGTTCATCAAGTATAGTTTCAATCGTCCTTTGCCCAAATGTTTGCAAGAGACAATAAGTCCAATGTGAATATTTAAATTTTCTTGATATGCAACAAATATAAATATTCCACCCTGGTTGAGTACAAAAAAGAGACACATTATGTTGGCACTTATTCTTGGCCAACGCAAGGTTAAGAACATGGATGTGTATCTTGAACCGCTTATTGACTAGTTGGAAGATTTGTGGAAAGGGATAAAATCATATGACATTTTGCGCCCCTTACATGAGAGAGATTTTACATTACATGCCATTGTGATGTGGACAATACATGACTATCCAAGATTAAGTGAATGCTCAGGTAATCATTCAATCAATGTCTTTTGTGTACATAGGAATTTGTTTACACTTACATACAACTACTTTTTGACATTCACATGATATACTACAATATAATTGCTAGATGTACTTTTTTCAATTAGTGATTTAAAGTATCCATTTGTTGGGCAGGTTTCACAATGGCTGGAAAATATGCTTGTTTTTTGTGTGGGCGAAATCTTGAGGCAAGATATTCTTATAGTCTCAAAAAAGTTGTTTATGAAAATCATCGTAAATACTTGCATGAAGGCCATCCATTTAGAAACATTCATAAGAATGGCGAAGGCTTTGGGAGGAGTCTCAAGAAAAGCAAATTGATGGTATGAAAAGGTTATCTATATTTCATCATTTGGAATATTGGAATAATCTTTTGATTAATCACCTGCTTGATCCCATGCACATATTTTAAAATGTGGGTGAATCTATATGGAAGCACTTGATTGGTGAAAAAGATACCATTGCTGCAAGGCATGATCTAAAAGAATCAAACACCAACACTTCAAAGACTTCGGACACTTCGGTGACTTCGGCCACTTCAACGACTTCGGCCACTTTGGTAACTTGACCGTCTTCAGAGACTTCGGCCCTTCGGCTGTGTCGGTTGATTGACAGTTAACGTTCCACTCAAATTGAAGCTACAAACTTGCCCTAACCGTTTAGCAAGTACATTTTCAGGAAGATTCAACTGGATGGATGCCAACTCACTATCCATTATGATTGCGACCTAATTAGCTGTCCTACTACATTTGCTTAGTATAAATAACTACTCATATTTCTACATTTGAATAATGTGATCAAGAGATCAGCAAGTATTGAATAGTTAGCTCTCTCTCTCTCTCTCTCTCTCTCTCTCTCTCTCTCTCTCTCTCTCTCTCTCTCTCTCTCTCTCTCTCTCTCTCTCTCTCTCTCTCTCTCTCTCTCTCTCTCTCTCTCTCTCTCTCTCTCTCTCTCTCTCTCTCTCTCTCTCTCAAGCCTGCAAGCTTGAACACTCGAGCATTCTAGCTCAATTTTAGAGTTGATTTAAAGTTTGCTATTGTGCTTACTGAAACAAAGCTGTAAGCAAAAACTATAACCAGTAAACAGATCCTCCCAAGCACAGGATCTGTTAACAGTTGCGCGAACAGCTAGACTAATAATAATAATCTGCTAAGAGAGTCATACAGAATGTAGAAAAAGCATAGCAATATTGACACAAATCTGAACGTAGAACAAACAAAGCTATTATCAGATTAAGCATAACAAAATATACAGGTCAATAATGTTGTTGAGCACAAGACAATAGCGGACGAAACCACATGCTCTACAAAGCTAATCCAATCTGTGAAAAGGAATAAACCTATTACTGACAAAACAAAGAATCAATGCACAAGGGCATCTACTTCGTCTATCTCTGATAAGCTTCTGAGGCTATTATTTTCACACACGTTGTTATCTCACATGTCTGAATACGCAAATGGTATTCAATATATATACAAAATTTTACAAGTTTGCAGATGAAGAAAGTACAAAGTGATGTGTTGTCTGTAGGAGATCGTGGGTGGCTGCTGTCGTTGTCAAATCTGTTTGCATAGATGCATGGAATGAGCGTGAAAAGGCCGCGACGTCAACCTTTGCGAACGTTTGTGAAGATGCAAAAAGTGCGACACTTTGACAAATGCCTTAAGATTTGATTTACAAGGTGCCTTCCCTTTTCTGTAAGGGCGCCTTCGGCATTTTGTAAGACAATGTCGTCTTTTTTGCCTGTCACAAATCACGTGTAAAAACACAGTGTCGTGTTTTTCGTCTTTTTCGCCTATGAAAATTTACTTGTATTTATGCAGATAGTCGCGTTTTTCGCCTGTCTTATTTTACATGTCAATATGCAGACTATGCGACAACATGAGTAAAAATGCAGCATGACTGGAGGCAAATTTAAATAGGATTTAGGAGAGTAGAGGAGATAAATCCAACAACCCCCCCTTAATCTGGATCCGTGAATGCCTTGATCTTCAGACTAAGCAATGCACAAAATTTGTTGTGTGCATTAGCACTTAATGCCTTCGTGAATATATCTGCAACCATGTCCTACATTTTGCCGTACGTTAAGCTCACCTCCTTGTTGAGAACCTTGCCCCTGATGTAGTGATATCGGATTTCAATGTGCTTACTCCTAGAGTGAAATCTAGAGTTGGCCTATAAGGCAATAGCACTCTGATTATCACAAAATAAAATTGTGGGGTTGTACTGATACAAATTAATATCTGACAGTAAAATTCTCAACCAAAACGCTTCCTTAATAGATTGAAAAACAGCAATGTATTATGCTTCTATAGAAGAAAGTGCGGTAGAGGTTTGCTTACGATTGTTCCATGAGATAGGACCACCGTTGGAGAAGAATGTAAATCCAGATGTGGACTTACGATTGTCTATATCTCCTCCTCAGCTTGCATTAGAATATCCACTGAACTAATGAAGATTGTTGTTGCTGACATCTCCATAGCAGATGCACTGGTCCATGGTAGGTCAAATATACCTCATGACTCTTATGAGAGCCTTCCAATGGGTAATGTCAGGATTAGTCATACATTCGCTGAGTGAGCTTACTGCAAAAGAGATGTCAGGTCTTGTACAGACCATTACGTACATGAGAGATCCAAGTATCGATCGATAAAGATACTCTCTCATCTGCTCCTCTTCCTGCTTGGTCTTGGGACATTGGTCCTTTGACAAATGCAGGCCTAAATCCATCGGCGAGTGAGCTAACTTACGACTCATTAGATTGAATTTGTTAAGAACATTGTGAAAATACTTTTGTTGAGTGATGTAGATTAGTCGTCTCGCTCTGTCTCTGTGGATCTGAATGCCCAGACAGAAGTGAGCTTTGCCTAGATCAGTCATGTCGAACTCTGAAAACAGTATTTGCTTAGAATCCTTGATCAAATTGGTATTGTTGCTGAAAAGCAACGTATCATCCACATATAAGGTGATGATAATAAAGGATTGTTGCACCGACTTGGAATAGACATTGCAATCAACAGTGCTTGGTTGGAATCCTTCTTCGATGAGGAATGTGTTGATCCTTTAAAACCAAGCTCTGGTAGACTGTTTCAAGCCATAAACTGCCTTATGGAGTTTACAGACATATTTTTCATATCTTCCAAAACGTATCCTTTGGGCTAGATCATGTAGATGTCTTCTTGTATAACTCCATTCAGATAAGCTGTTTGTACATCAAGTTGATGTACTTCGAGATCGGCAACTGCAACATAAGATAAGAGGGCTTGGATCAATGAATGCTTGACTACTGGACTGAAGAAACAAAATGTTTCTGTTTACAAAGCCTTTCTAGCTTTCAGCCCTCTGCTTGACGAAGATGTTTGTGAATGAAAGTCAAGAGACATGAAGCACGAAAGTTTCGCGAACACCTGACGGGAAGACACGAACATGAAAGATTTGTTGTCCAATACAAGAAAGTCAGACGACAGAAACGAAACCAATGACGTGACATGAAAAACGTCGTGAAACCCTTTCTGCCCTCATGCTCCAAAGAGTACCAGCAAGATGTACAAGTACCCAGAAGTACAGATGTCTGATCTGATGGCATGACGTCAGTAGATACACTCTAGGTTGTGGCTAATTTGCCACTCTTGTAATTTTCTGATTAGTTGTAGATGTTTAATCACTCTAATCTTAAAGTTACATAGAGCGACTATATACTTACTGGATGATATTTGACACATAGAGAATGAAGTAGTCTGATGCTAGTAAGCAATCAAGACAAAATACGGACAACAAGTTTGCCTCCGTGCGAGAGAGTTATGTGATCAAGATCCATAGAGACCCACAAGTCCGCTCTAGTAAGTGAGACATCCACTCGTGAGAGAACTATATTTCTCTCACGCCAACACACTGCGTGGATTTGCATGCAGTGCTTGAAGAATCAGAGAAAATCAATAGATGATCTTGTAGCCATTGTGCACATGTCAATTTATGATGTATGATCTTGAATGCAAATGTGTCTGCTGTTATTCGTGTGTCTGATTCTCCTATTCATTTAATTCTGCACATCGGTTGAATTTGTTGAATGCTACATTAATTTATAAACGTAGATCAGCAGTGTGGAGGACTGTAGGAGTGATTCAGCTGGCAGTGTCCAACGACCGCATCTGAACTCCCGAATTGTGTTGAATCAAATTTCTTTTCACATCAGTGGTATCAGAGCCTATGTTTGAATGTACAATCTTCTTGCAATATGTTGATAGCTTGATTTAAATGGTTTCCTAGTCTGTTTACCAACTAGACAATCTTGATAGATAGGTAACTCGACTCTATCACGAGGATAGTCGAGATAAAAAAAAAAAAAGATTGTCTAGACATTTGTTGTACAACATCATGATTCAAGTGACCAAGTCTATAATGCCAAAATTGTTAAAAATTCACAATTCTAGCTTGACTAGTTTTGGTCATATGACTTGTAAATAGTTAGATGGTCATGATGTGGCTTGTCACATGTGCCAAATAGCATAGGATTCCATTCATAAGGATGTTCTCAAGTAGACCTAAGTGTTAGAACCTTTGGAATGAGTCCAAATTATGCTTAGATACAAGGGAGAAAAAATAGGAACTATTTTTGGTAATTTTTGCATTGTTGAGGGATCTCCAAGATTCCAACCCTAACTTGGTAGGGATGAAAGATCCACCAAAATTAGCATTAGGGATAGGTTTAGGGCTACTCATACCTGCCCAAAACCGTGATGGATCATGTATATATAGGTGATGATATCTCACCAAAATCAATCAAGCAATTTCATGTTTTTTCTCTCATAATGGTGCAATTGCTCTCTATGTTCATAATTGTTTGAGTACTTGTGATTACTAATGATTATAGGATTGAATGTAGGTCTGGTGTACAGTACTCAGACTGTGGGAGGCCGTACTTTCACACGTGTGAAGCCTTCTTCAAGGATTTGGGCCATTTAGTGAGGTTCAAGCATAGATTTTTGATGGATTTTGATGGTTCAACTTGTGCTAATCTTATGAAATCATAATCTATTGTTTCCCTCATCATTTCAAGTGTTTTAGGATCCTTATTTGCTGTAATTTTTACATGGTATCAGAGCCTAAAGGCTGAAATGAGCTAAATCCTTGGTTTGCATTCAATTTGATCACAATTTTTGATCTAAATCTTGTGTAGATTGGATCTTAGCATCTAGTATTGATTCTAGAACTCAAAGTGAGTCAAATACATTGGAGATTGGTGTTGTGTGACTTCATTTGCAGGTGTTTAGGTGTCTAAAACCAGAGGCAAAGTTGAATTCAATTCACATTACCAAGATAGCAAGTTTTGCTTGCTCCAAGCATTGATTTCTAAGCGAGTTTTGGAGGTGATTTCATAGAGAAGGCTTTCTAGCATTCAAGGAGAGGGAAGATCAGAGTTTTGGGGACTCTTCAAGGCTGTTCTAAGGTGTAGTAGGAACCTCCTAAAGTGATTTAGGTTCAATCCAACCATTGCTTGACTTATGCACCAAATTAGATCAATTTTTCATCAATTTTGATCATTTTTTGCTTGTGATTGGATAGTAGATTGTGTTGCATCCTCATTAGGTTCCATTTAG
This sequence comes from Diphasiastrum complanatum, assembly GCA_029204225.1. Taxonomy (NCBI): domain Eukaryota; kingdom Viridiplantae; phylum Streptophyta; class Lycopodiopsida; order Lycopodiales; family Lycopodiaceae; genus Diphasiastrum; species Diphasiastrum complanatum. The sequence goes on along the minus strand of CM055105.1, from coordinate 36,385,703 downwards.
ATCTTTTACAAGTGATTTTGGAAGTATATTAGGTTGCTGAAATTCACTCTTGATCAGATCATTTGGAAGCTTTAATGTTCTTTATAGAAAGAGAGGCAATTCTACTAGTATTGTCTACTTCAATCAAGCAAGTGCATTGTTTCTAGTATTCTATGATTTGATTTTGTTAGAGATCATTCTTAGATCTTTATAGGAAGTCTATTACTGATCTTTTCAGGTCCCTAAGAAGTGGGATAAGGTAGACCTTCAATCAAATCAATAGAAGTAACCTTCATTTGTGTCAAGTCCTTGATTAGGAGACTAGATGGCATCTATAAATGCATATCTTTTGGATACTAATGAAAGGCTCAACAAAACTAACTATTCCATATGGAAAGTTAGAATGGAATATATCATGATCATGCAAGATCTGATGGAAATTGTAAATGGTAAGGAGGGTGAACCTATTCATCCTCAAGAAAAAGCCAAATACATCAAGAGGTGCAATGTTGCACTACATTGCATAAAAATGAATGTTGCAAATGAACTCTTAAGAGAGGTAGGAGATTGCACTTCAGCTCAAGATGCTTGGGAGACTTTGCAAAAGGTCTATGAATCCAAGAACCAAACTAGAATGTTAGCTTTGAAGAATCAAATCTATAGAAGCTATCAAAAGAAAGGAGAGAGTGCACATACTTTTGTCCTAAGAGTAAAGGAATTGAACAAAGAGCTAGCCTTTATAGGTGACCCTATCAAGGATGAAGATCTTGTTCAACTCATATTGAATGGACTAAGCTTTGAATTTGACAATTTGGTTCAGGGATATGCAATTATGGGTAAGCTACCCATACTTGAAGAACTCCAAGGCACACTCATGGCCGAGGAATCAAGAAGGAGCCAAATGCAAGAGAGGATGGATAGGCTTTCCATCCAAGGTGGAGATGACCAAGCTCTCTTCACCAAAGGCAAAGGCAAGTCCAAAGGCAAAGGATCAACATTCAAGAAGTCTACAAAGCTTGAGGATCAAGAAGGACCCCCAAAGGCATCTCCATCAACCACCAAAGTCAAGAAGGACAAATCAAAGGTGAAGTGCTACTATTGTAACAAGATGGGGCATTATGCCTCGGAATGCTTCAAGAGGAAGCAAGATCAAAGCCAAGCCAACATGAGCAAAGAGGAGGAGGAGGAGAGTTCACATGAGGACTCTCTCATGATGTCCATATTTTCTTCAACAAGCTTCAAAGGAGAAGATCCTTGGTGGATTGACTCGGGTGCTAGTTCACACATGACTAGTAAAAGGGAGTTTTTCTCTTCTCTCTTATCTTATGATGGACCTATGAAGTCTATCTATACAGCAAATGATGAATCTTGTAAGATTGAAGGAGTTGGTAGCATTCCCCTTTGCTTAGGATCTTCCAAAAAGATCAACATAGAAGGTGTTTTGTACATTCCTACAATAACAAAGAATCTACTAAGTGTTGGCCAAATGGTAGACAATGGTTTCAATGTTGACTTTGCTTCAAATGAATGTTTCATCAAGAAGAAGAGTAAGATAGTGGCTAAGGGCACTAGACTTGGCAAACTTTATAATCTGGATGCATTTGTGGATACTAATGTTGTCATGTTGGCCGAGAAGAGCAAGATATCTACCTTTACTTTATGGCACAAAAGACTTGGACATGTCAACTCGGGTTCCATGGAGGCTATGATCAAGGAGGAGTATGCTTTAGGCCTACCAAGGTCTATTGGGAAGGAAGACAAGGTTTGTGAAGCTTGTGCCTTATCCAAGGCACATAAGAAGGTGTTTCCTAACTCCATCACAAAGTCATCTCATCCTCTTGAACTCATACACTCGGATGTGCACATTGCTAGCACCAAATCTAATGGAGGTTCATCCATGTTTTTAACCTTCATTGATGACTACTCAAGATATTGTTGGGTGTTCTTACTTTCCTTCAAGTCTCAAGTATTTGATACTTTTGTAAAGTTCAAGTTGTTTGTGGAAAAGCATCATAATCATAGCATCAAGATTCTTAGAAGTGACAATAGTGGAGAATTCATCTCCAATGAGTTCAAGGCCTTTTGTGAGGAGGAAGGGATCAAGAAAGAGACTTCTTGTCCTTACACTCCTCAACAAAATGGAGTTGCTGAAAGAAGGAATAGAACATTATGTGAATGTTCTAAGGCTTTAAGATTAGATGCTTGTTTGCCCAAATCCTTTTGGGGTGAGTCTCTTGTATGTGCAAACTACTTGATGAATAGGGTGTCTTGCAAAGCAATTGAAGGCAAAACTCCTTATGAGATGTTGTATGGAAAGAAACCCAATCTTAATCACTTGAAAGTTTTTGGGTGTATATGTTATGTGCATGTGCCATTGGAAACAAGAACCAAGGAGGATCCATCTTCCACAAGAGGGATCATGCTTGGATATGCAAGCTCAAGCAAGGGCTACAAAGTCTATCTCCCATCCTTGAACAAATTTGTTGTTTCAAGGGATGTCATCTTTGATGAACATCATATGCATATGCTTGAAGAAGGCTTAAGTGCTCCAACAATCAAGAAGAAGATGGCCGAGGATCAAGATCTTGGTTTTGAGGAGGAGCTCATGGAGGAGCAAGCACCAAACCCACCTATCACACCAAGGAGATCTTCAAGGGCAAAAGTGGAGCCATCAAGGCTCACATATCAAGGCAAAGGACAGCAAGTTGAGGGTATCTCATCCACTTCTTATGCTTTATCTAGTTTTGAAGAACCGTCTAATGTTGAAGATGCATTGAACTCCAAAGAATGGTATAAAGCTATGTTGGATGAGTATGATGCCTTGATTGAGAATGAAACTTGGTTGCTTGTTGAGAGACCTCAAAGGAATGTAATAGGATGCAAGTGGGTCTTCAAGCTTAAGTTGAATGCAAATGGGAGTGTTAACAAACATAAAGCAAGATTAGTTGCAAAAGGTTATGCTCAAGAGAGAGGGATAGACTATGAGGAAACTTTTGCACCCGTGGCCAAGATGGTCACAATAAGACTAATCATTGCACTTGCATCACATTTTGGATGGATTCTATGTCAAATGGATGTCTCTAATGCTTTCTTGAATGGTTTTTTGGAAGAGGATATCTATATGGAGCAGCCACAAGGGTTCATCAAGCATGGAATGGAGAACAAAGTATGCCATCTCCAAAGAAGCATCTATGGCTTGAAGCAAGCCTCGAGATCTTGGAATTCAAGACTACATTGCTATCTTATTTCACTTTCTTTTGTTCAAAGTGAATATGATCCCACTCTTTACATTAAGTTTGATGATGTTGGTATTGTACTTTTACTCATTTATGTAGATGACATCATCATTAGTGGAAATAGTGTTGATGGTATTGAAAAAATCAAGATAGATCTATCCTTAGAGTTCAAGATGGTAGATCTAGGGTGTCTTCACTTCATCTTAGGCATAGAAGTACTTAGAGGGTCTGATTTTATCTTTATAAGTCAAGTAAACTATGCTCAAAGTCTTTTGAAGAAGTTTAAGATGGAAGTATGCAAAAGTGTTAACACACCAATGGAGCAAGATGTAAAAGTGCCAAATGAAGATGATGAAAGATCCTTCATGGACATCACTTTGTTTAGGCAACTTATAGGTTCCTTAATGTGGATCACTATAACTAGACCAGATCTTAGCTTTAGTGTATGTAGGTTGAGCCAATCCATGCAAAAGCCATTGAATATCCATTGGAAAAAGGCTAAGAGGATTCTAAGATACATCTCGGGTACATTGGATTTTGGGATTCTATATAGAGGAGATGTGATTAACCTTCATGCATTTAGTGATTCAGATTTTGCAGGGGACAAGAGGGATAGGAAATCAACAAGTCCCTATTCAACTTTCATAGGAGAAGGTGTGGTTTCATGGCTTTCAAAAAAGCAAGAAACTATATCTCTATCTTCAACCGAGGCCGAGTACAAAGCTTTGACAACCACTACAAAGGAGGTACTTTGGATCAAGAGATTATTGGTGGAACTAAAGATCATGGATTCAGAGGAGGCACCAATCATCTACAATGACAATATATCAGCCCAACACCTTGCATCTAACCCAATCTTCCATGCAAGATCTAAGCACATTGAGATATGCCATCACTTTGTGAAAGAAATGGTGCAAGCCAAGGAGATTGCTTTGGAGCATGTTCCAAGCAATGAATGTGTAGCTGATCTACTTACTAAACCACTTCAAAAGACACCTTTTATGAAGTTCAGATCTTCACTTGGAGTGATTAGTAAAGCAATGATTGAACCAAGCTAGATAGTGAGGAGGAGTGTTAAAAATTCACAATTCTAGCTTGACTAGTTTTGGTCATATGACTTGTAAATAGTTAGATGGTCATGATATGGCTTGTCACATGTGCCAAATAGCATAGGATTACATTCATAAGGATGTTCTCAAGTAGACCTAAGTGTTAGAACCTTTGGAATGAGTCCAAATTATGCTTAGATACAAGGGAGAAAAAATAGGAACTATTTTTGGTAATTTTTGCATTGTTGAGGGATCTCCAAGATTCCAACCCTAACTTGGTAGGGATGAAAGATCCACCAAAATTAGCATTAGGGATAGGTTTAGGGCTACTCATACCTGCCCAAAACCGTGATGGATCATGTATATATAGGTGATGATATCTCACCAAAATCAATCAAGCAATTTCATGTTTTTTCTCTCATAATGGTGCAATTGCTCTCTATGTTCATAATTGTTTGAGTACTTGTGATTACTAATGATTATAGGATTGAATGTAGGTCTGGTGTACAGTACTCAGACTGTGGGAGGCCGTACTTTCACACGTGTGAAGCCTTCTTCAAGGATTTGGGCCATTTAGTGAGGTTCAAGCATAGATTTTTGATGGATTTTGATGGTTCAACTTGTGCTAATCTTATGAAATCATAATCTATTGTTTCCCTCATCATTTCAAGTGTTTTAGGATCCTTATTTGCTGTAATTTTTACAAAATAAACTTTTATTTGCATGAATAGAAGTATTGAGCGCCTGACTAGAGGCAGAAAAACAATGACTTAATTTATACAAGTATCCATGTCTCTTTTCTAGTGCTAGGATCTTGCCTGTCCTATCAACTACTTTGCACTGATCACATTCGAATTCTACTCTATGTCCTAGATTTGTGATCCTGCTTATAGAGAGCAGATTCGTAGATAAATTTGGTTCATACAGGACTTTAGAGAGTAGCTTAGATTGATTATTTGCAAAACTCAATCTCACAGTACCTTCACCTTTAATAGCTTGTGTGCTATTGTGGCCAAGGTGAACCTATCTATTGGTACTATAAGTTGTATAGGACTCGAAACAGCCAATGAGACTGGTCATGTGCTGAGTGACACCGGAATCCAAGAACCAAGAACTGTCACCAAATGTTCCTTGATGGTTGGTTATGAAGGCATCATGATTCGCTTCTTGAATAGGCTATGGAGCTTCTGTAGCTGCATTTGTCACTTGATTCGAATGCCCCTTGCTGTTGTTCTTATGCAGTATCCGACAGTCTTGAATTTCGTGGTTGTTTCGCTTGTAGTATTTGTAGAACAGTTTCTTCTTCACCTGCGGATTTGACTATTCTTTGTGTTGTGCTGATTTCTGGTCTGGCTTTGATTGTTGCGGGCCTTTCTTCTTCTTCTACTTAGTCGTGCTCTTGTTGGTGTATAAAGCGTGAGAATCAGCTGAGGAACTTGAGGTTTCGTTCCTCCGCGTATCTTCTTGCAACAACATAGTAATGACTCTCGAAAGAGTCAATTCTGGATGTGTCATGATGATCATCACCCAGCTGTCGTATGAGTTTGGCAAGCTTGTAAGTAGTTGCATTACTACGTCTTGATCGTCTATGACAAATCTGACAACGGCCATTTGCTTCAGCAGGTTCTTGAATTGATTGATGTGATTCTGCAGGGTATCACCATTCACCATCTTGAGGAGTAAAATTTCTTCTTGAGATGTAGCTTGGAAGCTATATCTCGCACTTCATATAGTGTGCTCAAGATGTCCTAGAATTTTTTCGATGTCTGGGCCTCGGATACATGGCCGATCTGGGTATCTGTAATGTTGAGGATGATCAACGCAAAAGCCTTTCCATCCTTCAGCTCCCATCTGACAATTGCTGCGTCGTCTGCTTCGGGTTTCCCTTCTACACCTGTAACAACGTCATACAATTCCTTAGCCATTAGTACAATTGTCATCTTAAATTTCCATAGATGGTAATTGGTCCCATCAAGCTTGTCCATGATAGGACTGACTTTCCCTTGGGAATCCATGTGGAAGATTAGTCTAAGTGATAGGAAAAACTATCAGTGACCTAATTATAAAAATCTGGTACTGGATTACAGAACAAGAAGACAATTACTCTATCGGCTGATACAGTCTTGTATTGTGGAAGCTTATCAGGCTACAAAAATAGCTCTGACTACACTGATAATTATTTTCAACACAAAAGAACAACTCGCAACCTTCGTTCTCTAAGTAATCCACGATCATGTTAAACACAATCATCACTGTGCTTTCATTAATCGTATTTCATTCATGTTGGCATCACCGTCCATACGTAACATCACACCAATACATAGAGCTCGACATTTGCATCTATTGAATGTAGTTTTTGTTAGTGTCTATCTTACATCCTTTTTCCAATACTATGGTCATTGTATTGGTTATGAATGCTCATATGGTCCACAATTAAGAAACATAAATACTGTACATACCTTAAATCCATTAATGACAAATACTCAAATATCATGTTTCAATTACCAATATCGATTTTGTGAAAAATGGAGTACCAATCGGCTAGATTCCAAGCGCCTCTTTGTGAGCTACTTAGATAGTGCAATGCTTTGTATGCTGCCATTTTGACTAGAACAACCAAGAAATATGTGACTACCCAACCTAAACAGCCTAAGTTTAAGGGTTACCAAATAACCAAACATTCATGCATTTTTGTGTGATCAAGAGGTCCTCTTGTGTCTGGAAAACACTTCTCTGAAGTGGGTTAGATCTCTCTCGGGTGTCTCTAGTGTGTAGAGAACAACTTTATTTTGGCTCATTTCTCTATGGGATTACATATCTATCTTCTAGGACACATAAAAAATTTGGTATTGACTTTGGAAAGTGCCATTCTTGTCTTAATTTCATGTGTATATAGAGTAGGATATTGGTTGGTGTGATGTGTCATTAGTAAGAGGTGAAAGATGAGAGGTAAGAGGTGATGTGTCCTTGGTGAGAGATGAGTCATGCGAGAGGGTTCATGTTAGAACCATGGATTTGGAGAGTTTGTGCATCCCATATGACTATGTTCATTGAGTTCTCAAGCCAATCCAAAAGAGCAAATTGTGAAGCACAAAATTCCCATGACACTATGTTCATTAGAAATTTTGTCTTTGAGTACATAAAATCTTGTTTAAACAAGTAATGAAGTAGGCAAGAGGCAATAACTATTGTGATTTTGTTTATGCATTGACCAATGTTTTGTTATTTTGCAACCTTGACACATTTTTAGCTCCTTCTTTTAACAACATTGTAGGAGTTTTTGGTGTTTTTTTTATTACCAGTTTGTTGTTATGAATATATCTTCAAAATCTTTTTGTACAAGCATCTAACTTTAACATTTTTGTTGTTGAAGGATTCCAAGTTTGGGCTATACTCTCTCCAATCTTCATCGCGTCCTAAATTTGTTATTCCTTAGAAGCCACATTCATCAAACATTTCTTATGGTACTTTTATCAAAATTTGAGAGGACCTATATTATTTACTTGAATCACCTCCATAAGCTAACTCTTATGGTGATCGAGTAGTGGTAAGCTCATCCATTGCTCTTTGACTTTTGAGCACTTGGCATTGTTGATGTATTTGATGTACACATTAGAATCCAAAAATAAATTGACCAAAAAAAATATTAAGAATATTACGTTCATATATAGATTGTTACATGCTCATAATCAAGCTTCACGTGCTTGGAAGGATTAGCCAACTATATATTAATAACATTATCAACACAATCAAGTACAAATCATAAATATCACATACATTTGTTTTTGAATTATCAATGGCCTCACATGATAAGCTAAACATATAATGAATTTATTTACAACTCTTGTCATCATCAATTTACTTATGCTACTCCATTCATTAATCATTTGGCTCAGATATGTAGCTATCGTGATTTTTGGAGGTTATATATCATTATGAAACCATTACACCTTTATGAGCATAGTTTTGCTTATTTGAAGAATACTTTTGGAATTTTGACATTCTTAACCAATATAGTACTTAAAGAATACTATGTAGATTTGAGAAGATATGGAAGCGGATGCCAGTTGCTACTTAATCGCATCATTTACTTTCATATATATAGCATCATGTTTCTCAAGAATCTACCAAAGCTAATAAAAAATTTGTATGTTAGGTGGTAATTCTCATTATATATTCTCATTAATAGTTGTTGAATTTGTTGTATGGTACACACTAATATTGACATAGCATGTGCATCATATGTATGGCAACCAACAAACAAGCATGGTAGATGGATTGGCCATGCATTGTGGATAGATACCTAGAAGAGATAAAGAATCAATCATATACATGACGAATAGTACTCAATTTGTTTAAATAAGTGTAATATTAATAAAAATATAGCCACCATCTCAAAGCGCCAACAAAACAATGAACATTCATTGACATTTGTTTGCTATTATTTAAGCACATACTTACTGAGTTGTATTTGTAGATATATCTTTCTTGTAAATTTGGCATAAGTCAAGCTATCAAAGTTGAGAACTAGAAATTTTCCAACAAAAATGTCTAAGGTGGATGAGAGTAACACATGTGCCCAGAAAGGCATCCACTCAAGTCTCATCTACTACATCATCCATGATGATAGCCAACATGGCCTACTTGGGCTATATGGATGTATATTGTGCATGATGATGTTAGTACACATCTAGCACAAAACAACTTCAAATTTTTTTTGATGCTTCACAAATGATGGTTTATAATTCATGTTTTTAAATGGCTAATGCATGTAGTTATTTGATCAATATTTGTCTTCTTTTGTAGCATTGATTTTGATATGGAAAGTTCAAAGAAGTATAACTATATCTTTCAGACAAAAACAAGGTGATATGAAATACCACAAGAAGCTTTGACATACACGTGTGCACTTAAGCATTCGAATTGTTGAAACTTGATTTTTTTTTTTTGCAATTTGTAAGATCAAAAAATTAAAGAATAACCCATCTTAACGGTCAAACTCACCTAGGTGTGACACAATATTTTAGTAGAAATATGTGCGATGAAACAAGTACATGCACATGTATTTGGGTCCAAAGTGGGTAGGGTTATAGCGTTGGTATTGCTTCTTCTTTTTTAAATGTTACTTTACTAATGTAATACAAGGAAGGCCTAATTTTTTTTTACTTGAGACACTATGTGATATATCTCTTGTGCCTTTCTAGACTGTCATTAGTAAAAAAAAAAATAGGCCTTACTTGTACTACATAGTGTCTCCCCTAATGGTGCGCTTGTACTTATGTGCATAAAGTAAAATGTGCCATAGTTAGATGATTGTAAATATGCAAAATGCTTTTCAAGTAGCGACAATATTTTCATGACTATTGTCAAAAACATCAACTATACGTAAATAAATGGGCCCGACAAAAATAAAAATTAAAAAATAATAATTTCAAGAAATAGAAAATAGATGCGAGGGTCGTGGCACCCTGCGAGCGTAAGCCCATAACCCAATGAGCACACTCGTAGAATATTGTACCATGGAATAAAATGGACTTGGGCCATGTAAACAAAACAATGTAAAAGGCCCAAAGTCTAAGTTGTAAAGTCTCTCTCTCTCTCTCTCTCTCTCTCTCTCTCTCTCTCTCTCTCTCTCTCTCTCTCTCTCTCTCTCTCTCTCTCTCTCTCTCTCTCTCTCTCTCTCTCTCTCTCTCTCTCTCTCTCTCTCTCTCTCTCTCTCTCTCTCTCTCTCTAAATCTATGGATATGTTGTGTGGTTCAAGTTAGGTGGCTGGGCGTGGTGTAGTGTTAGTGTTAAGAAGCAACTAAGTAGATAACTTAATATACTTAGAGCTCTATCTTTGTGTTTGTAACCCTTTTTGACAGGTGAAGGGCTGCTCAACCACTATCTCTACACCCTATAGTGGCATCGTTGCCGAAGATAGAGACTACTAACTAGTTTAGTTGTTTTTAGTCATCTTTAGAAAGTTGGAGGGTAGTTTAGAGTGAGTTTTTCTTGTATTTGGTTGATGATTGGTTTGAAGCTAGCGGAGGAGGTGTTTGGAGGTGGTGGAGACCTGAGACAATCTCTAAGAGCTGGACATATCAGCACCTAAACCAAAAACCCATAAAATCTACATTTTTGAAGGAAAAAGTGAGAAAAAACACCTTTAGATCTTAATTTCTCACAAACCACTGGAAACTAACCTTTGTTTGACTGGAAGCTGCATAGAAGCCGACGAGAGTTACAAGTCCCAACAGATTTATAGAAAAGTAAAAAATATCAAAAAAATCCAAAAAACACTTGAAAACTCAAAAAACTGCTCTGTAACATTCGCCATTCATGTTGAAGCTAGATCTCTCATAGACAAGCTTACAGATGAGTCTCCAAGAATTCCCAGATAGTACAGAGGCTCTGCGAGAGTTCCTAAGATCCAAAAAGTGCCCATCCCAACTTAAATCCTTGCAAACCCAAAATTCTGAGTTTTTGTTGCAACTAACCTTCGCCACTCCTGCTAAAGCTTACTCATACTGAGTAGCTTACAGATGAGGCTGCGAGAGTTCATTATAAATAAATAAAAATCCGTAAAAAACAGCATGCTAATTTTGATCGAGCTATTCTTGGAGAGTTGTTCTTTGATTGCTTTTGAGGCAACATTTTTGGATTGCATCTAATCACATTTGGATCAAATAACTAGCATGAGGTACTTTGTATTCCTACATTACTTCATTGCACATTATGAATTGCAAAACCTTACGACATTGTGCAGAATTGCATTTTGATTCGTATACATGACATTGCTTTTCGAAATCTGACATATTTGCACAGAGTGCACATTTTAGAATTCGACATGGCACATAATTTTGGAATTCCTACGTTATTACATTGCACATTTTGGAATCTGACATGGCACATAATTTCGGAATTCCTACATTATTACATTGCACATTTTGGAATCCAACATTGCACATATTTCGGATTCCAACATTGCGCTTCTTGGTGCAACATTGCACATACAAAAACGCAATGCAAACTACATTATACATCATTGAAATTGTAAAATGCAATTCACATAATAAAAAACCAATAACAATATTGTAAATTGCAATAATATATTGATAATGTCAATCAATGTATTAGAAAATTGTTGCTTTCGTAGTGTCTCTAACTTGATATATTTACAAGTGAACTATAACTTAAACCCAATCTACTCATCTAATATACTTGTCATCGTCGTCATCATCATTACGTCCGCTTTGTATGAATACAAGCAAACAATACACTTTAGTATTTAATACTTATGGTTAAGAGTGAACACGTTTTTACAATAATATACGACGAATACAAAATTTAAATGTTTCAAAGAAACTTACACGTGGAGGATGACCCTCTCTCTTCAATTTATCGACTAATGACTCATATGATTCCCTAAAGACATAGTTAAACTCTCTTTAGTTGGTATACGTCCATAGACTTAGAATTTGCTTTGCACAGGAACACAGATCATGCTACACAGTAACACAGACAGAAAATCACTCTCCTCAGCAAGCTCACATAGCAACTGTATTTCTCAAAATGAAATTACATTGTACATATAGTTGTTCACTCAGGCAACCCATGCATGACCCAGGTTGCCGTTGGCGGGACACGTGTCCCGTCGACTTGCCTTGTGGCGAGGCCAACTGATCCTTATCCACTGATAGGACCCACAGTACAGTAACACAGTGATTCTAACTTTAATTCTAACTCTCTCCCTTAAAGTAGAGTCACTTTTTATACAGTCATATACATAGATTTAAAGTCAACAAACTTTAAATACAGAAAGTTTTGATCTAAACTTATCAAACTTTTCTCCAGTAAGTGGCTTAGTGAAAATATCAGCTAGTTGTTCTTCTGTGCTACAATGAACAACATGAATTTCACGACTTAGCAGCCTTTCACGTATGAAGTGATATTGGATCTCAATGTGTTTAGTTCTCGCATGGAACACTGGATTCTTTGCTAGCTGAATGCCACTCTGACTGTCGCTATGTAAAGTTGTGGAATTTTTCTGCTTTATGCCAATCTCTTCCAAGATTTGTCTCAACCATACGGCTTCTTGTGCAGCACTACACATTGCCTTATACTCTGCTTCTATGGTGGAAAGAGCAATTGTACTTTGCTTCTTACTAGACCAGGAAAAGCAATTACCATAAAACTGGAATATATATCCTGTAGTGGATCTACGATCATCATAGTCACCTCCCCAGTCCGCATCCACATAGCCACACAACTCAGGTAAACCATCATGCTTCCTGTAAATCAAGCCATACTCTGATGTGCCTTTCACATAACGCAAAATGCGTTTAGCTGTTTTCCAATGCGTTTCCGTAGGTGCTGCCATAAACTGACTTACAATGCCAACAACATAGCATATATCTGGTCTAGTTGTGGTAGGGTAAATCAAGCTCCCTACTAACTGTCTATATAGCGTAGCATCAAATGACTGTGATTCATCAAGCTTAGAAAGCTTTTTACTTGGTTCAATAGGAGTGTTTACTGGTTTGCAATCCTGCAACCTAAACCTGTGCAGCAACTCTTTGACATATTTCACCTGTGTTAAACCCACTTCATGTCCTTTTTGCCACACTTCTACTCCAAGGTAGTAATGCATCAGGCTGAGATCCATCATCTCAAATTGTTTCATGAGGTCTTTCTTGATTATGTCTATCATCTCTTGATTATTTTCCGTAATAATCAAGTCATCAACATAAAGAGCAATCAAAGCAACCATACCATCAAAGTATAAGACATATAGATTTGGATCAGAATGTGTTCTCACCATCCCCTTTGAACAAAAGTAGGCATCAATCCTGCTATACCACACACGTGGTGCTTGTTTAATACCATAAAGCGCTTTCTTCAAGCGACATACTTTATTTTCCTGTCCTTTCGTTACAAAGCCTTCAGGTTGATCCATGAACACTTCTTCTTCTAACTCACCATTTAAAAAAGCAGATTTCACATCCATCTGATGCAAAGGCCAACCAAAATGTGAAGCTAAAGCAATAAGTAGACGTAGAGTATTCCACTTACACACCGGCGCAAAGGTCTCCTCATAGTCAGTGCCTTTATTTTGTGCGTACCCTTTGATTACCAATCTTGCTTTGTGCTTTGCTATGCTTCCATCTGCATGGTACTTAGTTCTATATACCCATTTGCAACCAATGGGTTTCTTGCCAACTGGTGGTTCTACTAAGTCCCATGTGCTATGCTTAGCAATTGACTCCATCTCCTCTCCCATGGCTTTGATCCAAATGTCATCATCCTTCGCTTCACCATAAGTCGAAGGTTCTTTGCTTTGAATAATGCTGGATAACAGAGCATAATTTTTTTCATACCTTTCAGGTGGTATCTTCTCTCTTGTTGATCTTCGTAGCTCTCCCTGGTTAGATGATCCTGGAAAGTCATCTATATCGCGGCTCTCCATCAATTGCTCAAACCACTTAGGGAGCTTTTTGTCAGGTGATCAGCTTCCTGGTGAAAATGTATCCCACGGTACATTCTTCTCCTTGCGTTTGTCACCTGCAATTTCAATCCTTCTTGCACCAAAAGGTTTGTCCCTACCTCTCCAACCTGTTTCATGAGGTTGAGTAGTAGTATCTTGAGATGTATCCTCATGTTCATCACTCGGAAGGTCAATGAATGGATCATCATCAGGTGGTATCCTCACTATACCATTTTTCCTACTGGATGTGTCTATCTTCTCAGCATCTTCGTCTTCATACATCTTGGATTCATCAAAGATAACATCTCGGCTTATATGGATTTTGTTTTCGACTAGATCAAAACATCTATAGCCCTTCACGCGATCATCATATCCTAGGAATATGCACTTGATAGCTTTTACATCAAGTTTACGTCTTTCTTCCTTAGGAATATGTACAAAGGCCTTACATCCAAAGATTCGCAAGTGGTTCACCTTTGGCTTCTTCTTTGTGAGTGCTTCCTCAGGTGTAATTTTTGGTATGGCAATGGTAGGACTTCTATTTTGAAGATAGACTGTCGTGCTACATGCTTCTGACCAAAAATCTTTTGGTAATTTCATCTCAGCTAGCATAGATCTGGCACTTTCCACAATCGTACGATTTTTGCGCTCAGCTACACCATTGAGAGCAGGAGTATGAGCTTGCGTAAATTGTCTTTTAATCCCACATTGATCACAAAGATCATTGAAGTCATTAGACTTATACTCACCTCCACTATCTGATCTTAGGACTTTGATCTTCTTACCTGTCTGATTTTCGACCAAGTTTTTGAAGTTCTTGAAGTTATCAAAAGCATCTAATTTCTTCTTCAAGAAGTAGATCCACGTCTTACGTGACATATCATCAATAAAGGTCATGAAATAGAAGGCTTTTCCTAAGGACATGGTCCTCATGGGCCCGCATAAATCTGTGTGGATTAAATCCAGGATGTTCTTTGCTCTTGCAACACCCCCTTTATTGAACTTCTCTCGATGCTGCTTCCCATATATACAAGATTCGCACATCGATTTCAAGTGATCTTCTATTGTAGGAAGTCCTGTTACCATCTCCAATTTTCTCATCAAATTGAGGCTTCCCAAGTTCAAGTGACCAAGCCTCTTGTGCCACAACTCAGTTTGCGAAGGAACGGAGGATACAAGTCCATGTTGCCCCTTGATTGTAGCATTCAACCTGTACAATTTTGTATTGGGCTCTCTTACTCCATTCGCAATAACTTTGAACTTTTGGTTCGCATCCTTCACAAAGCAATGATCATGGGCGAATTCTACTTTCAACTTTTGATTAGTAATGACTCCAACAGAAAGTAGATTTTTCTTCAAACCTGGTACGTAAAATACCTCCCTGATCATCCTGCTTTTGCCATCAGGCAGTTGGATTGAAATTGTGCCTATCCCCTTGATCATGCACATTTCACCATTTGCTTGTGAAACAAATGTCCCATTATCCAATGCCTTCAAACTACTGAACCAGTTCTTGTTACCTGTCATGTGTCTTGTGGTTCCTGACTCAATATACCATGCTTGATCATCTTGATTAGATGACAATGCAGATATGAAGATGCTAGAGTCTTCAATCTCACCCTCATCGACAAGGTTACCTGCTTGTTTTGGTTTCCCCTTGCCTTGTTCCGCCAGGAATTTGTGACATTCACTCTTCCAGTGGCCCTTTTTACCACAATGGAAGCAGTTGCCTTTCTTTTTAGTTTTGCTGGAAGATCTCTCATCCTCCTGAGACTTGGCAAATTGTTGTTTAGTCTTCTTCTTGCCCTTGCCCTTGCCTTGTTTTTGGCGTGTTGCAAGTGCCTGATCATCAGTATTTTGACGTCTAGCTTTCACCATTTCTCGTCGTTGCTCTTCCTGCATCAAGATTCCTGTGAGCTCGTCAAAGCTTGGCAATCTTTCTCTTGATGCTATTCCGCTCACAAACATCTGATAGGGTTTTGCAATGCCGCATAATGCATTATGCACCAGCTCCACATCACGTATGCGCTCTCCAATAGAATGCAGTTCATCTCTCATTGTCTTGATTTTGGTCATGTACGTCTGAATGTGCTCTCCTTGCTCCATGCGGGCACTATTCAACTTTGACTTCAGAAACATGATTCTTGACGGATTTGACATCTCGAACTGCTCCTTTAGCACATCTCATGCAAGTCTGGGTGTAATAGCATCACAAATGTCGGTAATGATGTGATCCTTCACTGACAAGTTAATGAAGGTCAAAACTTTCCTCATCTTTTTGTCGAACACTTTGATGTCTGCTTCATTTGGCGGCCTTCTCTCATCACCTGTGACGACTTCCCACACATCTTTTTCCATCAGTATGTTTTTCATTTTGAATTTCCACACTGCATAGTTGGAAATCTCGTCCAATTTGCTACTTTCACTCAAAATGGACTCTCCCATGTTTGCCATAGCAAAACTGCTTACAACTTCTGCCTTAGGCTAAGAACAGTATGTCGAGGCCAACAGTGATGTCAGAAGTTGAAAATAATGACCTGCACTTTTTTTTTTTACCAGGCCACTCGCCGCTTTTCCACCAATTTGAAAGCCAAATCGGCGTCGCCTTCTGAAATGCACTCAGTCGTCAATTCCCAACAACGTGCCCAGTGGAATGGTGAAACTACTTCTGGCGTACTCCAAACACTTTCTCCGCTGCAACCGCTCTGTTTTGTTGTATCGTACTTGCAGGTACAGTCCGAGTGCCCTTCGTTTAGAGATTATAGCCTTTCGTTTGGGTCAAAACGGGCAAAGGACCCAAAAATAGGGACTTTTCTAACTTTTGAACTGTTTCTTCACTTTTAAGAAACTTCACTCTTCACTTGTGAAGGGACCCAACTCAACTTTTAGTATGAAAATTTTTAATGAAGTTGAAGGCCAGAATGCACTTCAATTCTTCAGGACCCTGTTTCAAGCTCATCCAATGGCTGAACCAAATCTTGTGGTTCACATTTCTCTCCCATCACAGATACTGGACCGTTGATTCATTTGACAACTCATCCACAGGTTCAAAGTACATCTGGGCATCGAACTAAACACTTGCAGACGCTATGGTCTTCGATACACTAAGCTGAGTGTTGCGTTGGGCGCACGAACAGCCCGCGACTTCCCTGCCTGAGGCCACGCCTTCCTGGGACCTGTGGGTTATGGGCCCACCACGCTTCCGCTGCGCCACTCTGATACCAACTTAGAATTTGCTTTGCACAGGAACACAGATCATGCGACACAGTAACACAGACAGAAAATCACTCTCCTCAGCAAGCTCACATAGCAACTGTATTTCTCAAAATGAAATTACACTGTACATATAGTTGTTCACTCAGACAACCCATGCATGACCCAGGTTGCCGTTGGCGGGACGCGTGTCCTGTCGACTTGCCTCGTGGCGAGGCCAACTGATTCTTATCCACTGATAGGACCCACAGTACAGTAACACAGTGATTCTAACTTTAATTCTAATTCATAGTCCACCAATTTTCCATTCAATTTAAGTTTAAATTAGTTTAGGGCTAGGTTGGAGCTAGTAATAATGCATATTAAAAAAGAAAATTTTATGAAATAAAAGACAAACTATTAGAGTTTAGATTCACTTACCATGCTTGCTTGCAAGCCTACCTTCCCATTCGATCCCAACTTAGAATTGCGTACTCCTTGCATCCTAGCTGCAGCAGCATCTTTTTGAAGCCTGTACTTTTCTAGTGTTTTTGCTTCGATTTTTACTGTATGCCAATCTAATCTTGAACACCAATGGGGTTTGGATGCCCCATCCCTATAAGCTTATTGTACTATATCATGACGATGTCTTATCCATAGGCTCGTATGTTTATTTCTTTATTTTGTGTCAAATTTCACATCTTGTGAACATTCTTCACGAAGGGTATTAACAATATGCGATTTAAGTTCTACAGATTGTTCAACCCATTTTATAAATAATCTATTGCCAAAACAATGTTGGCATAAATAATACATTCTATCTATAACCACCCTCCCCTTACGATTTGTGATAATATTCCCTTCTGGATCCACATCGTAGTAGGGCTTTGTGGAGGACTTTCTTCATAATTGAAGGGGGTCCCAGGTTCGAGCCTCCCCTTGGAAACCAAGAAGCATAATTGAAAAGGGGGGGGGGGAGCACTTGTGAGGAAGGACCCTCGCCTTGGCTAAGCATCAAATTTTGCAATTGTGCTTTTTGCTTGGGAGTTAGTGATGCAAAAAAATTCAAAACATAATCTCTTGAGCTCTCACCGCTGCCGGAACCTGACATAAACACTACCTTCATAAGATACTTAGTTAAGGATTTGGAATAGTCCTAATATGGTAGAGTGGCCCTTCGGTATTCGAGATTGTTGGTTACGCCTCATGTCTTCCAGAACCAAGAATTTTTGATGTTTCTCGCCCTTTCCTTCCATTCAGATCTTCATGAATGGTAAAATCAAGCTATACTGCAGTGGATTTGGGCGGGAAGGTGCATCTGGAACACTGATTCCAGCATGATAAGCAATGCAACCTTCATCTCTTTCCATAAGAGCGTGAGGCTGTAGCACATTCAGATTATTTTTTGTGTGATTGAAGCATGGGAGGAGATTGTGGCAGATGGTTGAGGAAGGCATGAAAAGAGGGCTGTGTGAAGAGATGCTACCCAGCGTGGGAGCGATGGCGGCCTGTAGGATATGTCTGGATAGCAAATGAAGCTTTTCCAGTGATGGCATCAGTCTACAGTGAGTAGCAGATCTGCTTGTATCTTTGAGGGTCGCCATCACCCGTGTGTTTGGAAACTAGAGCGGGTGAAACCCTGCTTTGCAGTCTTGGCAGCGTGGAAAGATAGAAGAGACAACGAGGAACGAGCCTCATGCTTGGCTTAGATACCTTTGGTTAGAGTTTGTAGGGGCTTCATGTGGTACTTGGATGAATGAGTCCTCACCCTTTGTATGAGTCTTGGAGAGTTACTTTTCATGCATTAGCATGGCTTTCTCCAAGGGGTATTGCATGCTGCATGCCGATAAAGAGGGTTTCCAAAAATCTTAGCATCGTTAGAAGCTTTGGTCGGTTTCTAAATGTAGATTTTTGTAGAATCCACAGTTGAGAGTGGAATTACCATAACTCCAGATCTTATCTAGAAAATTGTTGAAGGAATAATTTTAATATCCTAATTGTTTGTCTATGAGATTGGTCCATGGTTTTGGATTGATAGTAAAATATCTTGTTTACGATGATTCCTCCTAGATATGTACCCGTTCAGTGGAAATCTGGTTTTCTGGTATTGTGCTATTTAATTAACTTTGGAGTAGGAGTACCATTAATAATAAAGTTAAATGGTGTTTGTGGATTCTTAAGTTATATATATATATATATATATATATATATATATATATATATATATATATATATTTATATACTAGTTGTGAGTGCCCATCGTTGACGGGCAATGGCGGCCGATCTAGGTGACAGCCGATGATTTGGAAATTGAGTATCTTGTCGACGGGCGATGATTTTTCACTAATTTGGAAATTTAGTATCTCCTCGTTGACAAGAGTGTGCCAGCCGACGTGCCGCATTGTTCGGGAGGGGGAGGGGAAGGCCAGTGTCGCATTTTTGGATGGGAGGGCCAGTGTCGCAATTTTTTGAGAGAAGCCAAGGGAGGGGAGTGTCGCATTTTTCGGGAGGGCCAAGGAAGGGGAGTGCCGTATTTTTTGGGAGGCCAGTTTTGCATTTTTCGGGAGTGGGAGGGCAGTGTCGGGCTAGTGTCGAATTTTTCGGGAGGCCAGTCTCGCATTTTTCGGGACTGGGAGGCAGTTTCGCATTTTTCGGGAGGGGCCAGTGTCGCATTTTTGGATGGGAGGGCCAGTATCGCATTTTTTGGGAGAGGCCAAGGGAGGGGAGTGTCACATCTTTGGAGGGCAGTGTCACATTTTTTGGGAGGCCAGTTTTGCATTTTTCGGGACTGGGAGGGCAGTTTCACATTTTTCGAGAGGGGCCAGTGTCTCATTTTTGGGGAGGAGCCAAGGGAAAAATTCGAGTCATTGGAAAAATACGATCCTTTGGAAAAAATTCAATCCATTGAAAAAAAAAATCGAGTCGTCACATAAAAAAATCGAGTCTCTCGAAAAATTTGAGTCTCAAATTTTTTCGAAGGACACGAGAGAGAGAGAGAGAGAGAGAGAGAGAGAGAGAGAGAGAGAGAGAGAGAGAGAGAGAGAGAGAGAGAGAGAGAGAGAGAGAGAGAGAGAGAGAGAGAGAGAGAGAGAGAGGCCAAGATATGCAAGATGCGTGTTGCATATCACATCTCACATATCTGACATATCTTGCACATACCGCATATCTCGCTTGTTGTGTACATCTCGCATTTTTGGAAGTGTGTGTTCATGTGAGGCAAGGTAGATACAACATAAGAGCAAGAAATAAAGATGTCAAAGTATAGAATACATATAGTGGAACCTTAAACTTGTTAGCTATATCTTGAGTCCATGAAACATAGAAATTGTTGATAATACACAACGGAAGAGGAGCAGAACTCCAGCTCTTCTTTTAACTCTTGGGCCCCCAGATCGGTGCTCTGTTCCTTTAGAATGCACACTGGCAGTCTATTGAATGGAAGCTTCTTAGACCATTGATCTTAGCTGACTTTTGCTCGCAGCAAGACCAGGCCTGGGTGCCAGAACACGAATTCGAGTCTCAAACTGATGCTGAATTTAGTGCTCGTGAATTAATTTCAAGCCAACTTTGAAAGAATCCTTCAAAAAATCCTGTTGCACAAAAATTCTATAGTAAAATCTATGAATCTGAATTACTTACGGTGGTAAGTTATTGGATTTGAGCTTATAAGTCTGTGGTTTCTAGCTAAAATCAATGGATTCATTGGTGGTTTTCTTGAAAAAAAATATACAACCAGTGAAAAATGCAATTGTATCAATTGGCATGTAAAATTTCATGTGCTTTTTGTGAGCACCAGTGCCACAGTGCCGAAGCGGTCTCCCACTTTTGCACATTTGTTTAGGCTATTTCCTTGATCTAAGTCTGAAGTTTCAAGCCTATTTCTGTGATCTAAGTTCGAAGTTTCAAGCCAAACTCTTCAGATCCACCAATTAAATTTCAGTTCTAAGGATAAATACTGATTGACGTTCTGATTCCCTATCAAAACTAATAACACATTTTCTTGAGATCTCGGGACTCAAGAGCATGTTCGATGCTTGTGTTGTCTCTGGAAATGCCTAACGGCGAGTAATAAGAATTTAATGCTTGCGTGAGCAAAATGTAGAGGCAGGCCATCTAGCTCATCGGATTAGCTATGGCACATAAGTAGTCGTGAAAGTAGAGTATGAGATTACCTTATAGGTGCATTGAATTTGCCATCGGTAAAAAACACATTGTATGAAAATTAGGTAGGAATAAACAGGACATTCAATTTGTCATTGGTAAAAAGACACTATGTTTGAAGATTAGGCAGGAATGAACAGGTTCTAGAAAGGTGCTCGAGAGCCCGACGAACCAATTGGAGTATAGATTAGCGCCTGAGCTCAAGTTGCCCACAAGACTTTGGCCCCAAAAACCCATGGGTGCCTGCACACTGAGACTTTGCCAAGTGTTAGCTGTCGGCTAGTATGCATTTCACACAGGCAGCTCCAAGTACCAAACCTCCATGTCCACAAAGGAGCTTCCGCTCAAAGCGGCATCATCATAGATCATGTCAAAAGCATGCTCCTCTTCACACATAAGCATGGAGAATGGCTATCTTTTTTCCAATGCATAAGACTTGATTCATAGTGTTTTGGGCTCCTCATCTTAGCTAAGAATGCCTCAACTACAGATTGATTTTATGAAGAATTGATTATTAGTGGACTTTCAAGCACAATCGTTACAGTTGCTCAAAAGAAAATAGACTTATCGTGGAGTAAGTGGCCATGGTCTAGAACATTGAACAAAAGTAACCCTACTTTTTCGGAAGCAGAAATGGGCTTGTGTATCTCCAGAATTTGCTCACCATGTAGCATAACCAAACTGTGGAACTCTTCTAGAACCAGATTACAGTCTGAATGTTTTATTCTATCATGCGGATTCTTTTCCTCTCCTAGGGCGCAACAGCGATGGGGAGAGGAGGGCCATGGACGGCAGCAATCGGGAGAGAGAGAGAGAGAGAGAGAGAGAGAGAGAGAGAGAGAGAGAGAGAGAGAGAGAGAGAGAGAGAGAGAGAGAGAGAGAGAGAGAGAGAGAGAGAGAGAGAGAGAGAGAGAGAGGGGGGGGGGGGGAGAGAGAGAGAGAGAGAGAGAGAGAGAGAGAGAGAGAGAGAGAGAGAGAGAGAGAGAGAGAGAGAGAGAGAGAGAGAGAGAGAGAGAGAGAGAGAGAGAGAGAGAGAGCGTTGGTGAGGGAAAAAAAATTTTGAGTTCTATGTGTGTGTGTGCGTCCAAAAGACAAAAGAAAAAAAAGATTCTAGTGTTGTTTTCTTACCATTTTTTTTCAAACGATTTTTAGCTTTTTCCTTTGCTAAATACTATATATATATATATATATATATATATATATATATATATATATATATATATATATAATCAGGGATGTGCCTCCGGGTCGCGGGCAATCTGCGTCCACGTCTAGCGTCCGGACACAGACGCGTCCGACCCCTGGACGTGTCCATATTTTTTTTTTAACACTAAAAAAGTTAAAAAAAAAACAGCGGACGCGTTTGGGGACCCGGACGCACCCCTAGCGTGTCCGCGTCCGAACACGGACGCGAACGCGTGTCCGGACGCACGTTCGTTCAGGGTCTGCCACGTTAGATACACACACACACACACATTTAGATTGGTAAAATATCGATGATTTTGCTATAATATTCTAGATGATTTCTATCACTAAAAATTGACAAGCAAAAGGTTTTTGCAAAATACTCGTTGAAGGTGAAATTTAGTTGAACTAATGATGTAAGTTATGATAAGTGGAATGGAGGTAACTTCTTTATTCAACAGAATGAATTTTTGTTGAATATAGTTAGAGAAGTATCAGAATCAGAATTTTGTGGATTTTCCATTTGTGTACTTTCATTAGTTGGGGTAAATTGTTAGACCTTAATGGAGTAATGCAAAAGCCGGTTCTTTTTTGGAAGCCACTTATTATTGACTTTTCATAAGTCAAATATTTTCATGTATCATCTCTCTAGCTAATTTTTATAAGAAATTTGGATTTTTTTCAAAAAAGGAGGGGTGAAGTGATGAATAAATTCTATCATAGGATCTATCATTGCATAGTTTTTTTATAAGAGAAATTTCTCTAGGGATTGTGTGATATATCTGGAACTAGAGGCAGTTTAAGATCTGAATTCATTGTAAGTAACACTGAGTAAGATCGAAAGTTTGATTAAAGAATGTTTGTATTGGATCAACCTAATCTTAGTTGGAGTACTATGGTCTGGGAGGGGTTCATTAAGTGGGAGAAATTTGCTAGTAAGAGGTAAGTTGGGTTTGGAAAACTCGTGAGAGAAAATGTGTTCTCAGTCTCAGAGATTTCTCAGATATGTTATTTACTCGTGAGAAATAGAATTCTTTTGTAGCTGAATTACAAGATTCCCAGTGATATATGAGAGTAACAAATGCGGGTTTGTGGTGAGTAATTCTTGATCTATTGAATGAGTTGAGAGTTTAGATCACTATGTTGAAAGATTTAAATTTCTAAACTCCAATGAATTGAGAACGTTTGAGTCTCACATACATTCTCATATAGTAAATCGTTTTTTCTTGTGGAGAGTGTACTTCATTTAGTGAATGGTATTCTGCTACAGATTATAGTATGTAAATACTTGGGTACAATTTTGAGACTAAATCTTCGGTAGTTAAAGGTAACGGACAATCTATTAAGATTGAATGGTTGCTATTTTCTTGCATGAGATGCTAGGAATAGGGACATTTAACTCAAGATAGTATCTAGGGTACTTAGAGTTAAGTTCAAATCATTTGTTTATGTTAGTGGATCTCCTAGAGATTCTAGTTGAATGAACTATTATACCTTAGAATTTCGAATTCTATGAGTATTTGATCAAGAAGATTTTATGAGTTGTCTACAAAGGTTGTGGATAATTTCAGACTATAATCAGTTTCTTCAACTTTGATCTTATGTGCTAGGTAATATTTTATCTAGTGTGTCATGTAAAGTGTTTTACATGAAGGTGATATTACTAACTTATAGAGAGTGAAAAAATTTATCACTTAGTGTACTTTTCAAACCTGAGTTTGTACTCTAGAGCAAAGATGAAAGATTATTCTATCTTTGAGTATTTGTTTGAGGTCAAAGTCAGACTAAGGATAATGATTTTCTAAGTAAGTGTTGGAAGTTAAAGAAATGGTTCTTGTTTTTCTTTTTTGTTTTGAAGATAAAACCAGTTCAAGGGAGGAAGAATGTTATGTCCACGTCCTACATATAGGATTCGACATAGTCCTAACCTGGATACACGGTACTCCAGTACTGGAGATTGTAGGGTACGCCTCATTATCCCAAACTAGGCCATAAATGTAACTAATAACCTTGTAAAAATGCAATCACGCTTATTGTGATGTGTGGAGCTATTGCATGGGTTAGAATGACTATTGGCATGGTGTAGAGTATCAATAGTAATGAACTTCATGTATGGGAATACTGTATGTTTGCATGGGCACATGCATAGATAAAGCAAGGTCTATTTCCTCTTGGAGAAACTTCCTCTATTGTGAATTTTCATTGCCAGGTTACTCTCTCTTCACATGCATCCTATTCCCTGGCACGGGGGATATGCTATTGGAGATTGATCAGTAGCATCTGCATGGTTGGGTGGTTTGGCTCCACAGTCATTCCTTTGTGTGTGTCTTGTAAGAAGGATCTTGGAGGTGCTTCTCCTTACAACTCCTCATTGGATCAAACCTCTCATGCTATGCTTCATGACACCATATATCCAAGCAATGTTCTTGCAAGCCCACCATAGCTTGCCAAGAATCTTGCAACATAAGGTAGGGTATGATGATGCGCCTAAAAAAGAAGCGCAAGAATTGGGTTATATCATGTTTTTGTGTAGAATGAAGTATTTCTTTATTTAATATCCACATGGAATCATATTATAAATTGTGTTATATGAATAAATAATTTGGATGGCAACTATAGTCCTCACTAAAGAAATGGTAGATAGATTATCCCTTGCTTGTGCAATGTGATTGGATGCCAATCACATTGCAATATTATTATGATATTATGGACTTGAGCCTTCAAAATTTGATTGCTAATCAATCTTATTAGAAAACCATTGCATGGCCTACAAATTTGGAACCCCATTGGAAAATTCTACATGTCAAAAGACATATAGGCCTTTACTCATACTCATTAATGTCATTAGCATATTTCGTTTTTCAGTAGACGATGTTTGTTTGTATTCACTCAAGTTAGAAGTTATTTTCATTTACAATGCAAATATTTCATCAATCGACCTTAGAATCAACAAAAAACCGAAAGTGTCTCTTGACAAGGCTTACATGACACAAGAGCATTTGCATTATAATGTAGCAAGCTGACACAATCAAACTAAACAAAAATTGGTCAAACCTATGATGAGGTCTACACATAAAAAGAAAAGTCGATTGCATTGTATAGCAATGTTGTTTCTTGTTGGCTATTTGAGGCAATATGCACGTGGTTGTGCCTTTGAAATAA
Source organism: Diphasiastrum complanatum (assembly GCA_029204225.1). NCBI lineage: Eukaryota > Viridiplantae > Streptophyta > Lycopodiopsida > Lycopodiales > Lycopodiaceae > Diphasiastrum > Diphasiastrum complanatum. The sequence continues at coordinate 36,360,273 of CM055105.1, read as the reverse complement.
TAAAAAAATCACTCAAACCCATAATGAGGTTCAAGATGCAAAAGAGACTCTAATAAATCATATAAACATTGTAAGCCCACATTAACAGATTTTCTTTAGTTTGACTTAAAGTCACTCTACCAAACTTATATATGCTTTTAATTTGTGTTTATTGGACACTTCTTTCTTTGTTTGACTCACAATCACTCTTTTCAACATAACCTATTCTTATCCATGATTTCTTTTTGGCTTTTGTGCATCCTCGTGATTGTAGAAAATATTCTAGTGTTGATTTTTAGTCATGGTTGTTTTTCAATGTAAAGAGTAAGACTCAAGATATCTAGTTAAAAAGACTTGCAATAAGCACAAAAGAGTTATATTCATTGAATATTCGTGTCATGGTGCTCATAGTGGGCACATTATTGACAAAGAATATGACCACACGTACTCCATAAAGCAAAAAAAAAAGTATATGCTAGCATGACAAAAAAAACACATGCTCAAAGAAGAAATAAAGCTAGACACACCCTACCAAGAAATGTAATCTCATAGTAGATGCTTCAACCACTACACAAGGAAGACTAGGTAACCTGTCATTTTGACATGGCACATAAAAATGACTGAAGCAATCATGCATTTTGCGTATTCAATTTTATTGTAAACTTTGAGGAAGGTTTAGAGGAATGTGATGAAATTTAGTATTTTATGAAATGAAAGTGGGGATATCAATGAGATTAGGGAGGAGAATACCATAGAATGGCTTTAATTTTGTTGTAAAAGAAGGAATCATGGCTCATAATGTGTCACAAGTTGAGGTATTTGAGATTATGGTCATTGTCAATGGTTTGTACACTTTCCCATAAATTTTTCGCTTTTTAACTAGCCTTCTATTCTACCCAAAACTCTGAACAATGTTTTGTTTTTTAAGAAACACTTAGCTCAATTTTGTCGCTTTGATAGGACGAATCAAATTCTTTTCACCAACTTAGTGGAGTTGTGAGCTAGACAACAATGGTGGTCATTGTTAGATCTTATATGAAATGGAAGTAACGTTTGGTCATCTCATCCAATTGATCAAATGCTTTTCTTGAGCTATTACATGTAAAACATCAATTATTTTAATTAGACAACTTAAAGTGTCTCTAAAGTTGAGCCACTTCAAAATCTTCCTTCCATAGTAGCTAATAGTGTCCTCGACTCCCCATTCGACCGGTTGTGCAAGTTTTGTTGATGAGGTAGAGAAGTGCTTGATGATCAGTGAAGAAGGCAAAAAGTTTTCTCAGGAGATAATGGCAAAACTTCTGAACTGCATAAACCATTGCCAAAGCTTTACGCTCGGTAGTGGTGTAATTGATTTCAGCGGGTATCAATTATCTACTGTAAATCGGATCGAATAATCATTTTTGAATTCTCCCGGTTGCGTGAGCACTGCTCCGATGGCATACTTGGATGCATCGGTATGCACATGGAATTCCTTGGAGTAATCAGGAGCCCGGAGAATAGGTGCATTGGTGAGGGCTTCCTTCAACTAATTGAACGCGAGTCGTTGTTCATCATTCCACTTGGGGATTATCCTCACGATTTTTCCAGTGATGTGCACACATTATGTATTGTGCCAACTCTAATATTTTTGAAGAGCTTTTCATAAGCTGGTAAGAAAAAAAAAGTTGTTGCCCCAACTTGGTAATCATGGAGGTGTCTCCTCTTCAAGCCTTTAAAAAAAAAAATTCACAGACCAAAGAGCCTTGTGCCACTCCCCAACAATTGTTGTAGCACCTCTCAACATGGTTACATCTTTTTTTAAGATAGATTCCCTTCCAACCTAGTAAGAAGCAAAGTACAATTGCTCTATCCATGATAGAAGCCGAGTATAAGGCAATGTGTAGTGAAGCATTGGTTGAGGAAAATCTTGGGTGAGGTCAGATGTGAAGTAGGAAAATCCCATGACTATATATAGCGACAATCAGAGTGGCATTCAGCTTGCAAAGAATCCGATGTTACACGCAAGAACCAAACACATCGAGATTCATTATCATTTCATACATGAGAGGTTGTTGAGTAGGGAAATAAGTGTCGTCCATTGTAGTACACATGAGCAACTAGTTGACATTTTCACTAAGCCACTCATTAGATAAAAGTTTGATAAGTTTAGATCAAAGCTTTATGTACTTAAAGTTTGTTAACTTTGATGCTATGTATAAGAAGTGGATGAAAAGTAAAGTCAACTTCTAGAGGGAGAGTTAAAATAAAAGTAGACTAACTATGTTTCCGTACTATGGGTCCAGTCAATTGACTAGGACAAGTTGTGCTCATGATGAGGCAGTCGAAGAAACATGCATCATGCATCCCATCAGGGGCAACCTGGGTCATGCATGGGTTGCTACAAGAAAGTTATATATGTATAGTGTTTCAGTTAAAAAAAAAAAAGAGTTAGCTTGGCTTGCATGTGCAAGAGACACCCCTTAAACCCCTAACTCCAAAACTTGGGAGCTTTGTGCTTCATTTGCAATGGCTATCTACATGGTTGTAACTTGATGTACAACATTGTAAATATTGTTCATGAAGCTGCTAGTGTAGTCCCACAAGCATACATCAACTCTTGAAAAGAACAAGAAATTCTTGAATGATGTCTAGTTTATAATTTTTTTGGATAGATAAATTATGGCAAAAATAGCCCAAAAATCAGTGTATAACCATTCAAATTGGAAGGGCAGGCTTTGGACTTTTGGCCAATTGACAACTTCAGCAAAGATCAGTAGGTGGCATATAGACAATTCGGAAAAAGAGTTTCCGAATATTACATTCCTTGTGAAGATTGCCCAAGTATGGTGCGGTGATGTGACATGCTTGGGTTGTGATTTCTCACCCATGTTTGATTCATGCTTATGAAAGGGTACTGGGCCAAAGGCCTCTTCAAAATTCATAAAAAGTTCTTACTCGCCAAGAAGCTCTCAATTTCAACAAAAGGGAATTCCAAAGGGCCATGAAAATCTAGATGTCACCATCATGGTGGAACAATGTGATCCAATATCTACGGTGTGCACGAAAATAATAGAGTCTAGCAAAACAAAACAATTAAAAAACCCTATGTCAACTCAAACTCAACCAAAAAAATACGTTAGCTTTTTTGAGAGAATCTTCGGGATGGTTTAGCGCTATTGGCTATCCCCGACAAAGCCAAAGAGGGGCTAGAATAAGCCAACTATTATACCTTAGAATAAGCCAATTACAAGGGAGACTAATTCTAATGATATTCCTATGTCCTTATAAAAATTAGTCCATAAGTTAAAGTATTTGTACTCTGGGCAGTCTGTACCAGGCAGGCCCATGGAGCTTATTGGAATTATATATTTGAGGCTGGCCACTTGGATCTTAGCCACGTGTCAATATGGCCACTTGGAGGCCTCTCAACGATTGATGATAAACACGTGGCAAAATCTGAATGTTTAGACTTTTTCTTATCTCGACCTACAATTTATTCCACCAGATGTCTGCCACGTGTCAATATGCCACTTGGGATCTTCTCAATGGTGTGTGATTTACACGTGGGCAAAATCCGATCATCTTTGGAGAAATCCGACGGTTGAGGGTCGAAAGTCCCAGTGCATGCACAGAGCGAAGAGAGAGGGAAGAGCGAGACAAAAGAGATTATAGGAGCGCGAGAAATTTTAAATTCGCCACCGTTGGATCTTCTCGTAGGCGTTCAGATTCTGCCACGTGAGATCATCGAGATAATTGATGAGAAAACCTAACACGTGGCTAGCATCCAAGTGGGGGCGCACGCAAGATTTAAAATGCCGTTGTCCGTGCTCTCCGTCACGATCCATCCTCTTTCATGCTTTTAGAAAGATTTGTTCGTCTGGCCTTTCCTTTTTCCTTCGCTTTTTCTTCTCCGCCTTCGATTTTTCATTGGAGCAGCGCTTGTGATCCATCCGACAGATCAGGCCTTGTTATTTATGGATCTGTTCATCCTTTGCAGCAATCCGATCTGCTTATCGCCTCAGAATGGTGCTTATCTTGGCATCTTGGTTGGTGCTCATTAACACAGATCTGCTACTTTCAACTGCTGATATTAGGTTTGTTTCGCATTCCTTTTTCATGCATGCTGTGTTGTGTTGTGTTGTATCCCGTCTTGTTTGCAACGACCTCTTTCTTGACGTGTTTGTGATTAGGTGGTTCAAAGTTTGTTTCACATTTGTTTTCTTATGCCTGCTGGTTTGTATTTCGTCGTGTTTTTGCAACGAGCTCTTTCTTGATGTGTTACTGATTAGGTGCTTTTTATGTTTGTTTCGCATTCCCCTTCTGCGCATGCTGTTTTGTATTCCCTCTTATTTGCAGCGACCTCTTTTTCGATGTATTTTTTATTGCGTGCTTTTAATTTTGTTTCGCATTTACCTCCTTACGCATGCTGTGTTGCATGCCATCTTGTTTGCAACTACCTCTTTCCTTATTTATCAGTTTACCGTTTCTTGATCTCTTTCTTATTCCGTGCTTTCACGTTCGCTTCGCATTTGTTTTCTTTTGCAGACTGTTTCATATTCCGTCTTGATTGCAACAAAATTTCTGATTAGTTCTCCGTTTCTTGATCTATTTTTCATTGGTTTACTGTTACGAGCTTTCTTTTTGGTTGGATAAACGATCTTTGCCACTATGGATGGTTCCACTTACTTTGGCATATTTTCCATCCATTATGTATAAAACTCTCCCTCCGTCATACTGCTCTTTGACTCTGAACTTCTCGACTCTTGGCCATTTCTTTTACTTTTTTATGCTGTGTCTTGATAATCATATACGAGCTCTTACTATATGTTATTTGGCAGTTAAACCGTTTTACTTATTACAGGTCGCACTTCAATGGCAGTGAACATTATCATCATCGTGTGATATCTGACATTTCATCATCTCAATGAGGCATTCTTGCGGAAATGCGCTATTATCTATGCCAATGCTCAAATAAATAGCAGATCTCCTTTGAACTCGACGATGAGCTGTAATACTGAAGCTTCGAGAAAGTGGTTGAAACTAAGCTTCAATGGAGTCAGATCTACTTAAGTACACATCATATTGTGCGAAAATAAAAAGTACTTTCCAGGAAATGGTTGGAATCAAAGCATATACAAGTCAGATCTGCGTAGATATATATTAGAATATGCTCAAATAGTTAATATTTTTTGCGTTCTGGCAGCCGTAACAGTGCTAAGCTGAAGAACGTCATCAGAAATTTGTTCATTTTCACTTCGCATCAGTGAGCGTCTATTAAGAAATTCGGGCCAGCGTTAGATTTTTCCAGATTTGTCACACTGGCATAATCTCCAATCATTTAAAATCTCCATGTGACAGTTGTCAACCCGTGGTCAACATCCAAGTTGTTGGTCATATAATATATCCTGCCTTAAAGCCCCGTCGGACAGCCACGGAGGCTGAAGGACAGCCGTAAATGGGGTCAATTTGCTGTGTGCCAGCCAGGCCTCAGACGACAACAGGAAGCATCAATGGATGCTCAAATATTGTGGATGAGCTTCACTGCTGCAGCACAGGCGGTTTTTCTCCCCCTTCTGTTTCACAGCAATGGGAAAAGCATGATAATTCACACGCATATGCCCTCCAAATGGACAGAAATTCTTTATCATCGAGCAGCAGAGGAAGCAGGGTGGGGAGTGCTCGCTTCATTGGCCATCAACATACTCCTTCTGATAGCGTCTTTTCGCATGGGGCAAGCCCTTCTGACAGTTTTTCCATGTCTCAGTGGGCATCTCTTGTGCCGTCTCGAAGTGGCAACTTTGCTGACTTTATCACAGCGACAGGTATTCTGAGTACTTATGCTTTTGTTTATAGCTTCCGAAAACCAACGAAATGTTTATTCAAATTTTTATTCGGTGTACTGTGTGATGGATGTTGATGATGGATCATGGATAAATCATACATTACAAAGTTAAATGGAAGTTGGAACATGACATCTGGTCTGTCAACTTTGAATTGTGTCCATTCAACGTTGTCATGTGCACTTGTGAGTATGTGAACACTAGTTTGGTTTCAGGCTTCAGCTTTCTACAAGCAATAGTGAACTTTGAAATGTATGTATGCATTAGCAATCTAATGTCTATAAGATCTTAACACATATTACATTAGATATTTTTTAGACAATCCAAAAAAATTTGCAAGATTTTTCCTTGTCATTTCTTTTGGGATGGACCCAGTTCTGAACCATGATTCATGCCAATTTCCAATTTTGAAAAGGTTGATTATGGATTGGAACCTGAGAGTACGAGTTAAACTACTCATGGGGGTGTTGTCTGGAAAAGAATGATGTAATGTATGTGTGAATAGGTCCTCCAGTAGGAGTCACCGTCAATCATTGCCTGCCTCAAGTCAAACACCTCTTGTAGCATCAAAACCATGCATCCTTGATTCCTCGTAAGAAGTCAAAGAATGAAGCATCACATATTGCTCTTGGAATAAGCAATAATTAGTCCCTTGATTTCATAGTATGTAGTATATAGTATATGTATAGAGAGAGAGAAGAAGAAAGGTCAATATTCTCTTCTTGTACCAAACAGGTACATAAGGCTAAAACAAGTCTATCTTTTTTTCTTTAGTTATAGCTTTTTCTCTAGTGGTAGCATAAATGCTATTAATCTATCAAAATAAAAGTCGCAATAATAAGATAAAGCATTTATCACAACTAGAAGTGGTAAAATGCTAGCCCGATCCAAATGAGACGTGTCTAGACTCTAAAGTTATAATATTATATCTATGCATCAACATCCATTTCAAAAGAGTGTCAAATTAGGTCAGTCTTGGACATGGTTTAAAAAGGTTGTAATCCTAGATGATTTAGGTGTTGGAGCTATTGTACATGCCTAATGAAATCGCATGTGTCACTCCACCAAGCTTTGTCTTAGTTTTGGGGCGATGTACATAAATCGAGAAAAGTACAATGAATTTCATTTGTCTCATTGGTGGGAGCTTAAGAACATCTATAAAAGAACAAAATATTCTAACTACCTCAGTAGTTAAGCATAATGGCATACGATGTCTTAAGCAAAATAAAAATGCGAAATACTCACACTCAAAGTGTAGCTGATATCATATGTGGTGAAAAATGAATAATGGCTTGTCTTACAATTGTATGCTTTATCTAATACGTTATGCATGACTCGAAGGGCGAGTATTACATGGGATCATTGTGGATGTGGGCACTCATGTAGTCTCTACACATTTTGGCTACTATATCCTTTTCTCATGGGCTTGGTGTGATGCTATACACGATGTCTCAAAGAATTATGAAATGATATCTTCCTACATGTTTGCATCTTCATGAAGTTGTTGCTGGTGTTGTAATAACTCAAGAAGGTATTGGGCAATAGATTGTGGTTTGGGAATGAAAAATGAATCGAAAGTGAGGCCAGGCATGAAAGAGACAATATTACTCTCTCAAATCTCATACTAGACTAGCGATTAAAAACCACATTTGTCACAGTACAAACCAACAAATCTTATCCTATCTAGGCATCCTCTTGAATTGGCCAGTCTTGATAATAATTTTTAATGGAGGAGACTTTGAGCTGATCCATTGAGTCAAAAACCGTGACGTTTTTGGGCATGAAGATAGAATAGTAGCTTAACCACCAAGAAAGTTATATAGATTGAAGTAATATGTTTTGAATATGTAGTTGATTGTTGAGAAGATGAGAAAGTTTTAAACAGGTACATCCTAACATTATTTACGAAATTTAGTACGTGGTGTTATTACTGGGGTTTTTCTGATTCAAAAAAGAATCAACCCATTTGGGATCAAGTTGTTTAGTCATTTTAGGGTTTTTGAACTTGGTTTTATTATTGTTTTGTTTTAGCAAACAAAATTAGGGCTGGTTCACTGTTTAGGGTAGTGTAGACCATAATTGATCAAGTCTTATCACAAAGCTATTGAATTCAACTCAAAGCACATCAAAGTAGGCACCAAATATCCACTTTATTGATTTCTCTTCAAAGTACATGACAACTATCCACATAAACACATAAGAGCACTGCTGTCCACTTGCTGCATAGATTATAATCAGGAATGCCTCTCTCTAGGCTCACTTATACACAATCCTCAAGCACCCACTTAACCTTGACCCTTTCCTAATGTCGACACATGGCAAGCCCCATGCACAATCGACACTTGCCACTTGGCAGTACCCTGACACATTGGCAAGCGAGTAGGAGGACCGTCCGACCCGTGTCACTCATGCACTGGACCAAGTGTCCAACTCCTACTTTGTAGGAGGTCAGTCCAAGAGCCTCTATATCATAGTTGCAGCGAAACGCATTTCGTTGGGTTCGCGAACCGCGATTCTTTGAAACATGTGTCAACACGCAAAACGTAATGAATTTTTTTTGGTTTGGAAAAAATAGCTTATGGCTGAAATTTTTATAGGGGAGCAATGGTCAAACCAACGTTTGGCCTCCCAAAAGTGCAGCACAGATAGGGCACAAAGAAATCTTATTTTCAATAGCTATTTGGTTGTTATTTGCTCTGGTTCTCAGTAATTGTTAATGCTATAGTTTGGGCTATCAACTCTATGGATGATGATCACTTTCTCAAGCTCTACAGTGTGTCTGTCCCATTGGAACCATCTAGGATCGTAACGAACATGCTAAAGGTTAGTTTTGAATTTTGATCCTTGACAGAACCCAACATGGATTAATGCACCTAAACTTGACCGAATTGTATTAGAATTGCTCGGCAACATACCCACAAAAAAATAAAAATAAAAACACGTTTTTGAGCGTTCCAAAAGCCCAAAACACGTTTTGGGGATTGGAGTGCAACTATGCTCTAGTACTATACCAAATATAAGCAGGACAACAAGTTACCAAAAATCTGCTATTTTAAATTTTTACAAAAACACCACAGGCCGGTGTGAGCCATTTTAATATTTACAAATTTACAATTTACAAGTCTGACGTGTTCACACTGAGGCAGGAATATAAGTACATAACATTCCTTCCCTCCTCAAGGAACATCGTTTGCGATGGTAAAAGAAGGGTATTGTGCATGCATAGGTTGCGCGGTCTCCTAGGTAGCATCAGTGAGAGGTCTATTGTGCCACGCAACCAAGTGCTCACGGATCAGACGGTTTCTAAGGCATCTCTCTCTTCGGTCCAATACTCTGTCAAGTCATGTCAAGTCCGTGCATCACATCCCCAGAACGACATCAAAGCGTGCCAAACGAATTATCTCAAAATTCAAAATTCTCAGAATAACTCTGAATAGATAGAGGCATACTCACAACCCTCGTGTTCCAAATCTTTTTACCCTTTCCATCAGCCATCTCGACTGTGTACTGGTACTTGGACGGTTGTGTGCTCACTTTTAACTTCTTAACTAGAGTTGAATTTATGACATTATGCGAGGACCCTGTGTCAAATAGAACGAAAATACTTCTACCACAAAGTTGTCCACGCATAACTATCAAAGAAGTGCAGGAAACTGATACCCACGTTGCGCCGCTTTCGATAGCGTCACTGGGGGAGCTGTATCCACCTTCTGCACCACAGAAACATTCATCAAGCGAGGAACATCAGGATTAGCCTCTTGCAAGATCTCTTCCACTTCCATTGGTTGCTGTTGCTGCTCTACTTGAAGACTATAGGTGGTTCTCATCTGGTTTCGTGGACATTCCTTCCACCGTTGACCGATGTTGTCCCAAGCACCCAAAGCATAAATTCTCTCTTTTTGCCCTCTCTTGGTCCTGTAGCGACAACATAGAGCATTGACCCCCTTGGGCATTAGGCCGCCCATACAATCCTTTGCCTTTGAACTTCTTGAATTTGCGCTTACCCCAAGGCATTTGGCCCCCTTGGCCTTGACCACTCGAGGTTCCCACAGTAGGTTCACGAGACTTCTTCCCATCTTCATGATAGAGAGCTATCTGAATGGCATTCTCCTTTCTAACAAAGTCTTCCTGAGTCCTTCAATGAAATAAAACACCTTTAAATACACAGGCACGTCCTCAGGAATTCCCAGCAACGCCTCTATACCGATCAACATATTCTTGAACCGACCAATTGCCTTGTGTAAGACCCAATTTTGCACAATTGTTTTCATCAAGAGGCACCCAATTTTGCACAAACATCTGTCAAAGCCTCCCAGGAATCCGGTACAAAGCCAACTTATTCAACTTTTCTCCACCATCGTTGTGTTGATTCCTTCAACCGATAGGTAGCAGCAATCATCTCTGAGTCATCGGTAATTCCACACATTCCAAAGGCCTTTTCCCATTTCTGTAGCCAGTTTTCTACTGCATCTGTGGTTCTTACTACTATTGCACCTGTAAACTTTGGAGGTTTCAAGGCCTTAAATTTTAATGGATGTCAATTTGCGCTTCCTGCCAAGATTTGCATCTCTTTCAGTCGAACCAGGCTCACCACCCAAATTCCCTATTGCACTAACTCTTTTAGGTGCATGGCCATGCTTCAATTGTTCTTAGATTTGCTTCAACATCAGCTCCATGCCGTCAACTTTGGCAGTGCATCGATCCTCTTAGAATCATGTGTAGTATTACTAGAAGATGCCATAGTAAAAACTAGCTAGGAAACACAAAGCAACTTGCAAGATTATGCAAAAAACCAGCAACTAAAACACTTGAAACAAAGCACAAATAGGCTTTTTTCACCCAAAGCAATTGTCATCTTTGTTTGGATTGTTTTGTATAGTCAATTTATTTTTTAAAACCAAATTTTTTTACGTTTCTATCAACTAAAAATAGTAGTTATTAATCAATATAATGTTTATAGTGTGTGTGTGTGTGTGTGTGTATACTAGTAAAGAGTGCCCTCGTTGACGGGCAATAGAGGCTGATCTAAATGGCGGCTGATGATTTAGATGATGGCCGATCTCGCACATCTCGCATCTCGAATATCTAAAATTCGAGTCCTTGGAAAATTCGAGTCATTGCAAAAATTCGAGTCTTTCCAAAAATTCGAGTCACGAAAAATTCGAGTCGTTTCAAAAATTCGAGTATTAAATAATTCGAGTCTTTGGAAAAATTCGAGTCGTTCCCAACATTAGATTCCTAAAAAATTCGAGTCTTTCAAAAATTCGAGTCTTTGGAAAAATTTGATCCTTTGGAAAAATTTGAGTATTTGAAAAAATTCGAGTCATCGTACAAATCCGAGTCATCGTATCAATTCTTCCAAGAAATTGGAGTCTTCCAAAAAATTGGAGTCATTGGAAAAATTCGATCCTTATCAAAAATTCGAGTCTTTCCAAAAGTTCGAGTCTTTCCAAAAGTTTGAGTCTTTCAAAAATTTGAGTCTTTGAAAAAATTCGAATCTTTGGAAAAATTCGATCATTTGGAAAAATTTGAGTCTTTGGAAAAATTCGAGTCATCGTAAAAATTCGAGTCATCGGATAAATTCGAGTCTTCTCAAAATATTCGAGTCGTTCAAAAAATGGTTTGGGTGGCTGTGGATGCGGCTGAGCTGTCGATGTTGTGTGTGTGTGAAGTGGGTCTGTGTGAATGTGTGCATGTGCGAAGTGTGTGAAAAAGTGTGTGTGCATGTGTGCGTGTGTACCATCAAATTCACGGGTGCTGTGGATGTTGTGATGGGTGCTGGTGCTGCTACTACATGTATGTGTATGCGGGTTCGTTCGTCGTGCAGCACTAGATGAAAGAGACGGCATGCAAGATGGAGTCTGTTCGGCAATACTGGACCACCTCTTGAAAATGCCAAAAAGTAGTCCATTTATTGTGCTCTAGTGGCGTTCCTCCCTGCACGAAGGGCGTGTTCAAGCATACGACGTCGGAATTGAGCAACGGCTGGTCTAGTGGTTTCATGTTGAGCCCACGAACTTCTGGACACCTATCGTCGAAGCTTCTGACTGTTTTTTACTGAATCCGACCAATTCCTGGCTCGAAGGGCCTAGAATCCCAAGGTTGCATTTAGGTTTTCTAGTTTGGATGCACGTTTTGTTGTGAGTACTGAACCGTTTGGAGTTCGGTTTAGTCTTGTGGGTTCGTCTCGGTGTGTAGCACAGGACGAAACAAAGGGTCTGAAAAACGGACTCTGTTCGGCTAATTTGGACCAATTCTCGAGAATGTTAGAAAGTAGTCCATTTAGTGGCAAGCATATATATATATATATATATATATATATATATATATATATATATTATAGTAAAGGGTGCCCGTCGTTGGCGGGCAATGGAGGCCGATGCAGGTGGCGGCCGATGATTTGGATGATGGCCAAGCTTGCACATCTCGCATCTCGAATATCAAACATTCGAGTCTAAATTTCGAGCCTTTAGAAAAATTTGAGTCTTTAGTAAAATTCTAGTCTTTGGAAAATAAAATCGAGTCTTTCGAAAAATTCGAGTCTTCGAAAAAATTCGAGTCTTTTGAAAAATTCGACTTGACAATACAAAGGGTCCTTCAATCCTTTGGAAAAATTTGAGTTTTTGGAAAAATTTGATCCTTTGGAGTTAAAGATAGTGAGTTTGGGCTTGTGGTTAAACATTGATGAAAATGGTGGGCCAAGATAGAGATTTGAAGGATTGAAAAAAAAAGAAGCACTTTTAGGTAGTCAAAAATTTATTTTATGTTCATGATTTATGGGTAAAACTTTGGTAATTCAAAATAAATAAGAAAGCCATGTAATAAAGCATAGTTGCAGCGCGATTCTGAATCGCAATTCAGAATCGCGATCCCGATTCGCGATTCGGGATTTTCCTAGAATCGTGTAGAATCGGTTTTTTTTTTTGAAATTTTTTTAGGCAATATGGGTATCAGATGAAAGCTCTGATCGAGGGGATTGTGATTGTGTAGTTTGTCGACTGTTTCAGGTGCAGGATAGCTGCATCCCATATAGAAAAAAAAAAATGTGCAGGATAGAACACATTGGGGCATTCCCAATGAACATAGCAGGAATCTCCCTTTCTCTGATTCTCCCTCTCTCTATTTCTCTCTCTGATCACAACAAACGGAACTAAAACCATGCTGAACAAAAACCCAGCTGAATCATTCTGAACTTTAGCCTTAAATGAAACAATTTTTGACAAAACAACCATACTCTCTCTCTCTCTCTCTCTCTCTCTCTCTCTCTCTCTCTCTCTCTCTCTCTCCAACCATAAATCATAAACCATAAAACCGAAGTTACTGAACTAAAACCACAAAGAACAATACTGAATCACGACAATGCTCTGAATAGGATCATCATAATATATAATATCGGGCCACATGGCACCAAAAAGGGGTACCATGATGTTCCATGAATGTAATGAAAACTATACAACTAAGGCTCGTCAGAGTCATGGTAGGATAAATCATCCGAATCTGTGCCTGACTGCAGGTCCCATGGGTCCGCAGATGAATCAGAACTGGAGGGAGCCATATGTCGTTGTGTGGCCCTGGCCTTGATGCGTGCTCTGGCTCTCTGCTACGTGCCCTGGCTCTAGACCACCCCCCCTCCCCCTGCCTCTACCTCTGCCTCTCCCTCTGCCTCTCTCCCCTCCTCTGGCCCCCATCTAGCTGCCCCCAGCCTGTGTCTACTGCGTCGTGCCTGTGTGTCAGGTGGCTGTGACCCTACGCCCTGGGATGGCCCTTCCAGGGTCCACCTGCAACCAAAAACAATACATTGTTGTCAGGCAGGTATTGTGCAGCGCACTGCATATTTTGAAAGCAAATCAATTCATCAAAGCATAGCAAGAAAAAAGGGCTGATGATGTGACTCACCTCGAGCATCTGACCCTCTGCTCGTGTGCGCCTCAACGTACGGCCGTTGGTGGTCACAAACACCAACCGCCTACATTGCTCGATGGACAACCTCTTCTGCGTGTGATACAAGGCCCATGTGCTCCAATTCCGCTCGCAAGCTCCTGCCGAACAGTCCTGTGCAAGGAGTCTCTCAGCCAATCGCCTCAGGTCACCTGTGCTGCGCCCGTGGATGCACCACCATGTAACGAGCCTCAGCTGATCCTCCCTCCGCCGACTCTGCTTTGCATCGAAAGGAAACTAGAAGCACTCAACTTCCACATCATTTGGTACAATGTTATGCCAGTTTTTTTCCATGTCAAAACTTTTGGTATATGATGAAACTTGGATTTGAAAATACCCTTATACAAGTGATTTGTATCTAAATTTAGTGAAATATGACTATGCATGTTCAACTTGTATTAAGTGGATGCCGAAGGTCTTCCTCAAAACTATCTTCATAATCATCATCTGTGATTAATTACATGATACAAGAGTCTTTTGGCTCGATGATGTATTGAATTTGTGAAAGGATTTTTGCATGGATGATGTTTGGAATACGATGAAAGAGGATAAGTTGAAATGGTTAGATACATATATTGGTGTATTGAGCTCATTGGTTTGTAATTAGTAGAAGAAGATTGTCCATGCATGAAGGTTTGTCATGGTATAGTGGTGGGCTGCGAGGGAGTTTTTGCTAGAACTTGAGGGGGGGACACTGGAGAGTTAAATAAGATATCAATGAGATGTGTTTCTTACAAAGAAATGTGAGCTCTCCCTTGGAGTTAAGGCAGATGCTTTGATATCATGTTGCAAACCTCACTTGGAAAAGTTCCTAAGCATAGAGTTACACATCAAATTCAAATTCATTATACACAGCACAAAATGGAGAGAATTACATGCAGACAACAAGAAGGGGGACATGATTCATTGTTATCAACATATGACGTACCCAGCACACACCTTGAGGTAGAAGCTACACACTTAGCACATCGTGATTATTAATAAAGTAACTCGAGGTAGGGCACTTATGCAGGTACATAACATGTTGATGGGATAATTGGGCTCCATTGGCATAGTAATTTAGCACCTCGAGGTTTGGGCCGATTTCATGTAGGGCACTCTAACTTTGCACTTTATCAACAACTTTTCAAGAAATTTTGGACTCTAATCTTACATACGTATCATAAAATCACATTAAGAAGGATTTCAAAGAACTAATCACATTTCCAACATCTCCTGCTACGATTGACCCTTCAACGAAGATTTAGCAATAAATGTTCTAAATATACCCAAAAGTGGCCCCTGGCACGTGTAATTAAAAACAGTTTTAGTAGTATAACTTGACCCAAGTATTCTTGAGGTGCTGATTCACTGATTCACTGATCGAGGCATCTAAAGTCTCCAGTGAAAATTTCAGCATTTGGGAATATTGACCTCAATGAAATAGACTGTGCTCTCTCTGACTCCAGGATAGCATGATCTTGGCTGATGTCGATGCTGGTGATGCCTTGTCTCTGCGTCTGCGTGTGCCGCTGCTCCTACCTCTGCCTCTGCCTGATTATCTTCTTGTTTTGGAGGTCTTAGTTCAGCTACATTTTATATCTAGTTCGGGGGGGGGGGGGGTCGGGGGGCTTTACCCCCACTTGTGTGGCTTCCCCCGAAGAAAAATGTTTTGAAAAATGTCTTCTAAAATGTTGTAATTTTGTAGTCGATCTGGACGGTTCGCAGATCTGACCCTACTATTTTGATTGATTTTTAAATGTGTTCAAAAATAAATTTAAAAATTAAAATTTTTTGATCTATTGGCATAAAAACAGCCTTAAATAGGTGAAATTAAATTAATTAAGATTATAAACATTATGTGTATAATATATATTATGTATATAAAAAAACAAAATAAAATTTATATATGCGTTTTGGATAGCGTTCCGTTGTCTGGAACGCCCACGTTCCGGAACGTGGATGCAGCGGAATGCATTCTGCTGAAAATTTCCATTTCAACATTTCAAAATAAACCATAAATTTAATCTCTCTCTCTCTCTCTCTCTCTCATGGATGATATTTCATGGCACTAGGCTATTTGCCAGGCATGTAATAAAAAGCTTACACTACTGATGTATAAACCAAGGTTGCAGTCCACGTTCCGGAACGCATTCCGGAATGTGTTCCAGAACGCGATCCGGGATTTCCCATTAAGGTTTCCCGGAACGCAATTTTTTTTTTTTGTATAGTTGCCAATATGGGTATCATGTGAAAGGATATCAAAAAAGCAATTGTTATGCAGATCTGTTGCTTGGTTTCAGATGGCTGCAGGCTACATTGATTAGAAATCTGGACATCAGTAGATGGTTTAAGAAAACTGGCTGCATTTTCATATGGTTTCAGAAATTTAATATATGATATTATATATTTAATATATTGGAAAAAAAATGCGTTTGGGTGGACGCGGACGTGCCTGGGCCGCGTCCCACGTCCAGCATCCACTTTAAAGTAAAATCCTTTGTAGTATGTAGAGGTATAATCTTACGTTTATACCATAGTTGCACTGCGTTTATGAAACGCGTTTCGGAAATATGGAATTTTTTTTTTTTGGTTTTTTTTTGTGCAATATGGGTATCAGGTGAGCTCTAATCAAGAGCATAATTACTGTGTAATTTACCGATTGTCTCGGGTGCAGGATGGTCCAGTTCAGGTGCATTAATCCATGTCGGGTTTTGTCAAGGATAAAAATTCAAAACTAACCTCTAGCTTGTCTGTTACGATCACAGATGGTCCCAGTAAGTGTGTTTTCGCTCAGGGAGTTGGAAGGCCAAGTCATGAGGGTGTTGCCCCCCAAACCACCCACCGGGGGGCTACCGCCCCCCGAACCCCCTGAGCATTTATTGAAAACTAGAGCAAATAACAACCAAATAGCTATTGAAAATAAGATCTGTTTGTGACCCATCTACTGCACTTCTGAGAGGCAAAACGCTCGTTTGACCATTGATCCCCTAAAAAAATTTCAGCCATAAGCTATTTTTCCAATTTTTTTTTTTTTTTTTTTTTTTTTGCGATTCTGGGAGGAGAAACGCGTTTCCGAAACGTCTCCTCCCAGAAACGCGATTCTGTGCAACTATGGAACTTTATAACAGTATGATATAACTTAGTTCAAACTTTAGACATACAAACCACTGATGCCTGCAAATTGGAGTATATCAGCCAGTATTTGAACACTTTGGAGGTCATGTCTAGCCACTATTAACTTCTATTCAAAGGTAAACTACGTGCAGTTATTTTAAAAAAATTAATAGCTAATTTGTACAATGTTTTAGATGGAACTCTAAAAATTCTTGGAGCTTTAAGATTTCTTTGATTATGTAATTAATATATCCCGGATTTATTTATATTGTCTGTGAAGGACAGTGCTGCTCCTCACCCATTTTGCTAGGGGAGGTTGCTCCTTTGCCTTGTGTAAATTCCTTCATTTCATTTATTGGAACAAAAGTATTGAACTTCATAGAATTCAAGCAGGATACAAGTTTTAATTTTATCATTCTGTGGCCTTTCATTGTTTAATGTCATTATCAGTTTCGCATTATCAGGTACTTAATAACCTCAATCTTTTTGAAGCAGGTGATTTGAGTTCAAGTCCCTCAATTACCCTAAGTTCACACAAAGAGGTAAACTTGGTGACCCTCAACTTCTCCCTTTTTCAATTCATGGTTAGAAGTGTACAACAAGTTTTTGATTTGGATTGTTAAACTCTTTAAATATAATAATGTGTGGACCTT
Organism: Diphasiastrum complanatum; assembly: GCA_029204225.1. NCBI lineage: Eukaryota > Viridiplantae > Streptophyta > Lycopodiopsida > Lycopodiales > Lycopodiaceae > Diphasiastrum > Diphasiastrum complanatum. Next base: position 36,342,785 of record CM055105.1, on the reverse strand, counting down.
TCTCAAAGCTCAGGCTGTTTCAAATTGGCACGTGGCATACCTCCCACAGTTCTGACAATATAAATGTGATTCCTGTTGCAAATATTGCATGGATCAGAAAATAATCTTCTTCATTGCTTTGTCGGGAATGAGCAGTACACATGTAAAGAAGTATACTAAATGTAATGGCATCAAGTTGGCATCCATGTCTTGGCATCTGTTCATATAGTTGAAATGTCTGTTCATAGAAATTTGTTCGAGCTAGAGCTTTTATCATCGAGTATTATCTGTACTTGAATTCTGGAACAAAAAGCGCTGTATCTTCTGATTTGTGGGAAATCATCATACAAAATTTTTTGCTTGTTCGCATAGTTGCAACAGGTATTTCTCTTACAAACACTAATACTCCGGGATGTGCACATTAGACTTGCAAGCAGTCTGTAAATATAAGTGTGTGGCTTTGACTCTCTGCAGCAGTTATAGAAGGTTGTCAACTTATTGTGATATGCTTCCAAAATGTTATGTTGGAAATTCTGATCATCTTGTTTCTTGATAATTCATATTTTAGCTAAGGGATATTGCTGAGCGGTTACATCCAGGAGCATATCGCAATAGAAAGCCATTAATGGCTTTTGGTCATCATGTGCTCAATGAAGACAAGAGACATATTGGATTAGTTGACTGCATTAGCAAATGTCTATTAGGCTTTTCTAGAGTTTGAAATGCTTCAATGAGTTTTTGGACTGTCATTAGTCGATCATGTACCTCCTTGAACCCGGATAAGTATTTAGTCATGGTCTCACATTCACTCATCTTCATGTGTGAAACCTCTACTTCAAGAACAATGTCAGGGTTGATGCATGCGCTGTATGTTTTCCATGTTTGAATCAATGAGGTTGCGGCACTAATGTGTGGTATCAAGTTGTTGTGTAGTGAGACCAATTGTCAAATTCCATAAATCCATCATTGCTAACATTTTTTTCATTTTAAATTTTCTCATGAGGAAAATTTTGCCATCAAACTTACTACTACTGTATTGTGAAGGTGTCCATTTGCATTCCTACTCAGTCAATCAATGGCCGTTTTTTGCTTATGATTGGAGGACAGGACATAGATTGTCACTCGCAATTATGGCTTGCGATTGGAGGAGAGGACATAAATTGTCATTATTAATAAATCAAAAAGTCGTCTGTTCAAATTTTATAGATCGAAGCACCAGCTGATAGGTTGTGATTTGATTCAACAGTGTCCGATTACGCTGATTCTTGTTTTCACACATAGGCAGTAATGTTCTTCATACAATGGTCAAATGACTTTTTCCGACAATTAGTTTAGTCTGCCAGAATTAACACCATGTTTTCTGATTTCTGCACCTTTTTTTCCAGTGGGACAACCTTGAAATTAAGGCCTAGGGCTGTAGTAAATGGCAAATTAGGGACTTCGAGCAAAATGAACCAAAACTTCAGTCTGCAAACTTTTTAAGATGTGTGCACAAATTTAAACCTTGGGTCCCTTCACCCTTCACCCTTCAACTCTGCCAGCTCAGCAAAAAACTCTTGAACTTGATATTTCAAGTGCTATTTTCCAGCCCTTCGTTGTAGGGCTTTGTCCTCCAACCAACATGGAGACTCCTCTCCTCCTCCATGTTCCAATAGGAATCCTACAGAGAATCTTGATGATTTCTCCCTATCCCATTATGAAGAGAAATCCATTGGTGGAGACTATGATGGGCATTCCATCTCCAATTATTTATTGCTGATTTTTTAAACAGCTTTGCACCATCTTCTCACTTGATTTCTGAGCAATTTCTCACACAACTCTTGCTAGTCTTTTAGCACTCCACTAAAAACACTTCAAGCATGCAGTGCCACTCCATAAAACATAATACAAAATACTTGCTGAAGAGGACTGTTTCGGATGCCCTCTTAATGGGAAAATCTCAGCCTTGTGTGGCTTTGAAAATCCACTAATTTTTTCATTAATTTATCTCAATTTGCCATCAACTTTCAACATTCAATTGGCTCTACTTCTCACACTCGACAAATTTTATATGATGTTTTCACAGCAGTAGCCTCTTCGCTTTAAAAGTTACGTAATCTGCCCTCTTTCTAAAAAGGCTCTTTCTGCACTTTTAGGCAGCGGGCTCCTACACACTTCCTTCCCAAGATTGATTTCTTCTCAGAGATTTGCTTCCTTCATCACAATAGTGATCTTTCCTGTCTTATGAACAAGGACCAGAAATCATTTCAAACCTCTCTTCGTGCTTCCATAACCATGACTGTGATACCTTTGGAATGTCTCATTGTCAATAATCACACATATAACAGGCTATAATTGGGTGCTATGTATTGAGTAGGGATCTGGCATATAAACCATGATACATACTGTATGCTTTATTTGAAATCTTGTATTTCACTTGTATGTCCTCATTATTTGTGTGGTGGATTGGAGTTGAACTCCTAAACTGACCTCAAGGAGAGCAAAGAAAGTGCTAACCAACTTAACCCTTATTGGAGGACTGATTTGAAACATTTTGAAAGCACACCATTGTTTTGGGTTTATGATGGACAATATGTTGCCTACAGGAGAGAGCGTTTCAGGTTTTGTGAGCAAATGCTACCAAAGTAGTTTTCTGTTTTGTAGTTTATATGCTTCGCTCTCTCGCTGCTTGTGTTGAAAGGATTGAATTAATCTCAAGTGTAGCATCTTTCTCTTGACGAGGAGGCCCCTTTTTTTATTGCAGGGTGTTTTAATTACAGGCTTATCTCCACTCTCTAGTACACCAGAATCAAATACATCATGCAAACAAGATGGTAGACATTATATTGAAGAACTGTCTCTAAATCCTAGCCATCAACAAAATATGTGGTTTTATCCCTCGTTACCTCGGGTTTCCTACCCACCAACTTGCCACCGACAATCAACTGATAAAGCTCCCCATGCAGCAGAGCATGGGAGCAACAGTTTTAGTTCCCTAAATGGAAGCAGGCATTCTTTTCGTTGGTCTAGAAATAAGGGTGTTGATTCTAATCTGGGATTAGTGGATAATGCCTCTGACTGGTGGTCAGTGCAGACATTTTCTGAGCTGGTTGCATCGTCACGTAGGGAAAGGCTGAGATGGACAAAAGCAAGAAGCCCATCTGATTTTGGATATGTTCTCCACCGGAAGAGTATGGAAAAAGGGGCAAACTATCCCATTGAACGGATAAGAGCATACTCCAGTGAAGCTGCTTCGGTAGCACCTGCAGTGACACATAGGTGTGGTTTGTGTTCACGATTGTTGTCAGATTCATCACCAACAAACTCTCATAGAATGATTATGACAAATGATCTTGCTGCTGTTGGAGTTCTTTCATGCGGGCATGTCTTTCATTCTAATTGTTTGGAAGAGGTTACTCCTGAAGCCAGAAAGCAAGACCCACCTTGCCCACAATGTGACCCAGCAGCTAAGGTGAAGGTAAGAAATGTTACAGAGCCACCCATATCATCCAAAAGTGGGTGGATGGCTAATAGTTTTCATGGACAATCATCGTCAAGAAACAAGCTCTCCAGGATTGTTGCAGCAGATAATTTGTCTGAACAGGAGTTTCATTGTAGCTCCTCAAAATTCAAAGGAAAAGTGCCTGTGCAAGATGATACTAGTGGAGAAAAACGGGAGTCCTGCAGCTCAGTGTATCATAATGAGAAGGCTTTGTCAAGAAAGTTGCTTTCCAGGAGAACGTTCTCATTTAAAGGAAAAACATTGAAAGATGTCTTGATAGGTGATGGAGGGAGGAAAACTTCTGGGACATCGTCTCAAGTGTCCCCTGACAAGAGCTCTGGAGAGGAAGTATTTACAGTTGCCAAGTCAATTAAAGGCAAATCAGGTTCCTTCAGGTATCTGCAAAGTCGGTGAGTGTTGACAGATTCTGGCAATCTTCATGCTGTGCAGGATCAGAAGGACATTCAAGCTATTTGTAGCTGTCAAATCAGAAAGGCAGTTTCTTTTATGTAACGGCTACTTCTTTGTTGATGCATTTTTTACATGGTTTCGTGTTTGCTAACAGGTTAAATATTGCATGCTGATTGAAAGGGAAATGATATCTGTTGCAATGGATTACTTTTTTCTATAGATGCAGATTACCAAGGCCTGCTTCCATAAGTGTAAACAGTTCTTGAATATTAACTCAGTAGTGGGCACAAGTTCACGTAATCTTCCCCGAAAAAGCCTGTACACATAGAGGGAATAGCACATATTTGACGCAAATGCTGTTACTAATGGAAGTAACAGCAGATAGAATATTGTATGGAAGTCCGTATGGATGAGGGGTCCCACAACTCTCTCCTCTCATAAATTTTGGTAGCTGGATGAGGATTAACATATTTGGTCCCAATTGGAATGTCAATCTTTTACTCATGTTTACAAGTCAAATTGAACTTTGTATCGATGTTTAGTTGTCAGTCCTAACTGAGCTGTTTCAAGAGTTTCTTAGTGTTCACCCAAATAATGTTTGTGGTTGTTTTCATCTCATGCTTGTGCAGTGTTTTTCGGTTCAGTTCTGATGAACAATATTCTATGGTATTGATTTATTGTTTGCACTTAAGAGTAAAAGTTTTTTGCAGATATTCTGCTCTTGCTGATATTATGTTCACATGTATTGCAAGAAGGTGTCAGTGGTAACGGATATGAACTAAAGTTAAGGTGGAAGGTACAATCTCCTATTCAGCAATACCGCCTCGTTAGGTGGAAAGGATTTCTTGCTGAGAAGACAATATATCTATATTTGTTAAATGAAAATTCTTTTTTTAAAGGGGGCATAATAATTTGTTGAAACAATGCCCAAACTGCAAACTGCTTGAAAGTTAATAAGATCCTACTGAACTAGGATAGGAAGTAAGCCTTTCTTTGCAGTTTCATATTCGAAAAGCTTTCTTGTAAGCCTCTTGGTTATTATAGTGAAGCTCACAGACAATAGAATTGATGAATGCCCTGACCAAGTAGATAGGCTGTCCTCTTCGGCGCTAGAGGTTAATGGCTTGAGGAGCGATAGAAACTAGTATGTTAATGGCTTGAAGAGCGCTAGAAATTAGTATGTTGTCCTCTGTACATATGCATCAAAGTTAATGTGGATGTATGTTTGTGACCTCCTTGGTGCTAGTGATTATTGTAGGGGTTTCGTAGGCATTTATTCCCTGCTGTGCATGATGGATTTGATGGTCTTAGACTTTGTGGGTGGACTCTATACTCAACCAATCAAATGCACTAGCAGCACAGGAGTCCTGCGCAATCAAAATTAATCCAAGGTCAGTTGTAAAATAAAGAAATAGGAATGAATGGAACTACAAAAGAGACCAAAAACCTATGGAGTTAAATATTGCAGGCCTACTTTGTCACAGTGTGTACATCTCTTTGTGGCACATCAACTTTCTCTTTTCTGTTATGAACCTGATTTATAAAACTGCTGATCTCACAAAGGTTGGAAGTACATTTCGATCAACCTTGTAAAAGTTATGTTGAACTCATTTATCCAAATCATATTTACTTTCTCGTTTGGAAAACTTGGCTCTTAAGTTGGGCTTGACCGAATAGGATGGATTCACGTCACTAGTCAAGAACATGCTTTTTTTCTGAGTTCCACATATGCCAGTTATTCTTCTGTCTTTCTTTTTAAGGTAAGATCGTTATATTTGACTTATTGAAATAATGTCAGGGTCATTATTAACAATGACAATGGCAATCTCTTGTTCTATCTTAATTAAGGTAAGACTGTTATATTTGACTTATTGAAATATTGTGAGGGTTATTAGTAACAATAACAATGGCAATCACCTGCGCTTGCTCAAAGATATGTTAATATAGATGGCTACTACTAGATGAGTGTGTAGTTGGACGTTTTGAAATATGAATGAGTAGAAGATAGGATTACACCATCTACAAGGGATAGAAATACTTGCAATTAAGTTGCTTAGAAATTCTTGTCCTATGTGAACAGATATCCACTAAAGGAGCTCAATATTGCTAGCACTATTGGGTGTACACTTTTGCATTGTAAGAATTAGTATGTCTTACCATGTTGCATGGGATTGGCCCATTTATTTACTTATCTACATCCTGTGTACCTCTTAGTGTACGGTATTTCATTGTGAACAAAATTTCGCTTTTTCAGGAGATGATTTGAGTTGAAATCTAGGCACAAAGTGTAAAGATATGAGGTGCAATGTTGTCCTCTCCTTTGTTTCTTGGTGATAATGTTCATCTTTTGCAACAATAACAAAGTGTTTACAAGTTAACATATTGACAGAACCAGTAAATGTTCCTCAAATAAGAACAACTTTCTGCTCTGCTTACATAATTGCCTCTGAAGAAAAGCACCATCAAACAAATAATTAGTTTATAAACCAATAAGCGCTTGCACAGTCAAAGGGACCTGTTTTGACAAATTAATCTGAGGAAGAGATATAGACTTTGATACGTAGACCTGGTTGCCCAACTGCCGGTTTCATGCAACTATATAAAACTTGTCGTTTCCATTTGCCTCGGTCAGGATGTGGCTATTCTACCAGTAACTTGTGGCCAAATCTGCCTGTATGGTGTATTTGTTAATAATATATGCTAATATGTTACTCTGCATTTTTGACAGAGAAATATTGCTCAAGCCCCTTTCCATGAAATCTGACCATGCGTAAAATCCTTGCTTTCTTATTGCTTTTGTAGTCTTCTCTTTTTTCCCTACGTTTACGTGTCAGAGAAGAGAGCACATCTTCGGGCTAAACAAGCTCTAGCTAAACAAGTTTTGCAGATGAGGCTCAAGCCATACAAGACAAGAATTTAAACTGCAAAGACCCTGATTCACAATGTCTCCAATGGTGTGTTCATGGCCTCAAGGGTCTTAGAGCGTTCCTAAGGCTTGAAAGTACATTGTCCTGAGGGGCATGTGTGCTTTTGAATGTGCGTTTTGAACCCGAAAAATCAATACCACCAGCATTCCCATTCATAAGTAAAACATATTTCTTCGGCGTACCAGTTCACTTAGAGTGCCTTGGACACATGGCTCTAAGGCAATTGTCTGGGATCTAAACTCAGCAGATTATCTTCGAGCTTGTGAAAACATCGTCCTAGGGGCCATGTCCATGTGTGGATGTAGATACATCTTAGCCAAGCTTTTGAGCAAATATCTTCTTGAAGGCCATGTCCTACGGGCCATGTACATGTGTGGATGCAAATACATCTTAGCCAATTTTTGAGCAAATATCTACTTGAAGGACCATGTGCGTGCATGGGTGTGTATGTTCTTAGAGTGAAATGCCATCCATTGAGCTGAAAACAACGTATTGGTTGGTGAGTTTCCTACAAGCTCATGGCCTTGGAGCAACCATTCAAGGACAAAGTCCAACATGTATCAAATTTTGTGAAAGGCCCATGGTTTTTGCAAAACAAGTTAGACGTTGCAAATGAGACGCATGGCATACAATACAAAGACTGAGACATGCTTATCGCATTGTGTGTACGTCATGTTAATATTCTCGGAGACCTTATCTAGGTGGGCTTCTTGGTACTTGACATTGCCTTAAGGGTCATGTCAATGTTTGGATGTGTATTTTGTAGGTTGAATTACACATGCAATTGAGATTCCATTTATTGGGCTCAAAATAACATATTTGCCTTGTGCTTCTGTCCTCTCTTCTAAATGATTGAACTTCTCTCATGATTTTGTTATATTTTCCTATCTTGCCATTACCGCTCCTCACTCCTTACTAGCAACATTCCTTAAATGGGAGGTTATAGCTTTCCCTATTTCCCAAGTGGCCTCTATGCACATGAGATATGTCAACACATCTTCTTTTCTTGTCAACATGATATCTTACAAAATTTTGGACTCTCTTGCTTAGTTCCCCTTCCTTCACTATCCCTTCAACTAGCTTTGTTAGGGGATGGCAAGCATACTGCTAGTACTTTTGCTCTTGCTTTGATTTGGCATGTATTGATGTAGCACATTAACTTACATTGATACTCGTGGATTTTTTTAGGGATAGACTTTACTATCTTATGCAACTTTTTGTCATATACGTTATCCATCATTGATACTCATTGATTTTTTAGGGATAGACGACTTTACTATCCTATGTAGCTTGTGACAAACTTGTCAAATATATTATCCATCACTTTGCAATGGTAGCTTCTATTTCAGTGATGTACTATATGTATTAGGTAATGGCCATTGGGCAAAAAGGCAAAACAGCCAACAATCAAGGCCCTATATTATGCAAAATAATAGTGGGCCCCAAAAGGCCTTAAAACGAGGTGAACGTTAATTATGTACTAGGTTCTCTTTTAAGTTAATTATGTACTTTTTCCCCTCTGTTACTAATTTTTTTTTATTTTTTCAATAGGTACTAAGAATTCCAAGATTTACATGTATGGCTAGAAAGTCTATGAAGCTAGCCTCTTTGATTGATGTTAACTTCTAAAGTTTTGTAGAGATTCTACTTATTAGGGTATTGGATATGATAATTCATATGGACCCAATTAAAGATCCTTCTTTTGTGGAGAGAAAGGCCCTAGTTTGAGGGCTTTCTACGCTAGGAGGGTCCTACCCCAACATTGAAGACCCATTTTACGAATTTTTTGTTGTCTTATTGCAGTTTCTAACATAATCACCAAGTGCAAAAGAAAATTGCATTTATCTTTTGCGATTTATTTATAATTTTGTTTTTGATTTTTTTTGCCAATTAAATGTGCATGTTGATAGCCAATGATAGGCTACCACACATGGAGAATGCACATTTGATTTACCTAGATCCAAACTATGAGCTAGAATCAAGACTAGTTGACAAAACTAGCCTATCTTGGCAATTAACTCAACACAATTGGCACATAGATTCGATCCAAAACATGACCTATTGCTACAACAAGATTGGTTGACCTGTAAACAAGTTTAGTATCTTCCAATCAATGCAATAAATGCTTAAGATCACTCTGAAAATAATGCTTGAACTCGTCACACAAAAACAATGTACTCGAAAGTGAATGATCAATTTTCCATCAAATTCTATGATAAAATCTCATAAATATATATACATGTCCATCTTAGATTTAGGTTTCAACCATGTTTGACCTGACCCTGAATTCACTACCCTAAAATAGGCCATTTTTTACTTCGAGATCTTGAGATGTCCCTCAACAATGTAGAACATACTAAAAATAGTCCTACATTCTCTCTACAAAGCTAATGTACAATTTGTATTCACTTGTGAAGATGCCAAAAGACCTCGTGTTAGGAATTTACATGATTAGGCATAGGGCTAAGCAACTAGACATGTGGCATGTGCAACATCATCACTTACAAGTGGAATTTTACATAGATAAATTCAACAAACTAAACAAGCTAGAATTGTGAAAATTCAACACTCCTCACAATTTAGCTTGATGAGACTATAGTTAAAATTTCGATAGGATCTAGTGCAGTATACAAATCACATCAATCAATCACCATAGCCACTCCTCACAAGCCCTCAAAGATGGCACAACAAAAGTTAAGTGTATTACAACGAAAACTATACATATTCCAAATGCCCCAACAAGCATGGCCAAGACAAGTGTCAACACACTGAAATAGGCACTTGTCTGACTAATAGGCCCAACATGGGCTAAAATATTGACAAACCCAAGACATGCCCCTGAGTATAGCATAAACCGTCAAAAATATACTATACAGGCTAATTTTTCCTACGTGTGGCTACTCGACTACTAATCCAAGTAGCCGGCTACGGGGCGAGTGCCCAAGTGATATGTCGATGGCGGGTCAAGTCCCGGTAACAACCAAATACGATAAATCTAAAAACTGTACAATAATTACAATATCACATTTTTCAGCTCTTATCAAATACAAATCAGATCAAGATAAGAGTGAAAAAACAATAATCTGTAGCAACGTCTGGAGTATCCAAAAATGTTATGCATGTTCTGCTACATTGTACTTGACTCACACTCAAACACACCAACAAACCACGAGGTTTGACTCACAAAGTATCATGCACACACAATGCCCACACAAAGAGTCTACCACACTCGCCCAACTGACTCGTCCCCATCCAACTTGAAACACAACTGGACCACATGAACGACATGGCTCAATCCCATTGCCACCATGAGACTTACATCCTCCATCTAGCTAGGCTGACATTAGACAGCTAGTAGACATAATGACAAGTCATAGAGCATATCAAATGACTACTTTCTGACGTAGCAAATGCACAACCACATACAACTCTGACTCATATCTAGACCCTTGTGACGAGGTAACATGCACGCACACATTCATGCAAACCAACACGAATACGTCAAATACATGACTAGGCTTGCGCAAACTGGGACATTGTCGTACATGTTCGATTATTCTCCTTCTTACCAATCGACTAATCGATTTTAATCTTCATCCATTGTTTATCCAATTCTGCAGATTTTCCCGTGTGTTTACACAGTCTGCAGAATTACACGAGGTTTACGACAGTGTCACCATTTTCGCCTATCAGGAATTCCGTTGAAAAATGCAATGTCTCCTTTTCTCATTTTTCACCTGACAGAAATCTCGTGTAAAATCACAATGTCGCATTTTTCACTTTTTCCAAAGAGCCTCAAATGTTAAGGAAATGACTCTAGCAAAGTGTGGGGCAACCCTAAATGAGATTTAAGGGCACCTTTTCCTTTTTGTTCATTTTCGCGTAAAATCTGACACTGTCATCTGTGGCTGTTTTAATTCATTTCTGTAGAGCTAAAGTTTTGGTTCATTTATGCAAACAGAATGTTTACAGCCAATTTCACCGCTTATCAGCAATCAATGACAAGGACCGGATGGATGCCAACGATCGCAATTCACGACCTAATTTTTTAGTATAAATAGTTATTCATATTCATACAGTTTCATGACTATCAGAATTATCAGAAGAAGCATTTGAATAGTTAGCTCTCTCTCTCTCTCTCTCTCTCTCTCTCTCTCTCTCTCTCTCTCTCTCTCAAGCCTGCGAGCTTGAACACTCTTGAGCATTCTAGCTCACTTCTTAGAGTTGTTTTAGAGATTGCTATTGCGCTACTGCTTATCAGCATTGCGCTTAATTCAGACTTTCATTTTAGTTGTCTAATAATTTTCTATGCTTAATTGTTTGGCTACGTAATCATTGTAGTACTGGCAATTTCAAAATTAGTTACTATAAGTTCAAACGTGAGTTCTATCACTATTGTTTTGTCTGAAATTAATAGGCGTAGTCGTGCATTGGAGAGATGAAGATAGTTTATTCTGTCATGCACAAAAAAAAAAATTTCTAGACACTCGAATTATTTTCATTCGTTTCTTTTTCGAGTTCGTTTCTTTTTCGAGCTAGACCTATCTTCTACACACCACTTTCCGACATGGTATCAGAGCGAATTTCACTACTTCTTTTTTTGATTCCAACATAATATCAGAGCGAAAGCTCTAATACTTGATATCTTTCGCGGTAACATATTGATATCATACTCTTCAGTTCTTTTCAACCTTTCAATATCAAAAAATTAATTTCCTATTGTTGGCATTACCACATCTTAGCATCATCGATACAATCGACAGACTAAGTTCCAGATGGATTCTCAAAGTAAAGTCGGTCTTATCGCAGACAAAGTGAATGGATCCAATTATCATTTATGGAAATTTAAGATGAAGACCTTGTTAATCGCCATCGACTTATGGGATGTTGTTACAGGTACAGAAGTAAAACCTGAAGACGACGACTCAAAGTGGAAATCAAAGGACGGTAAAGCTTTCGCGCTTATTACCCTCAATATATCACAAATACACAGATTGGACACATAAATGAAGCTAAAACGTCAAAAGATGTTTGGGACATTTTGAACTCACTATATGACGTGAGGGACATAACTACTAAATTACATCTACGAAGGAAATTCTTCACGTTCAAAATGTCTACCGATGATTCTCTTCAGAGTCACATTAACCAGTTTAAGAATCTCTTGCAACAGATGGCCGTTGTCAGATCAGTCGTAGACAATCAAGACACAATTATGACATTGCTTTCAAGCTTGCCCTCTACATATGAGAACTGGGTGATAATTATATCAACACATATATTTAACTCTTACTAGAGTTATCACTATGTTGCTGCAAGAAGATAATCGAAGAAGTCAAGACACTCCATCGACTTCCTCCTCTCAGGCTCTATATGTCAACAAAGGCTCGAAGCGACAGAATAAAAAAAGCTCCAAGAAGACTGCAACGAATCAGAAGCCGACTCAAGGTCAAGAACAATCATCAAATCCACAATCGAAAAAGAAGATGTTTTGCAGGTATTGCAAGCGCAATAAACATGAGATGAAGGATTGCCGAATTCTCCAAGCGAAGAACGCAGCCAAGCAACTTGATCAACAAGCAAACACAGTTTCATCATCTCCCCAAAAAAAAGTGGACAGGCACATTCATGGTCAAAGATCAAAGTGCATTTTTGGATGATTCATGATTTCTAGATTCTGGAGCAACTCAATATATGACCAATCAACATGAGATCTTTAACTCCTACACTCCTTATAGCACGAAGAAATTTGTTCATCTTGGTGACAATAGTAGTCACACTATTGAAAGTGAAGGTACTGTAAGATTGCGATTCTAGCATGATCAATCAAAATATTATCAAAGGTTTTATATGTTCCTAAACTCTCTACAAATCTATTATCAGTGAGTAGAATTACATATTTAGGTCATAAAGTAGAATTTGAATCTGATCAATGCAAAATAGTTGATAAGAGTAATAAGATCCTTGCACTCGGCAAGAGGCAGGGTTAGTTATATAGATTGGCACATTGTTATTTTGAGTCTAGTCAAGTCTTGAAAACCTCTGTTCTAGTCAATAAAGCATTATCATGGATTCACACATGTGGGACCCACCTATGTACTAATTAGCATGATTTAATCAAGCTAGATTTGCCAATTTTTTTGACAATTTCTCACAATATATTTCATTTTATAGATCATTATTCTTCACCATAACTTACCTTAGTTAAGATAACTCATAACATCTCCTAGTTTTTGAAATATCAAAAAACAAAAATTATGGTTACTTGATGCAATTGGCTTTGTACTTGATAGCTTATGCTCATTGTGCAAAACCTGCACTTGCTAATCATTTGTTGATTATATTATAATCCTTTTAAGCCATTCTTACTATATTGTGTTTGACCATAAACAACACTTGAATATATTTTCATGGTGTGGTGTGTGATTGGACAATATCAAAAAAATTTCATCTTAAAACTTGAAGTCATACTTTTAATGTATTAAAAAAATGAAGCTCATCTCAAAAGACAATAAATCATCTTAAAATAAAAAAATCGTGCCAAAATAAACTTATACAAAGATTTGAAATCAAAGGGATGACAATCACTATGTTAGATGAAGAACCAAAATTCAGCCATTTAGTTTTAAAGATGCCTTTCAATCTAATGGCTTGGTTCAAAGCCATCCAAGAAAGACATGATTGTATATTGTACATAACACATAGGAACTCTATAAAAGGACACGACTCCATCTTGCATAGTGACTCATAGGAACTTTGTCAATATCTTCAACATGATGGTGTGCAAAACAAAGTTCAATCCTAATGGATTCATTAGACAGTATTGAGCTAGGATACTTGATAAAGGTGTCTCAAATTGAAGCTCTTGATTATTCTCTCCCAAAGCTGAGATTATAACATATGCTTATGACCTAAGATACTCATTCAACTAATCAATTCTACAAAGTATGTTAGGACTTTTGAAGGTTTAACTAGATTAAAAAAATAATATAATTCACTTGATATTATCCTACCTCTTAATTTGGCAAGTTTCTGCACTATGGACACTTAAAGCCATTGTCTTTGTTTTCATGCAAAACTTCCATAGATTGAGATGTACACAGTTAAAGCTGAACCAACAATTATAGGATGGAAGTGCAAGAGTTCAAATGGCATGAATGTAAGCCACTTGTCATTAGTAATTACTTTGACTTCTGCACAATTGGCAATAATGTGAGCTTTTCATCGTGTTAATGTCAAGTTCAAGTCTGTTGGCAAGTGTAAATTTCAACAAAGAACATGAAGAAAATAAAATCTTATAACATCCAGCTAAAATTCTAGGTTTTCTACGAGGAAAAAGAAGGAACCTCCTTCACGCCGAATGTATACTCGATTTACATAAAAGCATCATCAAAAGAGGAAAGAACGTCTAAACTTTTAGAAGTCAGGTTTGAGTTTGAAGCTGACAGTAGTTGACTGATACGAAGAAGCAATACACCTAAGTTCTTTCTAATTGCTCTCAATAAAACCAAAGCCTATCTCAACTGCATGCTGGAGACAACCAAACATTTGCCCGTACAAGCAGACACCAAGGACCAAATGTAGTTCCCTGGTCTGAAGTGGTACCCAAGGTGTATAATACATGGTTGCCTAGCTTGACAATTATGTCAGTCAACCATCTGCTTGTGATGGTCAGATAAAAAAAGGTGGCACAGCAAGTAGCTCTAAAAGAGAAGATTTTCAAATACAGGATCTTCCGCATTTTGAAGTCCTTACCTAAAATCAATGATAGCTTTGTAGCTGTACTAGCATGCACATATATGCTCATTGTAATAAACATATATTCTCATTGAAATAATAACTGATCTAGCAATGCCTTCGGCTCCAACTAAACTCATCAAGGGAGGTTCAAACTTCTTGGCTATTTTGATTGGCAAGGGTCGCATGAGATGAATGTACAAAAGAATACAATCATATTATATCCAGTTGGTGGGACATTTACTCAGACCCACAAGAGTAGGCTGGTCATCTGTGTATCCTTTTGAAGGCATACTCTGCGAATTTACTTCCCTTCAGACTTTGAGAAAAAGCCATTGAGCTAGATCTTTTGGTTGCATCATTAGTTGTAGGGCCTGGCTTTGCCAATGGACCATCTAGATCGGTGGTGGAAAGAAACCCTTCGGGTATAATGCTTACATCATCATCATCATCATCCTCAGTCAATACGAAGTTCCCACGTCTGCTATTCCACCTTGAAACCGAGAGAGGCTCAACGTAATCCTCATCAGATTCTTCAGTTCCGATTGGAGTGCGACATATTGAAGGCTGAGCTGACACATTTTCTGACTGTGGAAATGATGATTTTTTAACCTTTGCAGCTCGCTTTTTCTTTGCAGTTTTCTCAGTATCTTTTACCAAGTCAACAATGTCACTAGTGCCTTCTTTGGAACCACGTTGTTTATGTGTGCTCTTCCATCCGGCATCTTTTGTCTCCCTTGCCCTTTTAGATGCCGTGGAAGTGGAAAAGACACCATCATTTCGCTTGACTGATTTTTCTGAGTTTAGTGGTTTGAAACCTGAATTTTTATATTCATCCAGTACACGCGCTACTACTTCTAAGATGCGAGCACCATACTTGTTGCTCTTCACTCTGGTAGCATCAAAGATGTATGTTATTTGAAAAAGCACAGTATTGGGCATGTTAAATAATGTTAAACCTTCACCCCCACTACACCAATCACAAGACTTTACACAATCTTTTGTTAATCAGAGGAAACTTACCGTCCAATACCATTAATTTCAAGTAGATCTTCGATTGTCTTTGGTAATCTTTTGCTAATCTGATGAAGCTCAGCATTCCTGCAAAGGTTACAAAAATGTCAGTATCGTCACTTTTTCCATATGGAAAGAATGCTACTGAGCCTCTAGAATGCTGTAAGCATGCATGAGAATCGAAGTAGCCAAACTTGCCTCATAAAAATGAGATCATGCTTTATGAGGCACATACCTTTAAAAAGGCAATTAAAAAAACACAATGGATAGTGAGAAGCAAACCCCATAATATGGTAAGGCATGAGATTTCCTCCAGCTTCATTTACAAGGGTAATGCGAAGCTTTTGCAAAGCAGAATATATTTTGCATGATAACCCCTGCAGAAATTATCAACGGTCATATAAGTTGCTTCTACCTTTTTCCTAGACTTGTTGAGTGTAACAGGCTAATATATTCTAGAAGTGCTACTTACCTACAGAAACTGCAAAAGCTTCTATGCATGAGGAGCTAAGGTAGGTACAATCACTTACTGGATCCACAGGCCCTTGTTGCTGAGGAGACCCTTCATCACTTGGAGAACTTCCAGCAGAAATCAGCACTTTCTTACTGGATGCCTCAGGCTTTCCGCTGTTAGTATTCCTCTTTTCAGGAACCCTACAGGTATGTAATGATTTGCATAGTAAGGCAGTAGCATTCTAGGCAACATTATCTCCCATTGGCACACACAAGATAATTTCTTACCATTCATAACTCAAAACCACATGCAGGGGTCTACAGTAAGTAACAGATCCAGATTGGCACTCAAAATCCAATTCTGTGCATGTAAAATCA
Source organism: Diphasiastrum complanatum (assembly GCA_029204225.1). Lineage (NCBI taxonomy): Eukaryota > Viridiplantae > Streptophyta > Lycopodiopsida > Lycopodiales > Lycopodiaceae > Diphasiastrum > Diphasiastrum complanatum. The sequence goes on along the minus strand of CM055105.1, from coordinate 36,326,405 downwards.
TCAAATTTCAATTAATCGAATATGAGAAATCATTACAAGTTCTTATGGAACACCTTACTTGATGATAAGTCTAATTTTTCCTGAACGAAGCTCTGTTACTTGATTCTCATTTACCTGCAGTACAGCAATAATTATACAAGTGCCAATAGAAGAGCATCTCAATGCTTCTACTTAGCTCCTTTGTAACTTATGCGTAATATTGCATATGGCTCAAAGACCTTTTCTACAAAAAAGACTTGCAAATGTCACTATCTATACATAGATTACTTTTCATAGTCTTTATGAACTTTCCTCGACCACCTTAGTAAGAAAAAAAACAAAAAACATTCTTCAAAAAGCATCTATTATTCTGTGCAAAACAATGATCGATCCCATGTGGGTTGGATCTGAAAATACCACTCATATATATCAACACTCCACATCGTCCCCATGGACCCTTTGACTCTTAAAACCTCTACTATGGCGTGATGTTTCAATTCATGAAATGCTATTGCAAGGCCTCTTACATTCCAGGATAGCCTTTTGTGATTGGCAAACTTGTGTATTATCTATCACTGAGATTGATCAGCTTGCAACTTATTGGAATCTGAATTGGATATAAGTGAAGGAAATTATGCTAAGCTATAGGTGCACACCTTTAAAATGGAGGATATGGAACCATAGAGGTCACTTTTGCTGATATCCTCTCTTAGCATATTGTCATAGACCATGCGATGTAATACACGTTCAACCATGCCCTTGCTGAGACTCTTTCCTGCCCCATGGAGCTCCTGCCTATCATGCATGTGTTTTTTTATCTACAACATGACAAACATAGTAAAAGGAGCATATCAATTATTCTTCAAAGTCTCAAATTGAATTTGTACAAACAACTAGATACAGGGAAAGCAACAGTTCTTAAACTCTACAGACCTGCTGACTCATTGAACCTCTGTATACATCAATAATATGAGATAATGAAAAGCTTTGTCCCATGCTGCTGATTAATTGAACCTGAAATCACAAATAAAGGACTTGATCAACAAGATTGCATGAACAGCCTTAAAGAACGTTCAGGTGGTACTATTAAAAATCTTTCCAATGTATGATGAATTCAAATTTATTAGTTGGAACTGTATAAATAGGAATGTTATGTATATGGACAGGGCCAGGAGAGCGCAAACCCAAAACGTAATGTGAAATACGATTGTATTGTAAAAGACAATGTTAATACTACCAGCAGAATTTCATCACAAAACCAGTTTCATGCCTCGGGAGTAAAAAGTTGTGCATACCAGCTGCAAAGCTCTTCCAGTGACATCCTCCTCAACATAGGTTACCATCCTAGAGCAATTATCGCATGTTTTTTTACAGCTAGAAGCATCAAACTTTTCACCAAAATGAGAAAGTTGCAAGGATCTGCGGCAATCTGCATCATTTTGGCAGTAACCAAGCTGCAAAGGAGAAAACTAGAAGGTTGACTCCTTGTACAACAAATTCAGAACCACGACAGATTCTTGTGCAGCACAAACACAAGAACCTTTATGGCAAGACTTGTCCTGGGATAAAGCGGAGTGCTTTATGAAAATGTTGAGAAGGATAAAGTTTTAATAAAGTAAACAGACAGTTTGGCAAAAAAATTCTAATTTCTTTAAATTTTGGAATTACATGACCAATATTACCATGCGACGAAGGTTGTCGATATTTGTCGAAAGTTGGGTTCCAGAGTTGATTGTAAGCCGTGCACCTGTACTTTGCTCTACATTCCCTTGTGTCAACAGACTTTTTACGCGAATCTGTCCATGAATAGCAAGGTGTTCTGTTATTGGAATGATTGTAGTATTGACGTTACAATGTCGAGAATCTATGAGCATAAAGAACATGTTCAAGGGCTTGATTAGATACAGAATGTGCCGCGCAGGCATTCATACAAAACAGGCAAGCGAGCCACTATCCATATGCTTCTTTCCACATACATAATCCCCATAGTTGTAATATAAAATGCAGGATGCTGGAAGGTTGTCTCTACCAGCACGTCCAGACTCCTGCAATACAAAGATTTCCAATTGTTGAAGGTAAGAAATTAAATTAATCTTGTTTCAGTTGTTGAAACCAGAATACAACTTGTTGCTTGCAACCAAAAGGCATCAGAAATATGATGTTATTAGAGAGACTGCACTTAGATGAGGGCCGAGGCAACATTTCATGCTTTTGTATGATAATGAATAAGCTGACAATTACTTGAGCGGTTACAAAAAAAGAATCTGAAAGAGCAGGCAGTCCTAGATCATGGTTCAGAAGGCCAGAGAGGCATGAAAGGCTTAGACTCTCCATTCCACATTCTTTCTTAAAATAAGCTTTTTTTTCTCTCAAAGAGAGAGCTTCACCCTTGCTACAAACAAATTTCTTCCCAACACCAAAAGGGCATAAACATTTGAAAAGTCCTATGAGAAATCAACAATAACATCACCACATGTTTAAGATAACTTGCTTCACATATCCACTGCTGATACCGTATTAAGTCCCTCCGCTCATATTGGTGGGCAAAAGGAACACAAAAAGAAAAGAGAAATGTGTTCAAAATGGAAAACAAAATGGATAAAACACAGGCCAGAAAATGAACTTGTTATTTGCACTTAACCTGATGTCCCAACCCTGTATTTCAAAGAATATGTTTTCTTCGGTAAGGAAACTTGCTGCAGTTAGAAAATCTTTTTCTTATCTGTATTGAAAACATGAATCCTAACAGCTTTAAGTACTTTTGGAAATGTGCTTAGGAACGCTATTAATATTCCAAAAGTTCTTTAGCTCAAAGAAAGCACACAGTTTGTAAGAAATTGTGTTAGTTTACCTGATGATAGCCTTCAATGGACTTTGGTAAAGAGTGGTGTATCACAAAGCGTACATCAGGTTTATTGATACCTGTCCATAATGGATGTTCACACAAGAGTATTGTATTAGTTTCCTGTCAAAAGAGAGCCAAGAGAACTGGACAAAGAAGACTCAGTTAGTACTGACTCTTCTAAGACATAGGACTTAAAAATCTATTTGATGCATGCATACCCATGCCGAATGCAACTGTTGCACAGATGATATTAACTTCATCCTTACTCCATCGCCTTTGTACACTTGTGCGTTCGTCAGGATCCATGTTAGCATGGTAATATGCTGCTTTATGTCCAAACTCCTGCCAGGTTAAATCACCAAATTTTGAAAACCTTCATTTCTTTCACAATGTTATCTTGAAGGATACAATTTTTAAGCCTGCAAGATCTTTAGTTCAAGAAGATTCAGCGAAACCCCAGCACTGTGCATATGCCTCTTGGTTTCCAAGGAGAGACTCGAACTTGAGACCAAAGAAACTTTGGATGTCAAGATAACCAATTGAGCCAACACCCTTGACTTTAGCACTGTGCATATGACAGAAGGCCGGGCCAAAAGGAGTGGCACGAGGGAATGTTCTAAGAATATTCTCTCTTGCCTCCAGAGGTTGGCTCTGCCTCCGGTCGTTAAAAGGTCAAATCCAGACCAGCCTCTGGAGGCAGCCTCTGCCAGCTAGCAGAAACATGCCCAATCAGATGACACGTAGGTCGGAGGTAGCACTCTACCTCCGACATGTGGCTTGCCCCAACATTTCTGGACGCTGCCGCCAGAGGCAACCACAGGCGGCAGCCTCCATCATGTGGCCAGAGAAGTACTTTCATCCATTGATGCAGCCATACACATACGGGCACTGGGCCGTACGCATGCTGTTACACTCATCTGTACACCAGCCCATGACAGACTACTCTTGCATCTATTTTGCAGCCGTACACATATGGACACTGGGCCTTATGCATGCTGGTACGCTCACATCATTTATTCTTGCAGCCCTAGTACCTACAAATACAGATGCTTGCCTGTATGCATTGCCCGTATGCTCATCCATATTCTATACACGACTATGTGCATATGGCCAGCATATATACAGTATACAATTTTCTTACATCTCCAAAAAAAAATAGAACGTGGTAGCCTTTGGCCTGTTCACGCTGCAGACATATCAAGACTGTGGACCAGAGACTCCGAGGTTTGGAACCCGCCACCTGACTCAGACCTGTCACTCAGGCTACACCACTCTGCTTAGTGAGAAATGGCACCTTCATAAGTATTATTAACTATATTTTGAGGGGTGGCTAGACACTAGCTGGTAGTGGTGGCTATTTTGTTGGACGTTTTCATTGTAAATATCATATGTAATTTTGGCAAACATAGTTCAAATTCTTGTAAAGGAGTGTGGTCCATGCACGAACGTGGTGACGACATTGCTCACATCTATAATCACAAAAAAAATGCAGTCAACTGACACTAGTAAGTTAACCACTTACTCGTAATTGCTCAGCAAGCTTCTCGCAATCATTCCGTGAAAAACAGTAGATTATCCCTGACTCGTCACGATGCCTTTCCTTGATGAAATTATTAATTTCTTCAATGCACTTCTTGGCTTTTGGAAGAACAGCATACCTACACAAAATTGCAGATGAAAAGATGCCCCAATCAATAAATTATAAGTCAAAGAGCAGATGCTTAAGGTCTTTCTTGTTATGTTTGTCAAATATAAGGTATGTTCATGTTAAATAGTGCCCAAACGTACAAACAAGGCATGCAATCTTTAACTTTATTATGTCCACCCGTCCCTCAATTCCATAATATATAGTGCATAGAAATACCTCAGATTTGGACGATTGAATGTTTGCCGGAAAATGATACACTTGGTCAAGCCAAGAACCTGGACTACATCTTCCTTAACACTCAAGGTCGCAGTTGCTGTAAGAGCCATCAGAGGAACAGTTGGGAACTTCTGTTTTAACACACCAAGGCCCTGTAAAGAGATAATTTTACACTGTCACATGAAGATACGGTGGAACAAAACAACAAAAGCTCTGGTAAGATTGTTGCTACACATTCTGCACGCACAAAACTTGGATTCAGTGAGAAACACTTTCTAGCAGCTGAGGTAACACTATCCAGAGAGACAATTGCCAAGTACCTGGTAATCAAGACGAAAGTCATGACCCCATTGACTAACACAATGAGCCTCATCAATCACAATTCGAGCAAGTAGTTCTCTTCGATGCAAGCTCTCGAGGTTTCGAAAAAGATAGTCACTTCTGCACAACTGAAATAATATAACTCATGCATGCTCAATAGAACTTGATAACATCAATAAAGCAAAGGTGAAAGCACAAAATCAGAAAGTCCACGCATAGCTCTACGCTAAGGCAGGTCAGCTTATCTACAATCAGGCACTTCTAGATCCTTTGGCCAATAACTAACAAGAACCTCTGGAGCAACCGGTATATGTCCTATTTCATGATTGTTCAACTCACAACTTTGTGGATGATCAATTGGTGTGGAAGTTCAAAGTATCCTCAAAAGGAGCAATCATAAATATGTTGTCAATCCAGCTAATGGAACATCAGATTTTTGGGTAACTCTTATTTTACACTTTTGCCTAAATGCCTCGAGTACTGCATAAGCATAAAACTGGTTTTTCTTAAATGGGACAGGACTTCCTTTATTGTTTTGGAACTTATTAAGACATTTTGTTTAGGACTGGAGGCCCAAGCCCTTGATTGGATTTCAGCAATTACTAGCTTGTTATCTTAGAGTTCTAGATCAACTATCATATTGGCTACAGTTCTCTGTTGATTTGATTAGCATAGTGACAGTTCTCCTTTGTTATATCAGTGTTGTGTTATTTTGCTAAAATTTTTCAAGTCTCCATGTCCATGATGTTTGGCCTATAATTCATTTTCTGAGCTAAGCAAAGATTTGTTTGATGTAATCTTAACACTTAAGAAGGGTCCTCATTAGAGCAAACTGCCACAGAACAGTTTTGACAAGTGAAGCTTCAATTTACAGTATTTTGACAAAAGAATGACATTGAGCATCTAAGATAATTGTAAGTTGAGAAAATTAAACTTCTAAACAATCTGCAAATTTGCTCAATACATATAGAAAGAAATGGCAGCAATTTGATTTCTCTTGTGCAAGTAAACATGGTTATGACAGCAGACCTTGCAATCTTCTCAGGAGTCACATAGAGCAACTTGTATGTGCAATACTGCGAGTTAAGCTCATTCAGAATTTCTTGTTGCTCTGACCAATCCATGTTCCCACTCAAATATGCAGCAGGAATGTTTGCCTGCCAAAAGTTCCAGAATTTCATAGCGCTAAGGAGAATTTCTGCTTTGCGATTCGTTTAACAACTTAATTTTCAACAAGAATCATAACTAGCTCAAAAACAGCCACCTCATCTTACATACAAGCTTGGATATACGCAAGTGTACACATTACCTCTGACAAGTGCATAATCTGGTCCATGATAAGAGAAACAAGAGGAGAAACTACCAAAGTAACACCAGGCCCACAAACTGCAGGAAGCTGCCAGATAAAGCAAGGATTAGTATAATTACAGTTTAAAGAAGCTTACTGCAAGGTAGCATGTGTGCAAACATCATGAATGTCTAAATATATACTAGTTTCTTAAGGCATAAGAAAGGAAAAATAGCTATATAAATGAAGACACATCATTATCTTAAGACTTGCATAAGCCTTTAGGCTTCAAAAATCTCAGTGTACAATGTGCATAAGATACATGCATCTTATTTTCCACACGTGCACCCAAGGTAAACCCAGCTACTGTTTTCTAGGATATACTGCAATTTAACAGCTAACCAAGTAGCCCATTGTAGACATAGAAGATGCTACTAGATCATGATTCAACTATTCTATTGCTACCAATTTATCCATGATTCAACTCCTCTATTGCTACCATTTTATCGTTGTTGATCCATCTTTTTAGGCTTTTCTTTCGTCGGATCTGAAAATGCCTCGTCAAAAAGGGGCTGGTGCTCCTACCCCACATTCCATTTTCAGCATTGCTTCCATGTCTTCCTCATAGCCAGATGTATTTCCCGCTCCTCCTTCTATACCTATTGCATACCCCATTTCGCCATCAAACCCTAGTCCCAATAGCGAAATTATTGGAGTTCCTTGACTTCATCTCTTCCAACTAAATCTCTATCTTCCATCGTCGGTTTCACTTTTTTTGTGATGAGCAACTCCAAATGTTCGAATATATCAACAACCACAGAGAAAGAGTGGTTTCTCATGACTCTCTGCTTGTAGTTGTGCAATCTCACATTCAAAAGTTAGAAATATCCATTGAAAAACTCAAGACAAAAGTTGCAGTTATCATAAGTGGCACGTCTTTCCAAATAGCTACTTTAGCTAAACTCTAGCAACTGAAAATTAGGTGGAACAACATCATATAATTGTCCAATCTTGGGTAGATGTACTTCAAAGTAAACTAGTTTCATCTACACCTTCACCAAAGAAGCACTGCAAGCAAATAAAAATCTCAATAGTAATTTCTCAAAAAGCAAGTCATTAGTAAAAAAAGACATATGTACATGTGTAATTGCTCTCTTAGGGCCCTAAAGCATCCGTGCTCAAGGGATGGAACATTTTTTACAGACCTAAATTAAGTTAAAAATGTAAAGAATATTAGTTTCTTTGGAAATCAAAAGAATAACATGAGAATTAAATTGAGAATGATCAACCCCAATATCAAAAGTAAACAGAAGTGCGCCCTCATATAACGTGAATGGCATGTGCGTATGGCAAATATCGTAATAGTTATAGAATACAATCAAGGATATGTCAAGCTGTCAAAAAGCTTGAGAAAAGACACACAACAATACATTCTAATTTCAAATAATTTGTCTTGATTCACATTACAAATACGCCTTCACATGAATTTAGACTAAAAAGGGCACACCTGGTAAGTAAGACTTTTTCCTCCACCTGTTGGCATAAGTACAAAAACGTCATGGCCAGACATTGTTGCATTGATTATTTCACGTTGATTTGGCCTGAATGAATGGTTACCGAAGTATCTCCTGTTATTCACCTGAAGCCAAAGGAGCTCATAAAGTAAACAATACATTCGCACTTTCCAATATGACATCAAGGAAATATAGCAGCTACTGCAAACTTTTGGAAGTAAAATTACCTCCAACTCTTTTGTCCATGGAAAATCCCTTTTGCTCCATTGCCTATCGGTTGATCCTTCTGAATAATTCACATCGGAAAATCTAGGAGGTCCATTCACAAATCCAAGTGGCTTACCATGTGGAGATTGACCAGTCAAGGAAGTCCAAGCTGGAGCAACAGTTTCCGCACAAGTGAAACCCTGTTCAAAGTCTAGTCTACTTACTCCCCCAAAAGAGGATTTTCCCACAAATGTTGTGAATTGATCACTAGCATGAACACCATAAGGACTTGAATATTCTCCTTGCTTGTGGTTTGCATGAAATGCATTGTATTCTCCTGGCAGTGGGTGTCCAATAGGGTGACTATTTGGTGGAATGGATGCTGACCAAGAAGAGTTTCGCTTGTTATCGCTGAAGTTTCCAACTACAAGCTTTTGCTCCAAAAACTGAATCTGTTTATTCAAGGCCAACCTGTATAACAAAATGTAAGCTATAAATGGGCATCACATGCACGTCACCACTACAATCTGAAGAAATGAAAACTAACCGTTCCATGCGGAGCTTCTCAGCGTGAGCAGGACTCAAATCTCCTGTGTTGTCGAGGAGCTCATTTGAAACTGTGATGAGCTGATCCTTTATTTCCTGCAGATGTACAGCTGCTTCCGCACACAGATGCACCTGCCAGCAAAAAATAGAATCAAATTTAAATATAAACCAACAAAACGTCCACAAAGATGAGTACGATCTTATCTACAAGAATTCTGCAAAAACTGAAGAATACCTGAACACCGTGCCTACAAGAATAATCTGAAGAAGCTTTCACTACTGGGGAGGTCATCATAGGAGTATCTTTTCCGACTTGGGCTCGATCACTTGCAAAAGCTTTATCTGCTAAGTGAGTGGGAGTCAATAGCGGTTGCGAGCTACCCTTTTCGTAGTGCTCTGAAACGATTTGGTCAAGGTCAATGCTCTGCAGATAGTAAGATGTCAATTAAGCATTCATGTCCATGGAAACAATTCAAAAAGCTAAATCAAAAGGCTTATAACTATGTGCCTCCAACATTGGACAGAAGAAGAAACCTGTAAGATATGATCATCTTCAAAAGCAAATGGTTGATCAAGAAACTCCTTGTCATCTTTGCTGTAGAGCCTTCCTGTGTGAGTTGTACTAAACTGAGGAGCTACTTCACTCAAAAGACAGTCTGATGTGGTTGCTAGCCGATTATGCCTAGTGCCTTTATTCTCTTTAAAGCTGTTCTTGAAACTCCCAGCGGTCTCTGCTAGCGAGTCACTCACATGAGAAATTGTATCACTGGATGATTGGCCATGGGTTCCTCTCACAAAGTGATTGTTGAAACTACTACTATTGATAGGTTGTCCTTTCTGAAAGGTGCTTTTAGAAATGCTACTTGCAGTCCGTAACTCTTCTGGAGACACCAGATCGATACACCCCTGAACAGATGTGGCATGTTCAAGCTTGCCATTGTTATTCATGGTAGAAAAAGGAATTTGTCTGCCATTGGTGAGTTTTGAGCCAAAAACTGGATCAGGGTCTCTAGGTTTAGATATAGGTTTCTTTTCTGGAAAAGAAACTCCACTGCAGCCAGGTGTGATAGGAAAACTTAATCCTGGTCTTAAGTAATCCTTACATCTATCTTGGAATGACGACAAGCGCTTCCATGCCTAGAACAACCAAAGAGTAGTCAGCTGAACCGGGCCTTTGTACGACCACGTTATATGAACTACTTGAGTATTACAATATCCACTTCAAAGCTATTTAGCAGAACTAACTAATGAATAGCTAAAAAACAGTTTTTGTGATTTTGCAGCTCCGAAGTTGCATTATGCAATTATGTTTTATTTAACTGGACACCTTACACCACAAATCACCTTTGCAGATTCATGAGAGTCACATATGCTTTGTGGACTAACTACACAAGCCATTGACCTGCATACAATCAGGGAATAGCTTATATCAGTTTGAGCCAAACCAGACAACAGTATACAATCAAAATACATATATGCTTTGAACATAACATCACACATTAAAAGCTTGCTGTCAAAACATCATATAGCTGAATGACTGTGAAAATCGTTAAATGATACATACACTTCGGTTACAAAATTCTTGCAACGGTCCATACATACACTTCGGTTACAAAATTCTTGCAACGGTCCATAGCTAGTTATATATGCTGAAACACTGACTCTCAGAGAAAATGATTAACAAAAATTTAGGGCAGAAGTGTTAGAAAGCAGCAAATGATCTAAAATTGATATTCACAAACCTTTTGAACCACATGTGGACATTTTTCTCTAAGCTATGTAATCTATGAATTTATAGTGTCACCTCACAATCGCCATGAACACAGTTCCTTTCAAAACAAAATGCTCCTACAAGCATAAATGGTAGGTAACATGGATGGCTACTCCAGCAATACGTGTTAACAGGTCAAATTTTACCAGTAAAAGTTACATCTCATCAGAGTTTATGATTTGAGTAGGAGGTGTTATGAAGATTGGTGCAACTAGACCCTCCCAACTTCTAAGTCTGCCAAAAATGGCCATAGTAATACACGCAACAGCAGTTCTCAACAAGTGCTCGTTTGCATCTCAAATTGTACACATTTATTGTTATGATGAGTATAATACATATGACTGATCTTACAGATTTTGAGGACTTTCCTAATCATTTTATTACCAACTTCCAGCTACAGAAGCTCAGTATCTTATCTGCAACAGAGGAAAACTCGAAGAGACAATGTATAGACCTTGAGGCTCTGCTCGTGTCACCAGCAGCATGTGGGTTCTGCCCGGGGAGAGAAAAGACAAAATTGGAACTCAGAAACTTCCTCAGTGCTGCTGGATCCTCGAGATTGCATCTATGTTTTACCCAATTTGTCTTTTCACCATCCTTCAACCTTCTATTCCTGCCCAAACATACACCAATGTGTCAAACCATATGCTGCTACTGAACTTCAAAGAACAATTTGTCGTAACGAGCGCATAGCCTACTGATTAACAAAGATATGACAGCTGCTTTTAAGAGTATGTGCACAGACTACTTTGTCCTCTGATAAACCTCATGTGGTCTGAAGAATGGAACATCTCAAGGGTGATGCACAGCATATACAACCAGGAAAGATCTCCAATGTACCTGTTAAATTTCTCCCTATTCATGAGGCATGTCTTCGCTGCTAATAAGAATCACATTTCTAGGACCTCTTACTTGATTTTTCACTTCCAGCCTCCTCCTGAAAGCATCTACAAAGGAAACCAATTCCATAAGTTTTAAAAAAATGTGCCTCCAAGCACGAAAACCAAATAAGTGGGGACTTTAGTATCTATTAAGTACATATTGTGGTAAGGATCCTCAGATCCAAACGCCATTTTAATCAGTGAGCAGGAACGCTGTATTATGGGACTCTGTTAAAGCTTCTGCACCTACAAACTGCACGTACTTGAAATATTTATCAAGGAGCAAGCCATACTTGGATTTGATGAGATTGCAGAGTTCCTTTTCTATTCTATAAAATTGTTGAAATTTACAGTGGTACTCACTGTAATGAACAGCTATCTTCAAGTGATTACCACAATCTCTTAATCTAACGATTTATTCTTGGCACAATTCGGAATTTGATAGATTTTTTCTACAGAAATTACGCTGTAGTAAACTTGAACAGAGTAAACTGTGTGATTGAAATTGTAAAGTGTGTGGAATATTGAATGGCAAACGACAGTGTCACATGGAAGTGCTTCATATCACATTTATATGGAAACAAAGACAAGTTTCTAGCATAACGTAGCTGCATACTTCGCTGCCTTTCATGTGACGACTCATCTCTTTGATCGAGGCAGTATCTCATTGACTAGTATTAGTTTCTCTAGATCAAGTGAATATTGCAACAAAGCCCTCTGTTGTAGCATTTTCTTAACTGAGTTTCTATTATTTATGGATGAAGCAGCTAATTCACAGCACTAATTTCCTACTTAATATCACAAAGCATTAAAGGCACTTTCTGTGAGGTCCCATACTGTATAAGATTTGGAGACATGTATTAATTTATTCTGGATGATTGAGAGTAAGGGGGTTTCGCCCCCTCAATCATATGTCCCCTGCTCTACCTGAGTGCCATATTGTGAGTAATATGTCTGCACGATCATTACAGGGCGCTAGTATTTGGATCTTTTCCGATTATCAATATTGCGACAACTTGCTTATTGTAAATTTCTACCCTTTATTTCTAGATGGAATAGAAGCACCAGAATTCAAAGATTGGCAGTGAACAGCAAAAGAAATACGAATTTTCTGGATTTCCCATTAAAGTGTAGACCTAAGCTAGAAAAGGTACGAATTTCTATCTTAGAGACGACATTGTTTTAACGAGGTAATTAAGTCAAATTTAGGGAGACGAATCTCGGACTCTTCTTATTGCTGTGAGCGCCTTTGACAGAAACTGATAAATCTCATGAAGGTGCTTTCTGTTTTCCAACCATAACTAAAATTTAAGGAGGTCAGCACGATACCTAGAGAACATCTGGACAGCTGAGATTTGCTTTCATGTTCAAACTTCCGACAGCTGAGAGAGAGTTCCTCGTCCGGTCTTGTATCATTAGGTTCTCCCAGTGCGTCTCCAAATGAATCACAAATCAATCCACAGCAAACACCCGGCAGTTTCATTCATTAAGGAGTTGACCTCTCCGGCTTTGCTGGCGAATTCCAGAGCAACCTACAAGAACTTAAAGAATGTGTGAAATGATGTGCTGGCATATTGCAGCCTTCAAGAAATTACAATGTACAATATCACAAAACTCTACATAATGGATAATGAGCCTGAACATACATCGCATACCATCAATGATATCGATTTCATCAGCCGCAAGAAACGAAAGCTTCTGCTTTCCCGGTTCATTGTACAGCTTTGCTAGTTGTTATTAGCTTTGCGGACTAAAGGTTGCATATATTATCAGCTTCTCGGGACCGAAAGATGTATATATTATCGGGTTTAAGAAGCATATGTTATCGGCCTTTTGAGACTAGAAGATGCATATTTCATTAGCTTTGCATATATTATCTATACATATGCTATCAGCTTTGCACACGGTATCAGCCTTGCGAAATGAAAGTGCGTATATCATCAGATTCTTTCGACTTAAAATTGCATATACTGTCAGATTTTTGAGACCGATAGAGCCACATATTATCAGTTTTGTTTATGATATCGGCTTCACCCAACTTGAGATTTGGTTTCAGCCTTGCGAGACTGAAAGTGAATATTTAATTAGATTCTTTAGACTGAAAAATGCATCTACTGTCAGTTTATCAAAACTGACAGAGCCATATATTATCAACTTTGCGTATACTATCAGCTTCAGCCTTGCGAGATTGAAAGTGGATATGTAATCAGATTCTTTCGACTGAAAAATGCATACATTGCCAGCTTTTCAAAACCAAAAGAACCAGCCATATATTATGAGCTTTGCGAGATCAAACAATGTATATACAATCAGCAATGCTTCTTAAAATGCGCTGGAAACACCAACCAAGGCATCCCCAATCCACCAAAATATGCTTCCTTCGTCTGCAAATCGTCCCCTCCGCAGGAAAAATCATGGATCGCGCACGATTCAGCGATCGAACAAGAGAGTATGAAGGAAAGCAGAGATGTAGGTTCGGTAACCGGGCCTAGTTTCGAGGCAACATGCCAAGCCTAATCCGAGTCTAGCACACCCAAGCCAGGGGAAAATGAGCGCCAGTGAAACGCAAAAGATTATTGTGCGACGGGACGCCCATGAGTTCAAAAGTTTTTGGCGGGAGAGTGAGCAAGTGACCAACTAGAGTCATCTCACCATATTTTGTTTCCTTTTTCTTGATACACAACTCCACACTCATGAATTCTTATATTCGAGCCTCTGAATGCTTTGCTTGATCTGATGGAGCTTCACTGCACCCTCACTACCATGGCAGTGCTGGGGCGCTTCCATCCAACAATGGAAGGGCAAGGCGAGATGGGGTAGCAGAGGGGGAGGTGGTGGTGCACCCACCACCATCTTTGGATGATGTCTACACCCTCGCTGCCATGTCAATGAGGGTGCGGAATACGCTGATCCCGAATATATGGTCTTGTTATGTTCGTCACTTAGCTTATTGAGATTCGTTCCATCCTCTGTGGCATTGGTTGTGTTTTGTTTGCTTCTTTTAATGCTTTTTGTTTCTCTTTGTTGGTTTGTTTCCAAAGATCAGAGTTTTGTGTGGTTAGTTTATAAACATGTTGTAAATATTGATTTAAAAGCTTCTTGGTTAATTTGAGACCTGGATCCTTGGGATTATGTACAAGCTTGCAATTCATGAAATTGAATTTCATCAACAAATTATGACAATATCTATGTTGGGTGATGTAGAGAAGTCTTCGACTTTTGTCTCTGTGGGTTTGAATCCCGAGACAACAGTGTGCTTCTCCAAGATCTGTCATCTCAAATTCTTGGGATAGCATCCTCTTTGTATCATTTGTCAGAGCAATATTGTTGCCAAACAGCAACGTATCATCCACATAAAGTGTGATGATGACAAAGAATTGATCAACAGTTTTGAAATATACATTACAGTTTTGCAGAGCTGGGTTCAAAACCATGATCGATCAAGAATGTGTTGATTCGATGAAACCAGGCTTTGGAAGATTGTTTCAGACCGTACAAAGCTTTGTGGAGTTTGCATACATGGTCTTCATGATCATTGAAGATGTAGCCTCCCGGATGGATCATGTAGATGTCCTCCTCGATAACTCCATTGAGGAATGATGTTTGTACATCCATCTGGTGTACCTCAAGATCTGCTGCAGCAGCATATGAAAGTAGCAGTCAAATAGAAGTGTGCTTGACAATTGGGCTGAAAGTTTTGAAGTAGTCCATATGGGGAAATTGAGAAAATTCCTTGGCCACGAGTCGAGCTTTCCTTCTGTCGACGCTGCCATCTGATTTGTATTTGATCTTAAAGATCCACTTGAAGTCGATTGTCTTTCTGTTTGCTGGCAGCTCGGTGACAGTCCATGTATTGTTCCTCCACCACCTTACCTTAGAGATTAGTCCAAAAGCTAAATAATCAATATAATTATAGACCAAAATTATCCACATCAATATTTCGTAGACATATAAATGCTTCTAGCTAGGTACTTATAATCTTAAAATAACTATAAATTCTAAGTCAAAATCAATCAACCATCTTAAAATTTCTCATACAAGTTTCAACTATGTCTCGAGTAACCACTAACACTCACACGAGTTAAATGCACCATTCTTTGCATCACATGCAAGAAATTTGCAACCTTTTGAGTCTTAACAAATTTTCTATCTTCATAATAATTGGAGGTCTAGGTTGAAGATTGTACTTAACCATACATAGACTAAAATCTGTCGTAGAGTATCCTCTACTAATTAAATAAAATCCCCTTTTGAGAAAAGTAATCTTCCTAAAAATGCCCGTTGGACACATACGTCCTCAACATATCTACTACACCAAAGACAATTGAAAATTTCAAAACACTGATATAATTTATTGTCTCAATCTAGAATCTTCATCATTTATAAAAATCATTGCATTTTCACATAAGCTTTTATCGTTGCCAAGCTTGAAAGATGCAACGACACTTCTACCTCCTCTTTCTTCATTGAAGTTGAAAACAAGCAGACCTTGCAAGGCGCACTTGGCCAATTCAATAAGTTCTTGCAAGCTCCTCGTACATTGCCTTTGCTTCCCGCTCCTCCTCCACCACGAACAATTTCAAAGCTGGCCCAATTCGTTTCTCAAGCAAAGCAAGCATCAAGATCTATGCGATGCAGTCCAAGATATGATAATCCCATGAAGCCCATTTTAGTGTATGACAATCAAGGTAGAAAATCTATTTATGACAAATGGTTTTGAGCCCGGCCTCGACATCGAAGTCTCCGACTTTGACATCTGATCAAAAGGAAGCTACGAAGACCTTGACTTCCATGTCATCGACTTCCTCGACACCGAAGTCTCCGACTTCGACATTTGATCAAGGTAAGCTACAAAGTCTTCGACTTCCACATCGTTGACTTCCACATCATTGACATTGCAGTTTTTCAAAAGTCAATGTCATCAATTTGGCGGCTCACCAGTACGTTTGTCATAGTCAGACAGAATCTCCAACCAAATCAAACATTGTCTGAGTGCGACTGCCAACAACACGTAGTGCCTTAATTTTGTAAATCACACATTAATCATTCTTTTAATCGGTTAGCCATGTGTATATATACAACTACTTATCAGTTGTTGCAGTTAAGCTCCATGAAGAACCAGAGGCTCCATCTGTTATCTGCATGAACATTGTATCAGCTTACTTGTCGACCAATTTGGTCAAGTCGAGCTTCAGAGCGCAATTGTTTTGATCTTCCTCTCTGTTATCACAAAGTATTGTTTCAGGAGGATCATGACTCTGCATGCATTCCAGACTGTATATTTTTTTCATGACTGAATAACTTTTGTTCCAACAATCTAAGTCATGCATGTCATCTTGAATGCTTTCTTTAGTTCGTGTTCTGGTTATTTGTTGTTAGTAGATTAAGTCGTTCTTGTATGGCTGATAGCCCATGTCAATTTATCGCTCTAAAGTACTTCACCTAAAACGCTTCCGCAAAGCTAAATTTTGTAATCAAGTTAATTTGTGCATGGCTAGGGAATCAACTTACTTGATCCAACAACTTTGAAGCTGTCAAGTAGGACAGACTTCGAGACTTCGAAGTTGGTCTGATTACTAAATCGATAGACTTAGTTTCATGCATTGAGAATTCCCTGTTGTTGCATTTGCTGCAACATGCATTGTCGATTGATCCACCTGTCGAATCCCAACATGGTATTAGAGCTTTTACTCTTATCTCTATATGCATTTAGAGCTGACATTATCAGAATGATCATTTTGATATAGTATAGACATTTGCTATAATTGTTTCCAGTCATATTGATCTACTATCTGCATCAGACTCATCCTAAAATTCCAAATGGATTCTCAACCACAATTTGCTCGAATGGTATACAAACTCGATGGTTCGAACTACGACTTGTGGAGATTCAAGATGAGGGTTGTACTGATGGCCAAGGAGCTTTGGGAAATAGTTGTTGGAACAGAACTACTTCCCAATGTCGATGAGCAAGCTATTTCCAAATGGAAGCTCAGGGATGGCAAGACTTTTGCCATTTAGGACATGGGGTAGAGTTTCAGATAGATTCTTGTCAAATTCCTAATAAGAGTAGGAGAGTTCTTGCACTCAGAAAGAGACAAGGATATCTCTATAGGCGTAGTCATTGTAATACTATGAATGATAATGCTTTAAGCAGCAAAGAATTGATTTGGCATTATAGACTTGGTCACCTTAATCATACATCAATAGGATACATGTCTAGACATTCTTCAGTTCATGATTTAGACTATCGCATTGTCGACCCTCCTATCTACCAAAGGTGTATCATAGGAAAACAGGCAAGAAGGCCATTTAAGTCAAATCAAGAACATATTTCCAAAGATTTGTTAGACATTGTACATACTGATATATGCGGCCCAATGCAAACACCATCATTGTTTGGTGCTAAATTCTTTATTACATTCATAGATGACTATTTCAAAAGAACTATTGTGTATTTTCTGAAGCACAAATCTGATCAAAATCAAAGGTAAGCAATTGGAAATCAATTTTATCTCAAAGTGCTTAATCAGATGGAAAGGTCAAACCGAGAATAATAATTCTTGAAATATTCTCGAAAGCATAAAGAATAATTTCTCTAAATTTCGTATGTTAGAAATGTGTCTTGACATACGAGCTATGTGCTAAATTCAAACAATATACCAGATACATAATTAGAAAATTAAACATTAGAGAACGTTAGAGCCCGAAGAGGGCCTCGTAAAAAGATGCATTTTTATTCTTTTCATTGTTTGTGTTGCCATGTGGACCAATAGAAACCATGATATCATGCTTTTACGTAACATAGCTTGTCTCAAAATAAAATAAATATTTTGAAATATATAAATGTTTCGTGGGACATCATGGAAAAATGCTATTAGATGTTGATGCTTGCCCTTCTAGCTCCAAGCAAATAAAAAATGAACATGACAGAATATTATGTCGGGTTATGAATATGACAGAATATTATGCAAGGTTGGTGTTTCACAATTTTGCTTATGGATGTTTTCAATAAGATAGCTTTATGCACATAACACATGGCACCATCAAGGTGATGAATGAATTACTCTTGATGTTGCAGTTTTAGGACAATTTTGTTGTAAATTGCATAATTATATAAAAAGTTGTAAGTACAAGCCAGAAAAACAATCAGATTCAGCTGGTATGGTGCTTTGAATATATTTGTAAAATTTTTCTCTCTATTGTCGATGCACACAAAACTCCAACTAAGTTTGTCTACAAAAATCTATCAGACAATATATTATTTGGGCTTAGAATGAAGGTTGGTATGTCTTCAATATACTTTTGTTATCAAATTGAAAAACAAATGCTCAATCTATGTTTCCATTACCAAATATAAGGATTAAAAGTAAATTTGTGCCACTTGATCAAGACCTTGAAGAAAATGGACACTCTGAGCGAAACAATATCGAAATAATTTACAATGATGGACTTCCGACTTGTATTGAGGTGGGGGAAGATTCGAGCTTGTAGGATCATGCGCTTATCAGCGCAATTGTCTTGTGATCTGATAGTTGTTATTACAACATTGAATATACAGAATCGCTATTGTTCTATCTCATTGCATACGTGTTGAATGTTTATTAACTCTCACTCTTCATTCATTGATATCAAATACTCCATGAATGAAGAAATGTATGGTTGTCATTAACGCCTAATTGTTTCACATTTCTTTATGCTTAAAATATCATATTAGAGAATTGCATGATTGTTTCAGGTGCCTAATCTTTTAGCAATCTCTCTTTATGGTTGTCCACGACACCTATATTGACGTTCATCACAAATTAGAACAACTCTATTTTGTTCTCTAAGTAATCCAAATCATGTTATCGTAGTTATTATCGTTCATCGTTTTTATTTGGTGGGACGACGACCTTCATTTTTGCTGCGACCTAGACCTAGTCTGTTCTATTCTACCATCAAATTGGTATCAGAGCGTAAAGCTTTAAAGCCACATTCCATTAGTGGTACCAGATCCTGGTTTTGGATTTACTAGAATTTTAGGATTCAAAGAACGTAATATGTTCATATTTCAGAGCTAGTTTACATTTAATTTGTGTTCAATCTATGTCCATCGATCTCAATGGAAGGTTCAACCTCAGAGATCCGCTTGATCAACAAGTTCAACGAATATGATTTCCACATGCGGAAATTCGAAATGAGGATGATACTAATCGATAAGGAGCTATGGGAATAAATAAACGGTTCCATAGTCAGAGCGGTGGAACCATAAATGCTACTCGCATGGAAAGCAAAGGATGGCAAAGCTCTTGCCATTGTATCCTTAAATCTGAAAGATACTCAGATAGCTCATGTATCAAATAGTAGCACTTCAAAAGAAGCGTGGGATATTTTAAAAAAGCATTTATGAATTTTCAGATGTATTAACTCATCTCTTTCTGAGGAAAAAGGTCCTTACCCTCAAAATGAGCGAAGGCACCTTAGTCAGTGATCATTCAAATGAGTTCAAACAATTGTTAAATCAACTAGCTGCTATAGGTTCCCCTATTTCAAAAGAAGACTCTACAATTAGAATGTCTGTGAAATTTGCTTACCAAGGAAACAACTTATAACAAGATTTCCAAAGGGACAAGCCAAAAAAGATAAGTCCATTCTTTCACTAATCCATAGTGATTTATGTGGTCCTATGAGCGTGCCCTCTTTGGGTCAAGCTTTATATTTCCTCGCATTTATTGATGACCTCTCCAGATTCACCATAATCATGTTCATCAAGAACAAATCTGAGGCATTCAACTATTTCAGAGAATTCAAGCAGTTTGTTGAGACTCAAACTGGTCAGAGAATCAAGACCTTAGGGTCTGATTCAAGGGGAGAGTACAAGTCTGATGAAATGGCGGACTACCTATCTTCATGTGGCATGCACCATCAGTTCACAACCAGCTACACTCCACAACAGAACGACATAGCTGAAAGAAAGAATTGAACTCTTTTGGAAGTTGCACGATCCATGATGTCCAATGCTTAGTTGCCCAAGAAATTTTGGTCTGAAGCAATTTCTATAGCCTGCTATCTACAAAATAATTCCAGCACGAAGGTAGTTGACAACAAACTCCGTTTGAAGCCTACTACGACTACAAACCAAGTATGAAACACCTACGTGTGTTTGGATTTCTA
Source organism: Diphasiastrum complanatum (assembly GCA_029204225.1). NCBI lineage: Eukaryota > Viridiplantae > Streptophyta > Lycopodiopsida > Lycopodiales > Lycopodiaceae > Diphasiastrum > Diphasiastrum complanatum. The sequence continues at coordinate 36,306,033 of CM055105.1, read as the reverse complement.
TATCATGCACGAATATTGTCTGATCTAGAGAAGAAGCTAGACTAGTCAGTTGTAAGTATATTTTTATCGGCTATTTAACTTCACATAAAGCATACCGCATCTATGATGTTGAAACAAGTCAGATCTTAGTCAGCCGAGATGTAGTCTTCCTTGAAGACAAATTTGATGATTTCAAACAAAAGCAGCAAATGCAGAAGTTTGTTTCAACAACTCCATTTACCATTTATAGGCCTGGACCTTCGAATGTTCAACCACGAGTTGAAGACATCCATGTCATGCAGCTAGGAGAGACATCAACTCAAGAACCTGTAGTTTGAAGATCTGCACGACAACGACAACAACCTGATCGTTTCATCCCTCAAATGTTCATCAGTCATGATGAACCTGCCACTGTTGCAGAAGCACTGTCAATGCCAGATGACGATAAATGGAAAGCTGCCATGGACGTTGAGTACAATTCTTTGATGAAGAACAAGACTTGGAGTCTTGTTAATCCTCTTGCAGGTATAGAACCAATTGACACTAAGTGGATCTTCAAGCTAAAGCTTAAGCCACATGGATCAATATCCAAATTGAAAGCTCAATTGGTGGTTAAAATATATGAGCAAGTTTATGGAATAGATTACACTGACACTTTTAGTCCAGTGGTAAAGCATCAATCTATTCAACCGTTGTTGGCTATAGCTGTTGCACAGGATTTGGACATTCATCAGATGGACGTCCAGATAGCATTCCTCCATGGATATATACAATAAGAGATATTCATTTATCGACCAGAAGGTTACGTCCTTTAAGGCAAGAGCATCTAGTATGTAAATTGCATAAGGAACTTTATGGCCTCAAGCAAGCTCTTAGGGCATGGTATGAAAGAATCAATCACTTCTTCTTGCAGCGCAACTTTACTTCTTGCTCCGCAGACTCAAATGTATATCTCAAGTGTATTTGGTCAAGCTATATCATTATAGCATTATATATTGATGATTCTTTAATTATTAGCAATTCAAATCAGTTATTATATGAAACAAAATCTTTGCTTTCAGCATAATTTGAGATGACTGATTTAGGCCCAGTTCATTACCTGCTTGGTATGGAGATTACCAGAGATCACGCAAGCAGAATGATCGCTATAAGCCAAGAATCCTATTTAATCAATGTACTTCGAAGATATGGCATGGAGGACTATAAACCGTTTTTAGCAATCTCTCTTTATGGTTGTCCACGACACCTATATTGACATTCATCACAAATCAAAACTACTCTATTCCGTTCTCTCCAAGCAGATCCGCTCTCCCCCCCCAAAAAAAAAAAAAAAAAAAATCTGTTGGTGGGGATGTTGTTGTTGGTAACTGTTCATGCTCAAGATTGGATCGGCGTGTAGAACACATAGTTGAAACTCGTTGAACATGCGACTGGACTAAAGATTGAACAAATTTTAACTAAATTTGTTTCGATCTTGCTGTAGTTGACTCAAAAAATAATATGGCAATGAGATGCAAGAATCAACTCTAATTTGACATGTACTTCTCATATTTCTCAAAAATTTTAAACTGTTGTACAAGGGAATCTGAAGATGGATAGATGAATGAAAATGTGTTCTGGAGATGCTCTACAGAAGACTCTCATGTAGTCGCTATTTCTCATGCAAAAATCAATCACACACTAGGAATGAAAAAAAACAAGAAAATATACAAACAGTACAGAGAGTGAGAATCGTAGTGTACTTGTCGAACAAAACTTATATCTATCAACATTGATAATGTACCTTGATAATTGCAGTATTTCAGTTGTTTTGTAGAGTAATGTGACTTACTCTGACATGCCCTTGTCAAAACAAGACACGGTTGGTTACACTAAAATCTACCATTATTGATAGCAGATGTTGTAAGATATAGCTTGAGATGTAGGTATGGATGAGGTACTATGTCATGAGGACCTATGTGAACAAGAGATTCAGAATCGAATCTCTATCTAGATTTTTGAATCCAAGAAATATTGTGGATTGGCACATTGGAAATCTTATCAGCATGCGAAAAGATAAATAGATTTGAGGTTGTAGAAGTGGAAAAAAACTGTCAATTTCTTGTGGAGGTTGCTCTTGGTTAAAGAAGACAGATGGGCAATCTGAAGCGACTTAATCAGAAGAAATATTCCGGTCACGACGAGGATCCTTCAGAAAGGGAAACACAAACATTGAAAAATTAGTCTCCTTCTTCAACCAACCTCTTGCCATACTTCTGCGCCCATTCTCATGTCTATCGTCCACACCATCTACCATTGTCACCACCACCCTTCCTTCCATCTGTTTGTTTATTACCAGTTTACTATTCTTCTGAGAAATTCCTAGTTTTTGATAGTCTTACCGAAGCAGCTGGTAGATCATTGCAAGTGTCTTGCGGAGACCAACTGCCACCTACAATGGATGATCAGCCAAACGAAGATCTAAGAAGCAGGTGAAGCAACCAGAACAAATAAAGAGAAAGATCCAAGAAGCTGAGGAGGAAAGGACAAAACTTAAGCAACAGATGAGTCAGATCAACCTTGATCAAAAGAAACTCTCTAGAGCAGTAATAGTTAAATCTCCTCCTATGAAGCCCAAAGAGATCCAAAAGTAATGGATCAAAAGGAAGAGCTATAGAAAAAGAAAGATGAAGACAACCATGAACCTGCAAATAAAACAAGCTCCGCACCCAACAAGTGGTGGTCAAAGCTTGACATTGCAAGGGTCCAAGGCTGCAACTGTAGAACTATCAGTTCCTTCACCCTACCACCAAGCCTTCATCATGTTTCCTTACCATTACCAAACCATCCATCCAAAACTGTTCCTACCACCAATTTTTGATAAATCCATCCCCTTGAGACTGATACTCAAAGTTTGTGCAACCTGTAGATCAAAGGTTTTTCTTGAGACTGGAACTTCAACTGAGAGAAGAACCACGGAAACACCAAGAGGCAAATGGAGGATACAGACCTCCCATAAGATAGAATCTGCCAAGAAACCAAAGATGGAACCGTCAATGGCAGATACAAGTGACAAAACAAAGAGACACATGGAAAGCACTCGAGCATGCAAGTTGTAAAGCTGCTGAGAGCTCTCCAATTTTGAGAATGTCAACCAATTGCAGCAATAAGACATTCTGGTTAAACTGCGGCAATTCATAAAAAACAGTTTTTGTAATAAAGACTGGCAACAATAAACACTTGGTTTTATGTAAGCGAGCGAGGATCTACACTTTTCCAAGTGACGATTGAAGATGCCAATGCAAAGCGGAGCGACATCGTCCAATATGAGTTGCAGTGGGTCCTGCAACACATTAGGGGTGGGATGATGTTGGCTGATTCTGACGAATCCCCAAGATACTCGGACAGAGCAACTCAAGAGCACCTCTCACCTTAGACCGAGGAGGTCTCTGAGACGACGAGACGAATGAAGATTGAGAGCCGAGTATGAGAGCCGAGAAATGCTAGTTAGGAATGACAAGCAAGAACTGTGTAAGCCTCATGGTGAATCTCGGAAGATGGAATGACCATGTAGGAACTAGTATTTCTAGGCAAATGTATTAAATGCAAGTAGACCTCTCTTAAAGAAAGTAGAGTGAGCCACCTTTTGATGGTGACTCTACTGGAGAGCATTATTCCACTTGTAAATTGTGAAATGTGGAAATTTCACTAGGATGTCACCTAAGGAGCTCTCTTGCTTATTTAAGAGACTCCCTCTTTGAGTAGAGGAGCTTTTTGTGAATTGTATCAACTCCATGCTGAAATGAGAAGAGCCTTCAAGAGTTTGGTGCATCCATTGAGCTCATTGATCATGTTTGTTTCTTGAGTGATGCATTTATGATCTTGCCCTTCCCTCCTTTTGTGTGTGGTTGTGGACTGTAGAGTGGATTAGATTTGCTGCTTTCGTAGAGTGGATGTGGAATAATGTAGGAACCAGCATTCAGGTAAACTAAATAGGCTGGATATGTGGTGTAAGATTCAAGCACACAAGCATCAAGGAGATGAAGTTAGTCGTCACGCGAAGGTTCGATCCCATGAGAGCAATAGCATAAATCAAATCTAACATGCAATGATGATCCACAATTAACGCTAAGATCTAGTAACACTACACATTAATCTTACATCCATTAACACTATCAATTAACACTATCACCATTAACCCTGATTCCACAATGATGATAGCTTACTCTCTCTCTCTCTCTTTCTCTCTCTCTCTCTCTCTCTCTCTCTCTCTCTCTCTCTCTCTCTCTCTCTCTCTCTCTCTCTCTCTCTCTCTCTCTCTCTCTCTCTCTCTCTCTCTCTCTCTCTCTCTCTCTCTCTCTCTCTCTCTCTCTCTCTCTCTCTCTCTCTCTCTCTCTCTCTCTCTCTCTCTCTCTCTCTCTCTCTCTCACAAAAAGCATAAGAAATAGCAATTTAGTTGAGAATACACTTTAAAACCCGACCGAATCAATCACCACAGCACAACATTGAGTGCAACAGGACAACACAAGACATAATTACTCACCCACAAATTGTATATCCACACTAATAAGCAAGTACAAAGATAAAGGTGCTTAAGAGCACTCAAAGGGCTCGTAAAAGAAAGACGGTCCGATAATTCTAGAACCAGGCACACGAGGTACCATCAGAATTAGAAAGCACTGTATACGTCAATCATTGCTATTTTAACTCTCTCTCTCTCAATGATCAACATCTCTCTCTTTTTTTTTTTTTAAGGTTTACTCTATTCATGGAACATACATCCATGATAGTATCATAAATAAAAGCTTTTTACATAACCAAATATAAGCAAAGTTTAGCTCTAAAAGTTTCAAACTTCTCTTTACTTAAAGCTTTCGTAAATATATCAGCAACTTGTAACATCGTAGAATAGTGTGTAATACTTATATCCTCAAATTGTAGCTTTTCATGCACAAAGTGATATTTCACTTCAATATGTTTTGTTCTCGCGTGAAAGACATGATTCTTAGCCAATTGTATTCCACTTTGGATATCATAGAAAATAACAGTAGGATGTACCTGCTTCATGCCAATTTCACTTAACAACTTATGCAGCCAAATAGCTTCCTGAGTAGCAAAACTTAATGCATTATATTCAGCTTCTGTAGAAAAAAGAGAAATGGTGTTTAGCTTCTTGCTAGACCATGAAAAACAACCGCTACCAAAACTGAAAGCATAACTTGTTGTTGACTTTCTATCATCTACATTTCCTGCCCAATCAGTGTCAACATACCCTTGCAACTTTGGTAAAGTACTTTGTCTTTTGTAGACCAAGCCAAGGTTAGGTGTACCTTTTGCGTACCTCAAAATCCTCTTCGCGTCTTTCCAATGATCCATAGTGGGTGATGACATGAATTGACTAATCAGATTTACAACATAACAGATATCAGGACATGTAGTCGTAAGATAGATTAAACTCCCAACTAGTTGATGAAATAAAGTAGCGTCAACCTGTGCACTATTATCAACACGAGATAACTTCTTACCAGCTTCGCAAGGAGTGATGGAAGGTTTGCACTTTGTAATGCGAAATCTCTCTAATATCTCGCGCACATACTTGCTTTGGCATAGCCTGATATCATTGCCATTTTGCCATACTTTGACACCCAAACAATAGTGCATAAGATCTAAATCTGTCATCTCAAATAGATTGCACAAATTGGCTTTGATAGAATGTTCTCATCATTGTCGGTGATAATAATATCATCAACATAAAGTACAATCAAGGCAATGCTATATTCGCTTATAAGAACATAAAGATTTGGATTTGAATTTGTCCTTACAAACTTATGAGAAAGAAAGTAATGGTCAATGCATCCATACCATGTGCGTGGCGCTTGCTTAAGACCATAAAGTGCTTTGTGTAGCTTGCACACCTTATGTTCTTGTCCCTTTGCCGTAAAGTCATGTGGTTGGACCATGTAAACTTCTTCCTCTAAGTCACCATTCAAAAATGCGGACTTCACATCCATTTGATGGATCTTCCACCCAAAATGAGATGGTAAGGCGATGATAAGACGTAGTGTAGTCCACTTAGCCACTGGAGCAAATGTCTCTTGATAGTCAATTCCTTTGTTTTGCTCATAGCCCTTCACTACTAGGCATGCCTGATGCTTTGCTATCGTGCCATCCACATGAAACTTTGTTCTAAACACCCATTTGTTGCCAATGGGTTTCTTTCCAAGTGGTAGATCAACTAACTCCCACGTACCATGCCTGTGGATGGACTCCATCTCCTCTTCCATTGCCCTTTGCCACTCTTTATGATCATTTGTCTCATTAAAGATTGATGGCTCTCGACACTTCAAAATGTCACTCATTAGGGCATAGGTCAAATGATAGCGATCGGGAGGCTTCCTTTCCCGCGTTGATCTTCTCACTTCTTCTTGTGTGCTAGAGCCTGGTTGATTTAGCTTTGTGTCCTTCATGATCTTTTTGTACCATTTTGGTATCTTAGACTCAGGCAATACACTTCATGGAGAGTATGTGTCTCAAGGAGTGTCGAAGTAACATCTCTTACTTCCAACCGGTTTCTCCTTTGTTGCTCGGAGCGTCTTCTTCATCTTCTTCTTCCAAGATCGTGGGAAGTTTGTTGATGCTTTCATCACCTGCATGGTCTTCATCTTCATACCTATGCGTCTCATCAAAGATTACATCTTTGCTTATGTGAATCTTGTTCATTACAGGATCAAGACACATGTACGCCTTCGTCCTCTCATCATAACCGACAAAGATACACTTGATTGCTTTGGACATTGATATGAGCAAGAGGAAAAATTTAAAATTTTTGGATCCATATGAAAGGAGATTATTCCTTCATGACAATACCATCCAACAAGTTTGCTTCGCTCCTCCTTTGGCACATGTACATAGGCCCTACATCCAAAGACACGAAATTTGTTGATTCTTGGTTTTATTCCTATAAATGCCTTTTCGGGAGTCACATTAGGAACCGCAACTGTAGGACTCCTATTTTGCAAGAACGTTGTCACACTGCACGTTCCGACCAAAGAGAATTGGTTAAGCCCATTTGCTTCATCATGGAGCATGCACTCTCCATAATAGTTATGTTTTTTCTTTCAGCTACACCATTACTATGCGACGTGTGTGATTGTGTGAATTGTCTTTTGATGCCGTGTTCCTTGCAAAAGTCCTTAAAATCATCAGATTTGTATTCGGCCCCTCTATCTGATCTTAGCAATTTGATGTGTGCATCCAGTTGGTTCTCTACTAAAGCCTTCAACTCCTTGAAGCGAGCAAAAACGTCAAATTTCTTTTTCAAAAAATAAATCCATGTCCTCCTAGAGTAATCATCTATGAAAGTCATAAAATAATAGGCTTTCCCCATCGACATGGTCTTCATTGGGCCGCACGGGTCGCTGTGAATAAGTTCTAGCGGTTTCTTACCTCTTGCAGCTCCACCTTTCTTGAATGTCTCTCTATGATGCTTTCTCATAATACATCCTTCACATATGGCGTGATGATCATCCTGTAATGCTGATAATCCTATTACCATCTTCAGTTTCACCATCAATCTTAAGCTCCCATAATTTAAGTGACCAAGTCTCCTGTGCCACAACTCAGATTGTGATGTTGTTGAGGTAGCCAAACCATATTCACCTGGTTTTGCAGCATCCAACTTATAAAGGCCACAATTACTATCCCGATAAACTTTCGCTACCACCTTGTAGTTGTGGTCCATATCCTTCATTAGGCATTCATTCTTGAGATGTTGATTTGCCATCACACCGACAGAAAGCAAACTCTTTTTGAGTCCATGAACATAAAGCACATTAGGGATATTCTTGATCTTACCATCAGGAAACTGCACAGGTACATTGCCGACACCCTGTATTTGGCATTGGCTTGTGTGACCTTGTCCCATCATGGATTGGCGAGAATTTCTCAAACCAATCGTGTTTCCCGATCATATGCCTTGTGGCGCCTGAATCTATGAACCATCTGGCACCATCGTCAACCTGGGATGCGAATGCCGATGAGAAGACACTTGTCTCGTCATCTTTCCCATCATCTTCGGCAATGTGGCCTTGTTGTTTCACTTTTTATGCCTTTATGTCGACTTTCTTCTTGTAACATTCACGTGCCCAATGACCTGGTTTGTGGCAATAGTAACATTTGCCCTTCTTCTTCCTTTTCACCTTTGATGACGACTCTCCCTCGTCATCATCATCCTTGGATTTCTTAGGAATCCTCTTCCACCCATTCTAATTGACTTTAGCAAGCAATGCTTGATCATCCTATGGGGTTTGTCTTGACTTCACCACCTCACGACGTTGCTCTTCCTGCGACATGATTTCGTGCAAGTCTTCAATAGTAGGCAATCTCTCCCTTGAAGCAATTTCACTCACAAACATTTGTAGACCTTTCGAAACACTGCTCATAGTGGTATGTACCAATTCAACGTCCCTGATTAATTCTCCAATTGCCACAAGTTGATCTCTCAGCTCTTTTATACTGGTGAAGAAAGATCCCACCGATTCGCCTTCTTCCATCCTGATTGTGTTCAATCTCGACTTCAAGAACATGGATCGAGATGGATTGCAAGTTTGAAATTGCATTTTAAGACCTTCCCAAGCTCCCTAGCTGTCGTGGCATCACTTATGTGGGTGATCACATGGTCTTTCACTAAAAGGTTGATCAAGGACAATGCTCTCTGCGCTCTTTTATCAAAGGCCTCATGTCACCTAGAGTGGTATTAGGCCAGACTTTAATACCTACAAAAATGTCCCACAAATCCTTCTCCATCAAAATGCTCTTCATTTTGAATTTTCAGATGATGTAGTTAGAAGCCCCATCAAGTTTGCTTGCATTGCCCAAAATTGCCTCATTGTCAGGGAAGCATGGCTTGTCATTTGCATCTTTGGCCTTGCACGTATTGGACGTGCTGGTGGGGCTTGGACTTGTGTGGTGGCATCTTGTTGTTGAGCCGAAGACTCATCTATAAAAAGCCCTTTGTCTGTGATGTCGACGAGGTGGGCGTCTTTCTCGGTTGACTTGTTTTGTTGTTGGCCCTGTATGAGAGGATGAGGCTTTCCTCTTATGAGACTTTGCTTGTGGAGTGTCATGTGTTGTAGGCTTGGCTGGAGACTTGGTTGTTTGATCTATAGGTATCTCCCATGCTTTGTCAACTAGCAACAAATGGTCTCTCACATGTGGATGGTTATTGATGTAGGAAAAATAGTAATTATTTTTCCACAGAGAACACGATGAAAGCTTGAATGAATCAAACTAATATCATTGTCTTCAATCGGGACTGTATCTGATCTATGTACTAATAGAACAGTATTAGCTCTTATTGAATATGTGTGCGAAAACTATATGCAGAAGTAAGAGACAACTTAAGACAATTTTAGACAATAAGAGACTATTAATCAAAAAATAAATTTTTATAACTCTGAATCTGAATCATCAATATACATTTATTGTTGTCTTATCTCGTTGTTGTGTCTCTGATTGAGTGAGTGAGTTACAACGAGTAGTGCACATGTATTTATATTGCTACATGACAGGTGTTTTGGCCTTTTATTTACAGGTGTTTTGGCCTTTTAATGCTGTAACAGTAGATATCTAACCATTTACGACGGTTGATATTTAAATAGACGCTCAATTTCCAGGGTTGAATAAATTATGTTCTTGAATTATTCATGACAATCCATCTCTTCGTCTCAGCTTTGTGTTTCGCGAATTGTTCGCAACACTTATCTCTTTGCGACATTTTCGTCTTTCGCGAATTGTTCACGACAGATGACAATGTTGAGCTTGAAGAAGAAATTCAGAATATTTCGTAAACTGTTCGTGACAGTTTCACAATAGGTGAGTTTGAATAACGGTCTAGAAGATTTTGCGAATTGTTCGTGGCATCTAAGGTTTGAACAAGAAATAGAATATTTCGCGACGAGATTTTGTTTGCAAATCTTTCGAGCTTCAACAAGAAAGCCACGAGCTTCTACAAGAAATTGTTTTGCGAATCTTTCGAGTTGACTGTGAAAAATGCAAAAATAAGCTTGGTAGAGGCCAAAAATCTTGTATATAGATAAACACACGTGTGTGGAGCCTGTTCCCACGTGTGAAAATAGTGTACTTGTCATGTACCATAATCATATAGGTTGTACATATGATTTGAAGTTCTAGTGGCTAAAAAGGCCAAAAGCTAGTTTCCTAGACATATGACACATGTCATCAATCTATTAAATGCATGTGCCACATCCTTTGGTTAGGTGTCATATCACATGTGTAGAGGACAGCTCACATGTGTGGAATAGGCTGAAGTAGGCGAATTTTGACTTCTAGAAGATTTCCAAGTAGATCTCCATATAGAAGGAAAATGGACCAAAAGTGCTTAAAATAGAAGGTTTTGTCCAAGTGTCAGTTTTGCATGATGAATCATCATATGACAAAGCACCTTCACACATGTGGGATCAGAGGGATGATCAGTACCACGAGCTCCCACTTATTGTATATATAGAGCCTATTTGGCCATAATCAGTGTGAGACACCAATCTTGGTTTTGGAAGCAATTTTGAGTGATTCTCTCCATTTGTCTACAATTGTTTTGATTGTTTTGAGGTTCTATCAATGTGTACTTGATTTTCAGGTTGGAGTCCATACTCAGACAATGTTTCACATGTATAAAGCCAGAAAGTACACCTACCTTCAATTAATGATTGTTCTTGGTAGGATTTTGTGTCTAGAATTGATCTAGATTGACCTTAATCTCAAGTAGATTGATAGATCAAGTAATCTGACAACCAATTCTTCTTGAGGATCAGATTAGGATCCACTCTTGGTCCTTTTTGTACTTTTTGCACATTGACTGCAAGACAAATTTTGCAAATCCTTCGAGCACAAATAAAAATGTTTTGAGTTCACGTTCGTTTCTTTCTCATCATTTGTCAAGTAAACTACACGCTTTGTTAGTAGAATCAAGATCTATCTGATCAGTTGTTCTACATTTGAGTTGCTGCAATGTGATGTCCGTCAGAAAATATCCCAAGTATGTAGTGGCTTGCTTGGTTCGGATACAGTCATGAAGGTTAGAGTCAGCACAGTCCATTGTACTTAGAATTTGCTTTGCACAGGAACACATATCATGCTACACAGTAACACAGACAGAAAACACTCTCCACAGCAAGCTCACATAGCAACTGTATTTCTCACAATGAAATTACACTGTACATATAGTTGTTCACTCAGGCAACCCATGCATGACCCAGGTTGCCGTTGGCGGGACGCATGTCCCGTCGACTTGCCTCGTGGCGAGGCCAACTAATCCTTATTTACTGATAGGACCCACAATACAGTGACACAGTGATTCTACTTTAATTTTGACGCTCTCCCTTAAAGTAGAGTATACTTTTTATACAGTCATATACATAGCTTTAAAGTCAACAAACTTTAAGTACAGAAAGCTTCGATCTAAACTTATCAAACTTTTCTCCAGCAAGTGGCTTAGTGAAAATATCAGCTAGTTGTTCTTCTGTGCTACAATGAACAACATGAATTTCACAACTCAGCAGCCTCTCACGTATGAAGTGATACTGAATCTCAATGTGTTTAGTTCTCGCATGGAACACTGGATTCTTTGCTAGCTGAATGCCACTCTGATTGTCGCTATGTAAAGTCGTGGGATTTTTCTACTTCATGCCAATTTCTTCCAAGATTTGTCTCAACCATATACCTTCATGTGCTGTAGTACATATTGTCTTATACTCTGCTTCTGTGGTGGAAAGAGCAATTGTACTTTGCTTCTTACTAGAACAGGAAAAGCAATTACCACAAAACTAGAATACATACCCTGTGGTGGATCTATGATCATCATAGTCACCTCCCCAATCCGCATCCACATAGCCACACAACTCAGGTAAACCATCATGCTTCCTGTAAATCAAGCCATACTCTAAAGTGCCTTTCACATAACGCAAAATGCGTTTAGCTGCCTTCCAATGCATTTTCGTAGGTGCTGCCATAAACTGACTTACAATGCCAACAACATAGCATATATCTAGTCTAGTCATGGTAAGGTAAATCAAGCTCCCTACTAACTGTCTATACAACGTAGCATCAAATGACTGTGACTCATCAAGCTTAGAAAGCTTTTTACTTGGTTCAATAGGAGTATTCATTGGTTTGCAATCCTGCAACCTAAACGTGTGCAGCAGCTCTTTGACATACTTCACCTGTGTTAAACCCCTTCGTGTCCTTTTTGCCAACCCTCTGATGGCTTTGTGGAATGGCATGGTGATCTGAGCTTGTAGGAGTTCATAAAAAATTTCTAATCCTTGTAGGAGTTGCTCTTGTGTGAGGATTGGAGCAGATAACGGACTATTGGTTTTCGCTTCTTCCCACAATAACTCATCTTTAGTTTCATGGTATCACCTTTGTTCCACTAGTGGATCTGGGTAATCTCTAGGTATTGTGAAAGTTTTAGAACTTCCGCTATGTTCAGCTGGTGTATTGATTAGGTTGTTGTGCTGTTGGTGGGCTTTGTGTTGTGCTCTTGTCATGACCCTAACTGGCTCGTGACGTACGTGTCTTGGCATAGGATCTTATTAGGTTGCTTGGGGCAATCCATAAGACTGTGTTTCCATACACATTTTGGACATTATGCATGGTATTGATTTTTGACTTTATACAATCAACCATAAAATGACCTGTTTTGCCATGGGGCCTTGGGCGATTGCGTAGCCATCTTGGATGGCTAGCAGTTCTGGTTTCGAACTTGTTTGGATACTCATTTCCTTGATAAAAACATGAGGGATCTTTGTGGTAATGTGCATAACTTCTAGTGGTGGAAGTGATGTGGGCATGGTATGAGTGATCAGAAGAATTATCAACAAAATGTGTCTGAACAGGTGCTCTAGAAGGCCGATTTTGTTGAGTTCCTCTCTGGGTGGTCCCCTTGGAGGCGGACCCAGGAGCTCTAATTGAGGTAGATATTGCGGTGGGTTTTGCCTAGGTAGCTCTTGAATTTGGACCCAATCAGTGCAAACACGTGTCATATGGAGACTATTTGGAACATAATGAAAAACATTTCATTAATTATGATGATCAACAAGTTTACCAGATTAGTCAACATAATCCAAGTCGTGGCGCTTTCTAGCTTTCTATGGATATGCTATCACGATTGTCTTGTTCTTTACTTGTTATTAGCTTTACTTTCATTGTATTTGCTATTTGTTTGGGATTTGGCGCATGACAGATTTGGATACACCCCTGATGCAGTAGGTATATCAGTAGATGACACCGATTCAGCAAGTGCTGGATCAACTGGAACTTGTGAAAGATTCAACTAGTTTCATGACATCTTGCAATATTTCCATATTTGGCATATTGAAGCCAAAACTTGTTTTAGACTTAGAGGTGAACTTTTCAAAGTTCATTAGTCTAAATTTCATTTGAATAAACACTTTTTGAAAGTGTGGGAAAGATAGAATGCGAGTTTGAGTAGATTCAATTTGAATAAGTTGGGTACATTGAATCTAGACCCAAAATTAGTAGGGTTAGCATTTTGGTGGAAAAGCCAAGTGGCCAAATAGGGTTTGGACCTGTTATAAAAGGATATAACTTGTGGAGAGAGTGATCTTCTCTCTTCTCTATTTCATTTCATGCTTATACATGGTTCTCTTGGGTTCTACTATCCATTGGTGCACTATCTTGGTGATTGCTTGCAATTCTATGTGTAGAATGATCTATACTTGTTATTTTTGGATCCACACGTGTGAAATATAGTAGGTTGCTGGTTTTTTACGGACAGCAACAGTACATAATCATTTCATTCAAGTTTGATCAAGTTCTATTAGTGTTTGCATCTCAAATTGTGTGTAGATGCTGATTTTTCTACATTGGTGAGATTGGTAGTGTATTTCTCTTTCTAGCCAAAGATCATTCAAGTAGATTGGATCTTAAGGATCTGAAATCATTCACATGGTATCAGAGCTTTTGTTTCAGGTTATGAAGGAGGAAATAAGATCTATCAATGATTTGGTGAAGATATCAAGTCTAGAGCATGCTAGAGAGGATTCTACACCAAAATTGGATTTTTTGCTTTTGTAGATTGGATCTTTTGTAGATCAAAACACTAAATAGGTCAATATACTTGTTCAATTCCGATTTTTGAATTCACATACTGGATTTGGCCAATTTTTGGATCATTGGTTCAGCCTAAGTGATGGCTTATAGATTGCATATCAAATTTTCAGCATTTGCATGTAGATTTGGAATAGTCAATTTTTTGTGATTTTGTCAAAACCCTAATTTTGATTGGATCTCTAGATAGTGAGGTTGATGGGCTTAATTTGAGTGTGTTTCAATCTTAGGAAGTGGCAAAAGTCATTAGATTAAGGATAGATCATAGGTTGATCAAGATTTCACGATTCTATGCGTTGATTTGCTTGGATAAGTGCTAGAAGAGAATTTGTGAGATAGTTTCAAATCTTGGTGATTTTTTTTGAAAGCATTTGTTGTTGTTCAAAGGAGTGCTTTGTGCATTGAAACAGGTTGAAAAAGAAGATCAGGTCATTGCTACATGGTAACCTCAATTGGAGTCATGTTGGAAGCCAATGATAGGCTTACCTCAAGCAACTATTCATTGTTGAAAGTGATGATGGAGTCACTTCTTGAGATGAATGACATTTTGAATATTGTTGTAGGTTTGGAGGAGAGACCAACAACACAACAAGATCAAATGAGGTATGACAAGACGGCCAAGAAGGCTCTACACATGATAAAGATGAATGTTACCAATGAACTAAAGGAAGTTGGTAAGTGCACATCATCTTCGGAAGCTTGGAATTCATTGAAGAAGCTTTATGAATCCAAGTCTACTTCTAGAGTGTTGATTCTAAGAAGGCAAATCTTCTCTTGTTTGCAAAAGAATGAATGATGTCCAAGTACTTTTGTTTTGAGAATGAAAGCAATGAATGATGAGTTAGCTTGCATAGATGAAAGCATTAAGGAAGGAGAGCTTATTCAAGTGATTCTTAATGGCTTGTTGGATGCTCATGAAAACATTGTTCAAAGTATTGCTATTCAAAAGACTTTGCCAAGTTTGATGGATCTTCAAGAGACCTTGATCAATGAGGAATATAGGCTTCAAGCAAGAGGTGGATCTACATCGACACTTCAAGAGGATGCTATATTCACAAAGGGCAAATTCAAGGGCAAAACCAAAATCAAGTGGTCTAAAGGGCAAGATCAAATGGATGCTTCTTCAAGTGGCAAAAATAAGGATAGATCAGAGCTCAAGTTCTTCTATTGTGGCATCAAAGGACACTTTGCAAGTGAGTGCTACAAGAAGAAGAGAGATCAAGGAGACAAGCAAGGTAATCTTACTCTTGATGAGGATGGTTTGGATGTTCGAGATGCAAATGATGATGCTTTTGTGATGTCTTCATGTATGCTTGCTAATGATGGAGATCTAGATCCTTGGTGGATTGATAGTGGAGCAAGTTCACACATGAGCTTTCACAAAGAGTACTTCACTTCTTTGTTGGCATATGGAGATGACAAGAGTGTGATCTACACGGCCAATGATGGTGAGTGTGCAATCAAAGGGATTGGCACAATTCCTATTTCTCTCTCTACAAATAGGAATGTTCATTGGGAGGATGTCATATTTATTCCATCTATTACCAAGAATTTGCTTAGTGTGAGTCAAATGCTAAGTAAGGGCCTCAAGGTGGAGTTTGATGGAGATGCTTGTTTGATCAAAAGGAAGGATGTCTTGATTGGAAAAGGTAAAAGGCAAGGGAAGTTGCTCAAACTTGATGCTTGTGTTATTGCTAACCAAGTTGGATGTGTTGCAAGGGAGCAAATTTTTATTCAAGAGGTTTGGCACAAAAGATGGGACACCTCAACTTCAAGTCATTGGAGGTAATGGCAAGGAAGAAAGTTGTGATTGGTCTTCCAAGTTCCTTAAATAATGACAAGCATGTTTGTGAGTCTTGTGCTTTGTCTAAGTCACATAGACTACCTTATACTAGATCTATTTCTAGATCTACAAAGCCTTTTCAACTTGTACATTCGGATATTCATGGATTTACTACAATTAGCAATAGTGGAGCTAAGATGTATGTAACATTCATTGATGATTTTAGTAGATTTTGTTGGATCTATCTACTAAAGAGCAAGGATGAAGTGTATGATGTCTTTGTGAAGGCTTTTTTTTATGTGGGGCGGGGATCACCCAAAGCTGAGAGCGCAAGTTCAAGAATGCAAGGGAGAACCAATTTTCCACAAAGATCAAGTGCTTGAGAGGTGACAATGGTGGTGAGTACATATCTAACAAGTTCAAGGCCTTTTGTGATGAGCATGGGATCAAGAGGGAGTATACAACATCAAGGACCCCACAACAAAATGGAGTGGCTGAAAGGAAGAATAGGACTTTATGTGAAAGTGCTAAAGCTATGAGGTTCAGTGCTAATCTTGACAAACCATTTTGGGATCAAGCTTTGTTGTGTGCCAATTTCTTGTGCAATAGGTGGCCAAGTGCTATTTTGGATGGAAGGACACCTTTTGAGATGCTATTCAAGAGGAGGCCAAGTGTCAACTTTCTAAGAACCTTTGGATGCACATGCTATGTCAACATTACTCTTGATGATAGGACCAAGGAGGATCCATCTTCAAGAAGAGGTATTTTTGTTGGATATAGTGAGGTGAGTAAAGCCTACAAGGTTTACATTCCTTCTACTAACAAAGTGATTGTTGGTAGAGATGTCATTTTTGATGAGGGGAACATTTTAAAGGTGTCTTCAAGCATGATTGATGGTAGAGTGGATGGATCTAACATTCTTGATGTTGATGAGAAGGATCTTACTTTGGATGGTGGTGATGATGGACCTTCATCAAGTCAAAAGCCAAGGAGAACATCAAGAGAAAGACAAGTACCTTCAAGGCTCACATATGATCAAAAGGGTAAGCAAGTAGTTTCTGGAAATTATGTTGCTTTCCTAGCCTCTTTGGATGAGCCTACAAATATAGATCAATCAAGGAAAGAAGAGGAGTGGATCCAAGCAATGGATCTCGAGTATCAAGCTCTTATGAAGAATGGAACATTTTTTGGAGGATCTTCTTGTGTACATGGAGATATGCAAGTGGATGGATGTTATCTTGCTGTGAAATCAAGTATTGGATCTGGAAAATAAAGTGTTGTTCAATGAATTTGATGGTCAAGCTGAAGATCAAGAGGTTGATCTCAAAACACTTCAACTAGTCAAAAGGGAAGTTGGCAATTTGGAGCTAGTCAAGAGCATCAAAGGAGAGGTAATTGGCAAAGGTATTATGGATCTGTTTTTTCAGCATATTGAAGACTCAAGTAAGGTCAAAGGAGCAGCAAGAAAGTGGTGTTCAAGTTTACTTTACTTGTTCTATCTCATGTTTGAGCAATTTCATGTGGATGTGTGCAAATTGTCAAGATATGGTAAAACTAGCTACATTGTGAACATTGTTTTGATGTTGGATTTGTACTAGCATTCTTGGCTGGTTTTGATGATGGAAATGAAGCTATTGGAGGTTCATTATGTCACTCATTCATGGTCAAGTCATCAAGGTATGATGGTATCTTGAGGCAAGATGAAGATGGAGGCTCATTCATGGAGTATCATGGTGGATACAAGGCAACAAAGGACAAAGGAGGAGGAGACATGCAAGCAAAATGTGATCACTCAGAGTTATTGTTTGTTTGCTATATTTTTCTAGAGAGTTCAGAGTTGGAAGCATGGTGGAATCATCTCATTTACATTCTATTTGATTCTTCATGTTCTAGTCACATTTTTACATGTAAAATTGATGTAAGAAATAGTGAAGCATCCCAAGTGGACACTATTCTCTATATCAATTATGGTTGTTTCTATTTTGAGCATTACATGATCATTGAAAGGAGGTCTATTCTCAAGAAGAAGATCATTCTTATGATGGATCAAAGTTCTATGGTCAAAAACTATGCTAGGAGCAAGCATATTGAGATACAATATCATTTTGTGAGGAGGCGAGTCATTGCAAAGGAGGTGGAGCTTCAACATGTGTCTGATGACTTATGATGACACTTACAATGACTTTTTTATATCTTCAATTGCTCATTTACATTTATAACAGCTGGAAGATCTTGCATTATTCTAGCTTTACATTTACAAGATTGCTTAACAACTGACTAAACTATCTAATTAGATAGTTGTTATTGGAGCATGAAGATGTAGATGGTCTGTACATGGAATACTATGTACTTTTGCAGAATGTTGCCTATGTAGTATCTCATGTAAAACTGCAGTGTCGGGTTAGTTTCGCTTTTCTGGAAGTGCCTAAATGGCCCAAAAACAACTTGCATAAGTGTCGCTAAACACTTAGTGGCAAATTAAGATGGAAAAATAGTGATAGTGTCGAGTGTCAGGTTTTTTGCCTGTGAAAAAACCTGAGCAAAAATGCAGACTATGGCGACAATTAGTTCAAATATGCAGACTGTTGAAAAACAGTTCATTTTTTGCAGGTTGCATTTGAGAGAGTAAAAATTAGAGAAGGAAGAAGGGCTGTTGGGATGAGTAGGAGTTAGATTAAATTCCAACACTCCCCCTTAAGCTAATTGCTACGAATCTGAACTACAATTGAGATGTATCATATGTACTAAGGTAGAATATTTATCTCTAGACAATGGCTTTGTCAAAATATCAGCCAACATACTGTCTGTATGACAGTAACTTAGTACAACATCTTGATCCTGAACTTTCTCTCTAAGAAAATGGAACTGAACTTCTATGTGTTTAGTTCTAGCATGAGTACGTGGGTTCATAGATAGAGCTATGCAGCTCTGATTGTCGCACTAGAATATCGTTGGACCGATCTGTGGGAATTGCAAATCCTGCAGCAGCCTCCTTAGCCAACTGATCTCCTTCACTATTGATGTAGTTGTTGAAGAAACAAAACGTTTCTATTTACAAAGCTTTGCTAGCTTTCAGCCCTCTGCCTGACGAAGATGTTCGCGAACACGAAAGCCAAGAGACACGAAGCATGAAAGTTTCGCGAACACCTGACGGGAAGACACGAACACGAAAGATTTGCAAACGAGAATCTTTTGTAGTCCAACACGAGAAAGTCAGATGACAGAAACGAAACCAACGACACAACATGAAAAACGTCACGAAACCCTTTCTGCCCTCATGCTCCAAAGAGTACCAGCAAGATCATACAAGTACCCAAAAGTACAGATGTCTAATCTGATGGCATGACTTTAGCAGATACACTCTAGGTCATGGCTAATCTGCCACTCTTGTAATTTTTTGATTAGTTGTAGATGCTTAGTCACTCTAATCTTAAAGTTACATAGAGCGACATCATTCATAGAAGGACTACAAACTACACACCGCAGCACAATGGTGTTGCAGAAAGAAAGAACAGGACCCTGATGGAAGCAGCCAGATGCATGATGGCCTACTCGAAGGCTCCAAGAGTACTATGGGCTGAAGCAGTAGCTACAGCCGCATACATCCAGAATAGAACAAGTAAGTCTAGTGTCCCTCACATGACACCACACGAGCTATGGTGGGGTAGAAAGCCCAACCTGTCTCACATCAGAATCTTTGGCTATGCAGCTTATGCACATATTCTTGATAAGCTTCGAAAGAAGCTTGATGAGAAAGCCGAGCAGGGATTTCTGGTAGGTTATGACATTAATTCGTCAAACTACAGAGTCTACATGCCAGACACGAACACTGTGAAAAATAGTGAGAGATGTCAGATTTGATGAGAGCAGGACAATGGCCAATGACGATCATGTCAGCTATGAAGTTCTGGAGAGACAGTACTATGACCTGCCGCCTATGACAGACGGAGCAAAGAACGAATATGAGAATATGAAAACGAAGATTTTCGAGTCGATTCTCATTCGAGTGACGAATCAGGAAACGAAAAATTCGAGAGACAACCTACTGCTACAGCACCTGTTAACCAGGATGGTTCCGAACCGAGCAGAGTAGACAAAGGCAAAGGCATTGCTGTCCTAGGAGGATCTCCTAGAAGGTCATCTAGACCACGAAGAGCGCCAACAAGATATGTGCCAGGTAGCTCAAGTTTGAGGAGGCTATTGAATGTCCAGAGAAGGACAGATGGATCCAAGCCATGAACAAAGAGATGCAGTCCATGAGGAAGAATCAGGATGGATGTTGGAGCCATTACCACATAAGCGCAAAACTGTCAAATGCAAATGGGTTTTCAAGCTCAAATACAGACCAGATGGGAATGTGACGAAATACAAGGCAAGATTGGTAGCAAAAGAATTTTCTCAGAGATATGGTATTGACTACTCTGAAACCTTCTCTGCTTTCTACTTTGCTTTTGGATCTTTGTACATAGGCCTTTATTACAATCATAATGCCTTCACATCCAAACTTCTTAAAGATTCCTTCTACACTAAGGTCACTTGTAATCATCTCAGCACATGTCATTGGCAAAGTATGTCACGATATCTCACAACAGAAAACCAATGGTAAGCTCATATTATTAGAACTTTGTCATAAATATGATGGTAATCTATGGTAGTTGTAGTCAAGAAACAATGTAGTCCTAGATTTGACAATCCACTCCCGCCACCATGTTCGCCACATACTTATGATTATTTGGCACAGTTGCCACTCAAAGCTTTTGCCCCCATTTGGAATTAACATATTCATGTGTAGAAGCATCCTCAAATAGAATACTCACAGCTTGGTGTTGGATTTATTACTTCTACTCTCCTTAGATCCCATTTTAATCTGCCTCCATTCATGCTGCATATTTACTAACGTTGTCGCGCAGCCTGCATATTTACACGCAAATTTGCACAGACGAATAAAAGGCAAAAGAATCGTGACACTGTGTTTTTACACAGGTTATGGTGACAGGCAAAATGTCATCACCAACGGTCAATTCAACACGGACTGACGTCGCACCTTTTCACGCTCACCCCATGCAGCTGCGCTAATAGATTGGACAACGACTGCGGCCACCCACGATCTCTTACAGACAACACATCCATTGTACTTTCCACATCTGCACACCTGTAATATAATGTATATATACTGGATACCATTTGCGTATTCAGGTGAATGGGTGAATAAATGGATGAGTGAAGAGACAGATACAGAAGTAGACGAAGTAGATGCCCTGAGCATTGATTCTTCATTCTTGTTAGAATTAAGATTTCATCCCTTTTTACAGATTGAAATAAGTTTCGTAGGGCACGCGGTTTCGTCCGCTATTATCTTGTGCTCTACCGCATTATTGACATGTATACATGATATACTTAATCTGATACAGCTCTTTGTTCGGCATTCAGATCCGTGTTAATATAGCTATGCTTATTCTTCATTCTGTCTGATCTTTATAGTTGTTCCTTCTGGTAATAGTCGACTAACATTTAGTCTCGTCTTTCGCGAATCATTTGCGACTAATTATCAGTCGAGCATAATCTAGCTCTTCGCAAATCATTCACGACATATAATTTGCCTTGCTATTCGCAACAAATTATTCTTCTGGCGCTTCATCTATTAATGCTTGGCTACGTAATCTAGAATGACCATGATTTCCATCATTAAAGTTCTGTTCATTCTGATAGGCGTACTCATGCTTACGAAGATAGTCGTATAACTCGTTCCGCTGCGCACGAACATTTTCAGTTCGAGTTTGTTTCTTGTTTGTTTCTTGTTCGAGTTCGTGTCTTGTTCGTGTTTGTCATTCATCTCCCCTCTCTCTCCAACACTTGGCATCCCACAAACCGATTCATTTAAAGGAGATCACGAGGACAAGAAACACTAGATGTATCAAAACAACATTTTTTGCAAGCAATATAATACATTAAGGATAAATCAACATAAGAATTTAGAAATACCAGAGCTACCTGATTCCTTAGAGGTTTTTAGTGGCCTAGCCAATTTCATTTTGCTTTTTTGGATAGTCTTTGGAGAGTTGTCCCTTCTCCATACAGGAAAAACACAAATTTGGTTCTTGTCTTGTCATAATCAGCACAATCTGAATCAACACACTTTAGACTTTCACCCTCATGGAATATGAAAATACTTCACCCTCATGGATGGAATCTTGAAAATACATTGGCCTCATGGATGGAATCTAAAAAAATACTTCACCCTCATGGATGAAATCTTGTAAATGCATAGGCATAGATGGAATCTTAAAAATATTTCAATCTAATGGATGTAATCTTGCAACTACAGGGGCCTCATGGATGGAATGATGTACTTTGAGAAGAGCATATGGTTGGTCTTTGTTTGCTTCATCAAAACCAAGTGAAATTTGGCAATCTGAAGCTAGGAAAAGGCATCAAAATGGAACTCAAGGGTCAAAGCTATGAGGATATGATAAGAAAATTTGGGCCTAATGTCTTTCTTATCAAATACATGTGTTTCCTTTACGAAACAATTATTTATTTATGAAATAATCTGAAATAATCTTTATATGTTGAAATGTTTTGCAATCATTCATCCTAAGGTCATTACTACATCTAGAGTTTCTCACCATGACCTCTTGCAAGATATGATGAGAAAATACATTAGTTCGACAAAAATTTCAAAGTGACAAATACAGTCTAGGTTGGATCTAAAAAAATCATTATCAATTAATCTCTCCAATTTGACTCGACATCAACAATACAAATCGACACACTTTTATGATACTTGATGTCAAACTCAAACTCTTGAATGAGTTTTGACCATCTAGCCTTCTTGCCTTGAAGATCAATAATCACAAATATAGTGAAGAAATTGGTGACCAATCATTACTGTAAATCTAACACGATACAAATAATGTCTCTAGATTTTCAATTTGTAAACAAATGTTTTTCAAAGGTAGAATACCTAAACTGAGCAGGATGTAGTTTCTTGCTTAAAAAATAGCCGGTCTACAATTTCAATAAAGGAATGTTCCTACCACATAGTAGCTATTATCATTCTCTACCAAAATTGGTCTATTTGGATCAACTTTGTCTAAAATGGGCCATAGAAACAAAGTTTTTGAGATTTTCAAAGTTCTTAGTCATTTCATTAGTCTAAACTAGCAATGGACTTTTTACGTGGATAAGGCTTTTTTTCTTCACCCCCTTAAAAGTATTTGTTAGGGGTAATGTCAATCTAGCATAGTCCAAAATGGACTTGTAAAAAAAATTGTGAAGCCAATGAATAATTTTGATTTTTATTGTAGTCAAGAAACAATGCAGTCCAAGATTTGACGATCCTCTCCCGCCACCATGTTCACTACATACTTATGATTATTTGGCACAATTGCCACTCAAAGCTTTTTGCACCAATAACATATTCATGGGTAGAAGCATCTTCAAATAGAATACTCGTAGCTTGGCATCCCACAAACCGATTAATTTAAATGAGATCACGAGGACAATAAACACTAGATGTATCAAAACATCATTTTTTGCAAGCAATATAATACATTGATAAATCAACATAAGACGAAATACTGGAGCTACCTGATTTTTTAGAGGTTTTTAGTGGCCTAGCCAATTTTATTTTACTTTTTTGGATAGTCTTTGGAGAGTTTCCCTTCTCCATATAGGAAAAACACAAATTATTGGTTCTTGTCTTGTCATAATTAGCACAATCTGAATCAACACACTTTAATTTTTCACCCTCATGGAATCTGAAAAATACTTCACCCTCATGGATGGAATCTTGAAAATACACAGTCCTCATGGATGGAATCTAAAAAATACTTCACCCTCATCGATGAAATCTTGCAAATACATAGGCATCAGAGATGGAATCTTAAAAATATTTCAACCTAATGGATGTAATCTTGCAACTACACGGGCCTCATGGATGGAATTACAAAAAATATGTAGTCTTCATGGACGGTATCATTGACAAAATCTTGAAATTTATGTTTGTATTATTTTGAAGATTTTTTTAACACACATTATGCACGATAATCAGCGTTGGTGAGTGCGAGAAAATCGATGTATGTCAAGTCTCATTTGACTATGTATCGTTCATGAGGAGGTGCGCTACAGCCTGTAGCAAGATGAATTGCAAGGTGACGAATCTAGCTACGAGGCTGTAGTGCACCGTCGGATGAACGATACATGACGTAGCATTTGGAGGTGGACAGTCTAGATGAAATCTGGTTGCAAGCATGTACTACAGCTCAAAATCTGCCTATTCTTAACCGATCGAATGATGCCATGTAGTGCACCGTTGGATAAACGATACATGACATAGCATTTGGAGATGGACGGTCTATAGATGAAATCTGGTTGCAAGCCTGTACTATGGCTCAGAATATGCCTATTCTTAACCAATCAAATGATGCCATGCGTCCGATATCATTCCTCACAAATGCTCACAATGGGACTCCAAACAAACCCTTCCATTTTTGGAAATTCTCTAAAGACAAAGGTAATCTTGGGTTGTCTCAAGGGGTCGTCCAAATGCCCTATGATTAAGACAGCCGTTCCGGGAACGTCGAAACGTGCACTTCATTTGCTGGGAGCGTCGAAACGTCTATCGAAACTCCTGCCTGCTACCCTGTCATACCGTTTTCCAACGAGCAAAGCAGATGACAGGATCGTGGAATATGGATGCCAGCAAACGAGAAGGGGGAATCGTGGATGGATGAATGAGCAATGGCACGAACTCCTGCTTCTGATCCGTTGTATATTGTACATAATAAGTGAGATTCATGCGTTGCTTGCTTCTAATTCCCTTCATGCTTAGGTATATCAATTACTTTCAACTCTATTTTTGATTAGTTTCATTCCAGATCGTGATTGATGATAATATACAAAAGCCTGGTTTCACAAATGCAATAATTTCAATTGTTATGGGATGATGTAGTTTAGCGCTGTTACCGATTGCTGAAGGATACTTTGACGCTAGGATGATAGTTTTAGTGTCTGCATAACATTATCTTGTCTGAAGGGCGTTTTTGTTTGAGGCACATAGTTTATAACACTCGAGACTAAAATATTATAATATGTTTTTTTGGGATGCTATATATTCTTTTACGGATGCCGCGTAGAGATTGAAGGCCTTCAGTGGCTTTGATGTTTGAAGCGTACTGATTCTGGTTAATCACTACAGTTTAGGCCGAGTAAATAGGAATCGGAGAATTTATTTGGCGGTTCACAAGCAAAGGGATGCCACGGAAGATCTCCCGTACTTTCCTCTCAAAGCTTCGCAGTCACCGTTTCCCTTGTGCTACGTCTATAATGAGAATATGTTCTCTATCTTCTGCAACGGAACTTGGATTATCACTAACAGTCTAACTTATCCAACGCTTCTACTTTGCAGGTACTGTTGCATTTCATCTATTTAGCGTAATGCGAGGTGCAGCTACGTCGTAGCAGTACTAGAGCCGGAGTTCGATTGACTTGAACTTCTGGAGCATGTAAACGCAGACTTAAGGGTAGATCTCGTAAGAGTTACTTTGGCCGAGTGATTACTAGAGGACAGACATGAATATTTGCAGCCCGTATTATAATTTTTCAGTGAACTTCTAGCGGATCCTTGTGATGCATTTTGCAAGGAACGGTGTAGATTTAAAAGCTGTTGAATATCTGATTTTATCATAGTTGATGCCTGGCAATCACTAAAAATGCAAGTCTATTTTATGTGAGATTTCAATCTGTCAGAGTAGTTTGTAGGTGATTTCATACTACCGCTGCCGGCACAAGAATCTATTAAGATTCTCTGAACCAGCGTCAACAATGCTCATGCACATAGAAACGAGCATAACCCATTGAAGACGCCTGACATAAAATCTCTAGGTCTTTATATCTGCATATCCGAATCTGTTAGAGCGATTTAACATTTCATCTGTCACTCTCTACTTGGACTGAAAGTTGATCTTAAGGATAATTGGAAATAGCTGGATCTGAAGTATCTATAACAAGTATCTAAAGGGACGATGGGACTATCCAACTGTTAGAATATTTAATCAAAGAGGGGCTTCTCTTTTCCGCACTATTTTATCTCAATTTCTGAACATGGTTCATGCATATCGATTTTTAAACGTATTAATTCGAAATTAATTTCATGCCTCCCAATTTTCAACTACTTAA
Organism: Diphasiastrum complanatum; assembly: GCA_029204225.1. Classification (NCBI taxonomy): domain Eukaryota; kingdom Viridiplantae; phylum Streptophyta; class Lycopodiopsida; order Lycopodiales; family Lycopodiaceae; genus Diphasiastrum; species Diphasiastrum complanatum. The sequence goes on along the minus strand of CM055105.1, from coordinate 36,279,968 downwards.
CATCTTTGAATGAACTAGTCAGCAGCAACCTTATCTAGAATGAAATTGCCACAAATCGTTAGGTTATATAATTATGCAACAGCGTCAGGTTATAGATTGCCTTTTCTCGTTAACGCTAACGTAGTACTTCAGTCACATGGCAACAAGAAACTTCGAGTTTCAACAACAAAGTGAAACTTTCCATGCTTTTGTTGGACGCCTTACAGGTTTTGCAAAGCAGACTCCAGAGCTTGTTCTTGTCGGGAAACCTGAAGGAAGAGTTCCTGTTCCTGGACTTCTGTTATTAAAACGGCATGGATTCTCCAGAAAGGGAACCAAATGAACCTACCAGCAGCTTTCAGGTTTGTGGATCTTAACCATGAACTGAAATTTTCGCAGACTTCAGTGATCGATTTGTGTCTTGCAGTTTGGGCTCCATCATCATGATAGATGTAATTTAAGTTATCCGAAGAGATGAACGTTTTGCAATAAGCGAAGGGAAACGTTAAATGTTACAGTCATTTATCGTGACGGTGGATGTATGTTTCGCAATAAAAGGGGTGTCCGTCATTGAGTGGCGTGGCTTGGCGTGTCGCTAAAGGACTCCGTTCCTCTCCTTGACGCCTGGAATACTTATCGGATATTCGAATATTAATAGATTCTTCCTTATCATTTCCAGAATATTTGGTCTTGGCTACCGCACCACGACTCGACTCGGCCGCACAATGAGGACATACAGGAGAAAAATAACGCGTAAGCAACAAGCCTTGTGGCATTGAGGATGTTAAATGCTCAAAGCAACACAACAAATCTACGGTCGTGCACGTAGCGGGGCCTAGAGTCTACACTATCACCGAATTGCAAAAGTTGTCCGCAGTTCAAATGGCTAAGAATCAAAGACAAGATGGCCAAGATTCTCGGATTAGATATGGTAGAACCCGTTGGAATCAGTTGGCATGAGCAGTGAGCAAATGATAATAGTAATGTTGACATGAGCAGTGAGCAACTGAGAATAGTAATGTTGGCATGAGCAGTGAGCAACTGAGAATAGTAATGTTGGCATGAGCAGTGAGCAATGAGAATAGTAATGTCTTTACGGGAAATGCGAAGGATTTCAATTTGACCTCGAGGAGCGGAAACGGAGGCCTTCACAACGTGCAATTCATTGAGGGACAACTTTTCACGTCGTATTCTATGCTTAGATTAATTCTTGACTAACTTGGTCATTCAGTGACAGTGTGACCTCTTTGCGTTGAGATCTTCATGTGGAGCACAGAAGTAGTTTAATCAGAGCTACTATCTTACTGACACTGCAATTCTGTATATTTGCAGGAATCGCCATTTTATAAGTATCTATGCACCCTTTCCCCTTTGAAAGCGCCCATCTCATTACATGTACCACAGACTTACACCGAGCTGAAATTTCCTTCGGCGCCTGATGTTTTTGTTTCTCCTCCTCCAGACTCACGCAAAAGTTTATCAAGACTCAGAAGGTAAATCTGTCCTTTTGTCGGTTCTCGTTGCACCTTCAAGGACAGGATGCCATGAAATGTAAAAATGCACCGAGCTCGATCGAATATCCTACAATTCGAATTTCATGTTCAATAGCAAAAGTTGAAGGAAAATTTAGCTTTTTGTTGATTGCCTCTGTAACTGAAGGACTATTTATATCGAAAGTCTCATTTTAAGAAAAGTGGAAAGAGCTGTTTTGAGTAGCACTGAACGAGTATCATACGAAAGGATACATTTCGTATATGTTCTAAAGTACTTGCTTCTAATTCGTCTTTCAGCTGTGACTTGATGCACGTAGCCTCAGAAGGCGGCATATCTGCAACTTTACCTGTTGAGAAAGGATTGTTTGGGGACTCATGGGGTGAACGAGATAAGATTTATGAATCCGCTGTGTCGGTAGTTGACTATGGAATCTATTTTGTTACTGAGGACGGTTATCAATGCACATTTCATGATAACAAAACAATCAACAAACAGGAGGATAATTGTGTTCCTAAGGGTTCTAGAAACAATTCTCTTCATTTAGATAACACTAAGGAAATGGATGGCCAACTTGAAACGGGTCCTTGTGAGATTGGATTTCAAGGTATTGAAGAAGAGTTGTTCAATCTACCATACCTTCAGAATTTCGGAATACAGGATTCTAAAGAAGAGGAATACCCCTCCAACAACGTACTGACATCGTTAACAAGACGCTTGACGGCTGAATGCATCAAAGACTCATCTCAAAATACAGAAGAAAATAACAGTCAATCAAGAATTGATGAGCTCATGGAAGCACCATGTATTCAGGAAATGACAAAGAATTTACAAGATGTAGAAGGTCCTCAAGAAAGAAAAGAACAAGACGTTATCAGTATGAAGTTCCGAGTTATTAAGCCAAGAACGAGGGTAGTAAAGCATGCTATTTCGAATTCTAAGGGTGATAAGAATTCTCTTCCAGAAAGAACAAGTGCTCATGATCAATCTTCATGGAGGTCACCTCATTTAAATCAAAACATACCTGCAATATATGGCACTACATGCAGCTTTGAGCAGGGAACTTCAGGCTTATTGGACCATACAACTATCAGAAATAATGAAACCACAGAGCTGTTGGTGGAGGAGGTTGTTCAAGCAACAGAGAGTTCTGATAGTAGAACATTATCATCAATTTTGAGCATAGATTGCAAAACAAGGGTTGAAGAGGAGATAAATGCTGATAAAAGCAGCAGGGTAATTTCTCTTTCCATCTCTCAATATCCAATTCCCAGCTTGAGTACGTCGCGCTTTTCGATGGGTTATGCATTTTTCTCTTATGAATCTACCATTTTCCGTTTGCAGATTACCACAGAGAAAATGAAATAAAATCCTTTATAACTGTCTGCCGGAGACCCATCGAGATGTAATGGACAAAATCTCTACACAGCTTAGGTCTTGTAGGATAGGTAAATTATGGAATTGAATGCACAATACAGCTATACTAAGCCAAGCTCTTTTGATTAAGATCATCTCAGCGTATAAGAAAGCAAAGATATCAACCTGAAGTTTGAACTAATCAGAAATTTGTTTCATTTTAACTGTTTTAGGAAAATTGCGTTGGTCGACGGGGAGTTCGACGCAGATGCCTAGATTTTGAAGTTCCTGGAGCAAAGAGGAGCCGTAGCAACTTTGAAATCGTGGGAACTATGCCGTGTATTTCAGGAAGAACGACTCTAAGCTCCTTTGCAACGATCATTCCTCCCTCTTCCGTAACTGAAAGAGCAGTAGCAACGTTTAATGCAAAGGACAATGCACAATGTTTCACAGTTGACTTCAGCAATAGTTACTCCATGCCTGGGAAGGAGCAGAATGCTGATGATGTAACGCAATTGCCACCGGATATGGGCAAGTTTTCCATACCTATCAGAATGGCCACTGGAATCGGACTACCGCTGCAAAATACAAATGACGTCCACTCCACAATGCCTGTTGAGAAGAATTTTCCTTCTACGGGGTTTGTACCAGTGTTTGCTACAAAGGATTTGTACCCGGAGACTCTTGAAGGACCTCTTCTTTCTGCTGACTATAATTCAGTGGATTCAATTCTCAACTCTGCTGCCAGATTGATTGCTCCGTTTCTGGATAATTCTATGATCAATCAAACAGACAATCTAGCTGGCTTTGAATCTCAGCTTCGAGCATTTGCTTCCTCAAGCTTCCAACCTGATCTTGTGCAAGAACAGGACGGAAATGGCCAAGCTGAAGGAGCTTTCAAGTCAGGTCATTTGGAAAATCGCCATAATGGATTACATCTGCCTTTCTTAGACATGGCTGAAGATTCAGTTGAAAGCCTGGAGAGTCCAAATAAGAGGTTCGTAATTGACTGATTAGTTACTGTCGTTGACAATTTTCAAAATGTTGTGTACCAGGCCCATTTGACACATAGTGGAAGAAGAGCTAAGGGAACAAGTGATCGAATTAGTGATTACAGGCATTCGGGATCTAGGGATTTCTACAGTCAATCACCACTCGCATGTTGAACTTCTCAAAGTTTCTCCCCTTATATATTTTCTGTTTGATGGGTAGTGCCTGTAGGGCCCTATTGTGAATATGTATCTAAATTGTCTTTATTTGTCATGAATTCAGGAAAACTGGCAGAGCGGGAGACAGGAATGGAGGCAGACTTTGCAAATGCAAGAAATCTAGATGCCTCAAATTGTGAGTTTTCAAATTAGTCACATTCGAAGTGGGTATCTAAAAAGGCCAATTAAAGAAGTTACGGAGCCTTTTGCACGTAGCTGATATACGTATTCTGTCATTCTGGTTTGATGCACACTTTGTTCTCATTTCTTTGAGACATGAAGTTCCAATTTTATTGATTCAGTGGAGTGGTAATGTATTAAATTGCACTTCTTTTAGTTAGTAATATATTGCTAATGTACTAGCTGTAGATCTGCATCTGATACAATGATTAGAAAGTATACAACACCAAAGAGACTTCAAGAGTTCAACAACAATCTGAAAGTAGTGAGACCATTGACAGTAACTGCTTCCTTGGTAGATTTCCCCCAAGAGTCATCATATTTGTCGGTTAGCATCCACCTTCATGGCTGTTTATATGAACGTGGCTTCACTATTGCAAAGGAAGATTGTTCCAAGAATCGAGTAATTGATACGAACTTCCCCCAATTTTCTTTTATGTCCATATGGAAGACTCGTATTCCTTCTGTTTTGCAAGCTCTCTTTTGCCTATGGCGACAGCTATTCGCTCTTTCGCAATGGTCTGATTCCACTTGTTAGAAAAATCTTCTTTCGAGAAACCCTTACGAGAGGCTCTTTTACTCAATAGCCAAATATGCAGAAAAAGTGCATAAACTACATAGCAGACATTCGCCTTCATGGCCAATAATGCTTTCTGTAATGCAGATTTTGACTAGTGCCTTGGAAGATTGCTTGTGTAGGTAATGGTTTCTTCACCCTCTTTTTATTTGTTTATTTATTTTCTGTCCACATGGGAGACTGGTTTTCCTTCATGTTTTGCAAGTTCTCTTTTACCTATGTCTACAGTCATTGGCTCTTGTGTATGAAAGGCTCTTGTACTCATATGATTGTAGCATAAAATATGGAGAAAAAACTACGTATACTATATACCTAGACATTCACCTTATTGGCCGTCCTTATGAAAGTTGCCAATGATGTTTTTTGTTTTGTAAATTTTGACGACTGCGTAAGAAGATTGCTCCAAGAATCACTGACGTGATAGTTCCTCCACTCCTTTTCTTTTCTGTCCACGTAAAAGACAGGTTTTCCTTTTTGTTTTGCAAGTTCTCTTTTGCCTATGTAGACATTTAATGCAATGATCTGATCCGGCCATTTAATGCCAATATCTTCTTGTCAAGAAACCACCCTTTATGACAGGCTCTTGTACTTATATGAGTATAGCATAGCCAATCAGGCAAAAAAAGCTCCATAAACTAACCAGACATCCACCTTTTTTTCTGTCTATACAAAGGAACTTTGTAAAACTACATACCAGGGGGACAGTTGAAATATTACGAGACAATGTAATATGCTACGTATGTGTGCCTATCTAAGTGTTAATGGAATTAACAGCCCATCTTTCTACAGGTACTGCGAATGTTTCGCTGCCGGCAATTATTGCGTTGATGCTTGCACATGCCATGATTGCTTCAATAAACCTAAGTATGAATCAACAGTTCTAGGAACCCGCCAGCAGATAGAGACTCGAAACCCTATTGCTTTTGCTCCAAAAATTGTTCGTGCCACCGAATCTTCTTTGAACGATCAGCAGGTAACCTAAGTTTTGAGTTCCTATATACTGTAAAAAGACGTTTATTCTACTCTGATTCCCGGCTACTAGATTGTTTATTGACTGCTGCTTGCTAGTCTGCAAAATTGAGTTTTTGATCTATTCTACGAAAATGGCCAATCCAAGACAATATCAATTCGCCATGTCATCAACTGCGGATATGATCTGGTTCAATACTATTGAGGAAAATTGCAGAAGAAAGAAATATATTGCACATTGGTAACCTATGTGATTTTGCGGTTGCCCTGTATTCCAGGAGGAGCCAGTCAACACGCCAGCTAATTCTTGCAGACATAAACGAGGGTGCAGTTGCAAACGGTCTCAGTGTGTTAAGAAGTATTGTGAATGCTACCAGGTAATTGTAAGAACATATAATTAGTAACAAGTCCTAGCAAGTTTTGTTATAGAGGACTAACTATCGACAGCAAGTTTTTTTGTGTCCGAAGGCGGGTGTTGGCTGCTCCGAAGGCTGTCGGTGTGAAGGATGTAAGAACATGTTTGGATTAAAGTAAGGTAAAATCGAACCTTTTTTGTATGTTATTGCATCAGATATACCACCTTTGAGATACCAACTGCCAAAATTGCCATTTTAGATTGGACGAAATCTGATGTCTCAGACTAGTGCTTTTGAAAACTCAAGATTCGTTCATTATCTTTGGATCATAGATTGAAGGTTTATTTTTTGATGTTTTAATCCAAGAATGCAACGTGAGCAGCTTGCATTACTCCAAGATTGTCGTTTTTTGATTCCTTTGATTCCTTTGATAATGTGGATAGCATGATATTTGATATAGGTAACGCGATCGGAAGTCATTGGAAGCCTGCAGGTATGGCGACTATACAATGTGCTTTGATTTGGTCTTCATTCTTACCACCAAGAAGCCATCCTCCTCATGATATCGTGCAATATTTCGCAGCTGAGCAAGAGCCCCTGCCACATGAGAACTAACGTTCACAAACTTCCATTTTAACAGTGAGGGAAGTCCTCCAGGAAACCATTCCCACAATGTATAAATAAATAATCGTTGATGTGCCATTGTCAGCATTCAGAATTACTACAGCGGGACTAGTTTAACTCACATTTTATTTAAATGTGATCAGACTCGCATTTAACTAGTAACGTTTGTATGGAAGGAGCTCAAGCACACGGTGTGCATATTTTTATTTGCGAAAACCCATTGGGTCCATTGTAGTCATAATGCAACGAATTTTTGGTACCTTCCACAACTCTTTAAATTAAAATGCATATTGGTTTTTAAGGAGGGTCTAAACCTTGGGATTGAAGAAACTTTGATGCCAAGGTAAACCAACTAAGCAACTCCATTAAATTCTTTAGGTTTAAATGAAGGCACAATTTATGTAGTCTTATGGACAATTTTATATTGTTGATGCCACATACCACCATTCCTTAGGGCACCTTTCCATGTTCACGCCCTCATCCGCACAAAATTGTAGGAATAGGGTGAGGTCGCGAACGGAAGAAGAGAGAAGGAAATAGTTTGTGGAACAACTCTCCCGTTATTATGGGCTGCTACAAGCAAGAACAGTCTAAAAGATTGTAGTTGCCGAAATAGACTCAAGCTCAAGCATTCTCACTTACAGGATTGTAAGTTAATTGATACCCAAATGAAAATGAGTACAATCCACCAAATAGATTAGAAGAGGTGTGTGGTATTACTGCAAATGCATTTCAATAAGAAGCTTAACTCAGAATGTAAAATGATAATGCAAGTTCCTCAGGCGTCAAAGACAACCATCATCTGATTAGATACTAAGGAGTCGTTGACGTCCGTGATTTGATCAGAGTGAGCGTGAACAAACTGTAAGAGTGTAGTCAAAATTAGAACAATCATACATCTACGTTAAACACAAATGAAGAACGTGTTGCTTCTATATTGCAATAAAAACTTGAACAACACTGAATATGTTACAGCAGCCTGAAAAAAAGAGGCGTAACTTGGATGCTCAATATCATTCACTCTGTTGGCGGAGCATCATGGAGAATGCGTGAGGAAGATGTATTTATACACCGCATCCTTGTATCTAATTACAATAAATGTTTGTCATCTAACTAAGCACTTTGTTGTACTCAGGGAGTAGTTGAACTAGAATGAGAGAATGACAGCTGTACATTAAATACATGGTCAGACGACTCGGGATCACTGACGTGGACGAGAACGTCACATATTTTCTCTCTCTTCGCATATTTCGGGAAGTGGCTGGAGACGTTTCTCATTGAAATAGATAACCTTCACATTTTTCTCTCACTTCGCATTTTTGTGAAAAAGCTGAAGGTGTTGAAAAACAATTCATTTGTTGAAGTGACTATTTTGTTGCATTTTGAAAAAATGTGAAAAGCCAACAAAAAGTTTACTTCTTTGAAATAGCTGAAAAGAAGTTACTATCGGGAAATAGTGACTTTCCTGAAGTTGTCGATGAAGTCGTGCACTTCGGTTGATGAACGAAGTTTTTGAAGAAGTCAAAGACTATGGAGATGGAAAAAATCGGACACTTCGGTTGATGAACGAAGTTGTTAAAGAAGTTGGAGACTTTGGTGACTTTGGTGTCGAGTGACTTGATTGTTGAAGAAGTAGAGGGTGATCAGGCCTTTGATGCTCTTCATAAGGCTTTGACATTCAAATGTAGAATTAGACGAGAATGGATACCCTTTGATGTAGATTAGCCGAAAAGCCGATGAAGTTGACTTCAAGTCGATATATTTGGATAGGACAGAGGAAGTGCTCCATTTTGAATGGTGTTAGCCGATGATTGTCGAAGACTTCGGACAAGTTGAGTTGATTGGCTCACTTTTGAGAAGAAGTCGATGTCGATGGAGTTTGATGTCAAGATGAAGTTGAAAGTGAGTTGTACTTCGCTTTCAATAACGTCTTGTCACTTCACAACATCCTTTTAGAGTTAATAGCTTCGGCTAGGGTCTTTGGATCTTCAAATAAAGTCCAAAAAAATTGAGGTGTATACCTCTCAAGAACTGTTCGAATCCTTGAGGATCTTCAAACAATGGGTTGACCAGAATGCGATTTTCTTGAATTTCTCTAGACTTGCTCGAGCTAGTTTGATCTGGTCATTTGACGGGTGTTGTCGGCTGCTCAGCTTCTATAGCTGTAGCTGCAGGTTCTGTAGAAGAAACATCATGATTGGAAGATTCAATGTTGCGAGAAATAGGATGAAATGACACAACATCATCTATCCATGGTTGTTGAAAATCATAGAATGTATGTTCCTTGAAGATTACATCGCTAGAAACAAATGCTACATTGGTGAATGGATCATAAACTTTATAAGCCTTATGTTCATCAGGATAGCCAATAAAAATTGCATTTATTTGACCTTTGGTCCAGTTTCTTCCTAAGCTATTCAAGACCGTGAACAAAACATATACAACCAGAGATTTTTAAATGGCTGACACTAGGTTTGTGTCGATGCCATACTTCATAAGGAGTTTTTGTTGTTGACGGCTCTAGTGCTGGATCTACTCTGTTCATAACAGGATGTGGCAGTAGCTTTTGCCCAGAACTTCGAAGGTAAATGTGTTTGATGTAGCATAGATCTGGCTCAGTTGTTCTACCAAGTAGTTTGGACAGCAAAGATATGTACAAAATATAATACACGTTTTGTCTTGATGGAATGTGTTTTGGGAAATTTGCTTCTTGAGATAAATGCAAGATTCATAGAATGATGATTTCCTATCTAATGAAAGAGGGAAATATAATTCATCAACTAAATTATTACAATCCATGTAAGAAAAACCATCTTGTATTGGCATGTCCAAAACGACTAAGCCATAGTAAAGCATGATCGTTTACATATTCATGAGAAGTAGCAGCTAAAGCTATATATTCAATAAACTATTTTCTTTGAGGAGTTAGGTATTGGGTAGTGCTACTGTCTAGGTACCAGCAGTCGTAGTCTTGATAGCTACTTGTTGAAAGCCATTAACAATACTGATGGTTTGTCTTCATCAGAATCTTGCTCCTTGAATTCTGTTGCATTGGAGGAGTTTGGTTGTTGTTGTTGTTGCTTCTTAGCCTCATTGTAGATGTGGATATGACACTCCTTGATGTCGTTGTTTGCCCTCTTACAATATCTGCAAAAGAGATTCTTGCACAATCCACTGCTCTCTAATTGAGTATGAGGCTTCTACTACTGCTACTGTTGCACTTGATTCTTGCCCTTGGAATAGTCTTTCTTCTAGGTGGGCCAGAGACTTGTCTTTGATTGACAGATTGTTGGTGGTGCATTTCTTCTTGAAGAAGATGACCAATCACCTTTTGAAGAGTGAGGTCAAGTTGTCTGGAGATCATCACGACAAAGTGCTCGTAGGACTTTGGTAGAGAAGAAGGCAATGTCATAACATCATCATCATCTTGAATAGCACATCCTACAGCTAATAATTGATCTAACAAATTTGAGGCTGTTGATGTGGGAAGTGATGGCTATAGAATCAGACATTCTAAGTGTAAAGAACTCTTTCTACTTGAGTCTCATATAGATTTGATAATAAATCAAGTGCTTCCTTAGAGGATTTGTGTTGACTTTAGCTACCAAAAGGATGACTGCTAGTTAATCTACTTAACAACAATGCTAGGTTATCTACGTAACAGCAAGAAACTCAGAAAAGAAAACAAAGACTTGATGAAGAAATGACCATGCCCAGCCAGCCTTCGTGGGTTGTTTATATATCCAAAAGAGAGAAATTACATGCCAAGAAGCAGATACTATGGATTGACAGCCTTGAGAGCTGGATTGCTGATGTCAAGAAACACAAGAAACACAAGTGTGTCCTGTTTGACACCAACAAACCCTCCCTCAAACAAAACATCACATTTCTTTTCTGAATTTTACTATCACCTACATGTAGACTCCACGTCTTCACACACCATTTGTGTGTGGTCTACGCAGCTATACATGGACTGTGATTAAACCGTCTTTCACCTACATGTAGACTCTACATCTTCACACAAAATTGTGTGTGGTCTATGTAGCTATACATGGACTGTGAATAACATTGATTTTAGCATCTACAAGAAGCTACATACATCATAAATTCTAAAGAGCTACTACTACTTCCTCTTCCTTAGTTAACATGGCAGTTTCTTGATTTGTTTTCTCATCATAGGCCTTCTTCTAGCACTTCTTTGCAAAATGGCCAGTTTTTTCATAGAGAGAGAGAGAGAGAGAGAGAGAGAGAGAGAGAGAGAGAGAGAGAGAGAGAGAGAGAGAGAGAGAGAGAGAGAGAGAGAGAGAGAGAGAGAGAGAGAGAGAGAGAGAGAGAGAGAGAGAGAGAGAGAGAGAGAGAGAGAGAGAGAGAGAGACAGAGAGAGAGAGAGAGAGAGCATATGTGTAGACGGTGAGAGAGGAAGCCTGAGCTGATGTGTATAGGGAGAGAGAGGGAGCCAATTATATGGGCTGAGTCCCAAGAAACAGTTCTCCTGGAAACCGGCAGTACCGGTCACTCCTTATTAATGACTGGCTGGTGTAAGTTACTGCATGTGTGAGTTAGAATTAAAGTAGAATCACTGTGTTACTGTACTGTGGGTCCTATCAGTTGATAAGGATAAGTTGGCCTCGCCACGAGGCAAGTTGATGGGACACGCGTCTTGCCAACGGCAACCTGGGTCATGCATGGGTTGCCTGAGTGAACAACTATATGTACTGTGTAATTTCATTTTGAGAAATACAGTTGCTATGTGAGCTTGTTGTGGAGAGTGTTTTCTGTCTGTGTTACTGTGTAGCATGATCTGTGTTCCTGTTCAAAGCAAATTCTAAGTTGGTATCAGAGCTGTACAGGGAGTGTACATAGTACAACATCGTTGTTGAAGAGAGCTTTGGGAGAAGAGCAGTCTTCTAAGAGTTTGGGGTTTATGACGGGTTGTAGACGGAAAGTGAAGCACTAGTGCACAAATTCTAGCACACATAAGCTTGTTGAGCTTGAGACTGTGTGAGTATTCGGAGACAAGAGTTGTCGGCTGAATCCAAAACCGTAGCAAACGGAATTTTGAAATTCCGATGGGAGGCTACTTGGCGTTTGCAGTCGATGTGCATTCAAACAGACACCGTTTTGAGAACGGTTTGAAGCACCAGACTCCTGGCAGTAGGGCAACCTCAGAGGAAGAGGATTGGCTTGTCAGAGAACTGTGAACAGGAAGCCAAGATTAGTTTTTTTGAGAAAAACCATGGCCTAGGGTTTCGAAGCTCAAAATTGTGGATTTCTCTTTGTATCCAACTGTTTTTGTTGCTGTAAAAGCAGGAAGGAGGGCGCCCTGATCAGTTCAATCAGATTTGAGCTGGCCATGTCTGGCCATGGAAGCGCTAGGGAGCTGGATCAGATCTCAGAGGGCAGCCATACCCAAACTTTTGAGAGAAGAGAAGGAGGAGCCGTGGGAGGCTCGCGCGTGACCATCGTGAGTGGAAAGGTAGCATCTCTGGGTGTGTAGCGGCTGGAAGTGTCCATTGTTGGTGCACATTTTGAATCATGACCATCCGATGAGTCTCCAACAGAATCAACGTTCTAGATCGCGAGCTGGAAAGTGAAGTAGAGCCGTTAGATCAAAATCGGCCATTAGATATACTCAGAAGGGTCCTTGAAGAAGGCTAAGAGAATCTGAAGCAAATTTAGCCCTTCAACCTCATTAAAAATTTTCAAAGTGAAAGTTGAGTTGGGTCCCTTCACAAGTGAAGAGTGAAGTTTCTTCAAAGTGAAGAAACAGTTCAAAAACAAGGAAAATCCCTATTTTTGGGTCCTTTGTCCGTTTTGACCCAAACGAAAGGCTATAACCTCCAAACGAAGGGCACCCGGATTGTACCTGCAAGTATGGTACAACAAAACAGAGAGATTGCAGCAGAGAAAGTGTTCGGAGTGCGCCAAAAGTGATTTTACCATTCCATTGGGCACGTAGTTGGGAGTTGATGACTGAGTGCATTTCAGAAGGTGACGCCGATTTGGCTTTCAAATTGGTGGAAAAGCGGTGAGTGGCCTGATAAGGGAAAAAGTGCAAGTCATTATTTTCAACTTCTGACATCACAGTTGGCCTTGACATACTATTTTTAGCCTACGACAAAAGTTTCAAGCAGTTTTGCGATGGCAAACATGGGAGAGTCCATTTTGAGTGGAAGTAGCAAATTGGAAGGGATTTCCAACTATGTACTGTGGAAATTTAAAATGAAAAACATACTGATGGAGAAAGACGTGTCGGAAGTCGTCACAGGTGATGAAAGGAAGGCCGCCAAATGAAGCGGATATCAAAGTGTTCGACAAAAAGATGAGGAAAGCTTTGACCGTACTTAATATGAGTACCACCGACCATCCACAGACGGACGGTCAAACAGAAAGGGTAAATCAAGTGCTGGAGGATATGCTTCGTGCATACGTCAACAAGAAGCAGACTAATTGGGAGGAGTATCTCTCGATATTAGAGTTTGCTTACAATAGTACCAAACATTCAGCTACGGGATACAGCCCATTTATGCTGATGTACGGTTTTCAGCCACGCTCACCCACAACTGTAGGTTTTAAACAAGAAAAAGTTGAAACAGCCAGAAACTTTTTAGAAGACCTAAACCAGATGATAGAACATGCTAAGCGTAGCATTAGACAGTCCCAGAGATGTCAAATCTGTCAAGAATCATGTTTCTGAAGTCAAAGCTGAACAGTGCCCGAATGGAGCAAGGAGAGCACATTCAGACCACATACATGACCAGAATCAAGACAATGAGAGATGAACTGCATTCTATTGGTGACCGCATACGTGATGTGGAGCTGGTGCACAATGCATTGTGCGGCATCGCAGAACCCTATCAGATGTTTGTGAGCGGAATAGCATCAAGAGAAAGATTGTTGCGTTATGTAAAAGGCACTTCAGATTATGGCTTGATTTACAGGAAGCATGATGGTTTATCTGAGTTGTGTGGCTATGTGGATGTGGATTGGGGAGGTGACTATGATGATCGTAGATCCACCACAAGGTATGTATTCCAGTTTTGTGGTAGTTACTTTTCTTGGTCTAGTAAGAAGCAAAGTACAATTGCTCTATCCACCACATAAGCAGAGTATAAGGCAATGTGTAGTGCAGCACATAAAGCTATATGGTTGAGACAAATCTTGGAAGAAGCTGGCATGAAGCAGAAAAATCCCACGACATTACATAGCGACAGTCAGAGTGGCATTCAGCTAGCAAAGAATCCAGTGTTCCATGCGAGAACCAAACACATTGAGATTCAATATCACTTTATACGTGAGAGGCTGCTGAGTCATGAAATCATGTTGTTCATTGTAGCACAAAAGAACAACTAGCTGATATTTTCACTAAGCCACTTGTTGGAGAAAAGTTTGATAAGTTTAGATCAAAGCTTTTTGTACTTAAAGTTTGTTGAATTTAAAGCTATGTATATGACTGTATAAAAAGTAGACTCTACTTTAAGGGAGAGAGTTAGAATTAAAGTTAGAATCATTGTGTTACTGTACTATGGGTCCTATCAGTGGATAAGGATCAGTTGGCCTCGCCACGAGGCAAGTCGACGGGACACGCATCCCGCCAACGGCAACCTGGGTCATGCATGGGTTGCCTGAGTGAACAACTATATGTACAGTGTAATTTCATTTTGAGAAATACAGTTGCTATGTGAGCTTGTTGTGGAGAGTGTTTTCTGTTTGTGTTACTGTGTAGCATGATCTGTGTTCCTGTTTGAAGCAAATTCTAAGTGTGTGGGCCCATAACCTCTGTTGACTTTAGCTACCAAAAGGATGACTGCTAGTTAATCTACTTAACAACAATGCTAGTTAATCTACATAACAACAAGAAACTCATAAAAGAAAACAAAGACTTGATGAAGAAATGACCATGCCCAGCCAGCATTCGTGGGCTGTTTATATATCCAAAAGAGAGAAATTACATGCCAAGAAGCAGAAACTATGGATTGACAGCCTTGAGAGTTGGATTGCTGATGTCAACAAACACAAGAAACACAAGTGTGTTTTGTTTGACATCAACAATTTGCATGTGGTAACATGGGATATTTGGGAGTCGGCCAGATTGAGCATGATCGATGCTAAGGCCTTTTGATCTTTGATCTTCCATGCCTTTGCTGATTGATGATCATCGTCTTATGGTTTCAGATCAGAACCTTCTACAACATCCCAAAGATCTCTATCTATCAGCATCATCCGGAGTTTTAACTTTCAGATATAGAAGTTAGATCCATTGAACTTGTCAATGATTCTAAATTTGTTGGATGAAGAAGATGAGGAGCGAGCTACCAGTAAGAGACATGCTGACAGTAATACAAATAAAACAATCTTAATCTCTCGGTTTATTGAGCTAATGTTTTGATACCAATCTGTAGAAATAGGATGAGAGGTCGCGAACGGAGGAAGAGAGAAGGACATAGTTTGCGGAACAACTCTCCCATTATTATAGGTTGCTACAAGCAAGAACAGTCTAAAAAATTGTAGTTGCCGAAATAGACTCACAGCTCAAACGTTCTCACTTACATGATAGTAAATTGATTCATACCGAAATGAAAATGAATACAATCCACCGAAGAGATTAGAAGAGGTGTGTAATATTACTGCAAATGCATTTTAATAAGAAGTTTAGTTCAAAATGTAAAATGATAATGCAAGTTCCTCAGGCGTCAAAGACAACCATCGTCTGATCAAATACTAAAAGGAGTCGTTGACATCCATGATCTGATCAGAGTGAGTGAACAAGCAGTAAGAGGTAATTAAAATCACAACATCGTACATCTATGTTAAACACGGAGTAAGAACGTGTCGCTTCTATATTACAATGAAAGCTTGAACAACATTGAATACGTTAAAAGGAGACATAAATTGGATGCTCGATATCATTCGCTCTGTTGGCGGAGCATCATGGAGAATGCACGAGGACGATGTATTTACACACCGCATCCTTGTATCTAATTACAATAAATGTTTGTCATCTAACTAAGTACTTTGTTGTACTCAGGGAGTAGTTGAACTAGAATGAGAGAATGATAGTTGTACATTAAATACATGGTCAGATGACTCGAGATCGATGACGTGGATGAGAACATCGCATATTTTCTCTCAATTCGCATATTTCAGGAAGTGGTTGGAGACGTTTCTCGTTGAAATAGATAACCTTCACATTTTTCTCCCACTTCGCATTTTTGCAAAAAAGTCGAACGTGTTGAAAAACAGTTCATTTGTTGAAGTGACTTGTGTCGCATTTTGGGAAAATACCAAAATGCTTACTTCTTCGAAATAGTTGAAAAGAAGTTACTGTCGGGAAATAGTGACTTTGACTTCGGTGTCAAGTGACTTGATTGTTGAAGAAGTCGAGGGTGATCAGGCTTTCGATGCTCTTCATAATGCTTTGACATTCGAATGTAGAGTTAGACGAGAATGGATACTCTTTGATGTAGATTTTCGATGAAGTCGACTTTCGAATAGTTCGGCTGATTGAATTTGATTATGTGTAGAAATTGTAGATTGTCTAGAATGAGAGTAATTTTGCAGAATAGCAAAGCATGAAACTTTATGATTCCCACAGGTATCAGATGAGCAAACATAGAACCCAAAAGAGGTTGCATTTGACCTTAGATCATTGATAAAAAATGTGCAAGAAGAATCTTGAATTAGGAATAGTATCACCAAGGAGGAAATTGTGAACTTAATTTCCAACAAAAATGACGTCAAGCAACAACACGGGTTGCTCAATGGGTGATGGGGTTTGCAAATTATCCAGAAATTAGCTCTTGGAGAAAATGAGTGACCCATTCTCTCAGGTGCAAAAATGACGTAGGCTAATGCGCACGGGGGTGAGGGGGTGAGCATGGAAAGAGCTCTTTAGTGGCCAAAGGCCAACATAGCATCATAAATACCGTTGAAACAAAGGGTCATGGTGGTATTTGTGTTTCCACAATTGATAATTATCTTTAAATTACATTCACAAAGACTCTCTCTCTCTCTCTCTCTCTCACACACACACACACACACACACACACACACACACACACACACACACACACACACACACACACACACACACACACACACACACACACACACACACACACACACAAACAAACAACAACAACAACAACAATAGTCCCCAGTCCAAAGTTTCTCATTGTCAACTTCTTAGTTTATCTAAGTTATTTTGGTTCTATTTTACATGTAATTTACTTCATATTTTGATATCATGGAGTGACATTGTATTTGATACTAAATTAAGTCACCCTTTAGCATTGTGATGCAAAACCTAGCCTATTTCTATGAAAAATTGTCTTTTGCAAGTTTGTTATCTTGGCTTTTAAATCATAATCAACTTATCATGTGAAATTTATATCTTTTATGCGATTGGCTTTTGTAATATAACACGGGTTATATTATTCATCGTGTGAACACATCAAATGATGAAACCTTGGATCTCTCAATTTGAAAATTTTGAACTTAAGATGTATGGATTCAATATTATGAAAATCACGTCACTTGATTTGCATCATTGCAATGCTAGTTTGAGATGCTTAGACTTAAGTTTCACATTGTATTTGAGACAATTACATATATAAATAGAAGCATGTTGGCTACAAAATTAATCTCATGCCCTATGAAGAGGTAAAATGGCTAGGGGAGAGAGAGAGAGAGAGAGAGAGAGAGAGAGAGAGAGAGAGAGAGAGAGAGAGAGAGAGAGAGAGAGAGAGAGAGAGAGAGAGAGAGAGAGAGAGAGAGAGAGAGAGAGAGAGAGAGAGAGAGAGAGAGAGAGAGAGAGAGAGAGAGAGAGAGAGAGAGAGAGAGAGAGAGAGAGAGAGAGAGAGAGAGAGAGAGAGAGAGAGAGAGAGAGAGACTTTTTATTGATGTTTGCTACAGGCCCTTTAGTCCATGGGACAAAGCAAAAGTCCAAGAACTAGTTGCAACTCCACATAGATGTTGCTATCATCCATTCATAGCAAAAGCTAGTAGTTACAAAATTAGCACTACAAAATATTCTTTGAGTCCAATTTGATTCCAAGTCTTCTAATATCTTTTTCCTACAAGCTAAAAAATATATAAAAAGGGGCCAAGATCTATTTCACAAGTTTCTTAATTGTACTAGAGATAGTGTAGCTAGTTCCAAATGTCGTGTGTTATGATGTTATCTATTCTTGTTATATGGAGAACAAAAGGGGGGCACTTGCTTCATCTTCAACCCATTCTGCAACTTAATGGATGTTTTTCAAATTAACCATTGTACACTAGATGAAATAAGCACATCGAGTACTAACCAGATAGTGGAATCATAACAAAGTCCACAAAAAATATAGGATAATAACCTCTATGATAGTACGTATATGAGTAAAATCATCAATTTTCTAGTTAGTCAAAATGATTACGACTACTACAATTGTAGCATATCATGTACATAATGAGTATTTGTAACTTTTTTGAATTTGTTTCTCAAATCACAATTTTGTGTTTATAATGGTTGTGTAAAAACAAAGCCATGATACTCCTTACGCAATGTAATTCACGAAAAGTAGTCAAAGACCATAGAAGAAGTGTGCTATAGAGAGGCATTATAGATGTTATGTTCTAATAACCTATATGTGTCTTCGTGGGTGTCTTTGATGTGCTACCTATGGCTTGGCAAGAATCAAGATTTGGAATTTGTAGATCATATAGGGTGTTCAAAAAGTATCCAGTCATCATGTTGCATCCTCACATTGCCAATCCATAATTAGGTCCACACATAGCAAAAAAAAAAATCTCAATGCTAACCACAAATGCATAAAATTCATTGGTACTCAACTTTGAGCCATTGAGCTACTGACAAGCCATGAACCATCCTATAAAGTCCCTCACCAAGGATTCAATAACTAAGCAAACTACAACAAAGAAACAAAAGAGAATCGGATGGTGGACACAACAACCCAACCAAACCTAGATCAAATGGACCTAGCCCTCAAGCTATGGATCACTCACTCACAAGAGGTAGAGGAATCACACCAGCAACATGTGGCTACTAACATCAAAGTCAAGCGTACACTAGTGAGAGCCCAATGGGTATACTTATACCCTCCAAGACCCATGCACCACTAGTGGTGCATTGTGATACCTCACTGGACACATCTGCAATCTAACTAGGGCACATCATCCAATTCCTTTATGAGTCACTGATAGACCCATTTTAATCTATGAGAAAATCCCTTTGTTATCAGTCTTGCCTTGTATTTCATCACATTCTCATTTGGTCCGTATTTGAGCTTGAAAACCCATTTGCATTTGACAGTTTTGCGCTTATGTGATATTGGCTCCAACATCCATCCTGATTCTTCCTCATGGACTCCATCCTTCGTTCATGGCTTGGATCCATCTGTCCTTCTCTGGACATTCAATCGCCTCCTCGAAAGTCTGTGGTTCGTCACAAAATTCGCAGAACTCTTCTGATGTGGAAGTTGAGCTACTTGGCACATATCTTGCTGGTGCTCTTCTGGTCTAGATGACCTTCTAGGAGATCCTCCTGGGACAACAATGCCTTTGTCTTTGTCTGCTCTGCTCGATCCGGAACCATCCTGGTTTACAAGTACTATAGCAATAGGCTGTCTCTCGAATCTTTCGATTTCTGATTCGTCACTCGAATGAGAAAAGAATCGAAAATCTTCGTTTTCGTGTTCGTTCTCTGTTCCGTCTGTCATTGGCGGCAGGTCATAGTACTGTCTCTCCAGAACTTCGTAGCTGATAGGATCGTCATTGGCCATTGTCTTGCTCTCATCAAATCTGACATCTCTCACTATTTTTCACAGTGTTTGTGTCTAGCATGTAGACTCTGTAGTATGACGAATTGTTGTCATAACCTACCAGAAATCCATGCTCGGCTTTCTCATCAAGCTTCTTTCGAAGCTTATCAGAAATATGTGCATAAGCTGCACAGCCAAAGATTCTGATGTGAGACAGGTTGGGCTTTCTACCCCACCATAGCTCGTGTGGTGTCGTGTGAGGGGCACCAGACTTACCTGTTCTGTTCTAGATGTATGCGGCTGTAGCTACTGCTTCAGCCCACAATACCCTTGGAGCCTTCGAGTAGGCCATCATGCATCTGGCTGCTTCCATCAGGGTCCTGTTCTTTCTTTCTGCAACACCATTGTGCTTCGGTGTGTAGGCTGCAATCCTTCTGTGAATGATGTCGCTCTATGTAACTTTAAGATTAGAGTGATTAAGCATCTACAACTAATCAGGAAATTACAAGAGTGGCAGATTAGCCATGACCTAGAGTGTATCTATTGTATAATAGAAGGAAGAACAAAAAGAAAAGGAGAAAAATGTGACTTGAAATACTCTATATTATCACGTCATGCCATCAGATTAGACATCTGTACTTCTGGGTACTTGTATGATCTTGTTGGTACTCTTTGGAGCGTGAGGGCAGAAAGGGTTTCATGACGTTTTTTGTGTTGCGTCGTTGGTTTCGTTTCCGTCGTCTGACTTTCTCGTGTTGGACCGCAAAAGATTCTCGTTTGCAGATCTTTTGTGTTCGTGTCTTCCCATCAGGTGTTTATAAAACTTTCATGCTTCGTGTCTCTTGACTTTCGTGTTTGCGAACATCTTCGTCAGGTAGAGGGCTGAAAGCTAGCAAAGCTTTGTAAATAGAAATGTTTTGTTTCTTCAGCACCTACATCAGCAGTGAAGGAGATCATTTGGCTAAGGAGGCTGCTGTAGGATTCCATTTTCTTAGAGAGAAAATTCAGAACCAAGATGTTGTACTAAGTTACTGTCATACAGACAATATGTTGGCTGATATTTTGACAAAGCCATTGCCTAGAGATAAACATTCTACCTTAGTAGATTTGATACATCTCAATTGTAGTTTAGATTCGTAGCAAGCAGCTTAAGGGGGAGTGTTGGAATTTAATCTAACTCCTACTCATCCCAACAGCCCTTCTTCCTTCTCTGATTTTTACTCTCTCAAATGCAACCTGCAAAAAATGAACTGTTTTTCAACAGTCTGCATATTTGAACTAATTGTCGCCATAGTCTGCATTTTTGCTCAGGTTTTTCCACAGGCAAAAAACCTGACACTCAACATTGTCGCTATTTTTCCACCTTAATATACCACTAAGTGTTTAGCGACACTTATGCAAGTTGTTTTTGGGCCATTTAGGCACTTCCAGAAAAGCGACACGAATAATGTCACGTTGCATTTTTACATGCAGATTTTGACAGGCAACAATTAGGACAAAATGCGACACTGCATTTACAGTTTTCCACAGACGACACTATGTAGAAATACACATTATTTCAAGTGGCAAAAAACCCGACACTACAGTTTTACATGAGATACTACATAGGCGACACTGCAGAAATACATAGTATTCCATGTATAGACAGTCTACGTCTTCACACTCCAATAACAACTATCTAATTAGACAGCTTAGTCAGCTGTTAAGCAATCTTGTAAATGTAAAGCTAGAATAATACAAGATCTTCCAGCTATTATAAATGTAAATGAGCGATTGAAGATATAAAAAAGTCACTGTAAGTGTCATCATAAGTCATCAGACAGAGATCAAACGACCAGAACATGTCTTATAGTAGCTGACTCCTTAGAGTTAGTGATCATAGTGAGAGAGAGAGAGAGAGAGAGAGAGAGAGAGAGAGAGAGAGAGAGAGAGAGAGAGAGAGAGAGAGAGAGAGAGAGAGAGAGAGAGAGAGAGAGAGAGAGAGAGAGAGAGAGAGAGAGAGATTCAGAACGTTAGCAATTGTTTTGAATATGTAATTAGGATCACGCACTTATCAGCACAATTGCATTGTGATCTGGTTGTTGTTACTACAACTTCATTATACAGATTCGCTATTGTTCTACATCCTTTTGCATTCTTGTTGAATGATAACTCTTACTCCTCTTGCACAAACACTATTATAAGAGAATTGTATGGCTGTCTCTAATGCCTAAATTGATTCTACATTCTCTTCATACCAGACTATCAGTATTAGAGGATTGCATGGCTGTCTTAGATGCCTAATCGTCTCCGCAATCTCTCTTTCATGGTAGTCTAAGACTCCTACACTGATAATCTGATTCAACACAAAAGAACAGCTCACAAACTCCATTCTCTAAGTAATCCACGATCTTGTTATCAAGAATTCTTTGTTTCATCAGTTGACATCAATCCAAACGTCAACTCATGTGGTATCAAAGCTGATAATTTACATCCATTGCATCCCACACAAGTGGCATCAGTCTCCCAACACACCCACCATGTAATATCCTAGCATAGAACATCTTCATCACACCACCCACCTCTCTAGTTGAATGCTGAATGAAACTGGAGACTTTATACAACATATAGAAGATATGTGATGCACTCTCCCATGCACACATGTCAGCAAGAAGACACGTTGTTGCATGGAAGATGCACACATGTCATAGATCTATTAAGAGTTCGATATCCAACAATTTCTAACTTTCAAAGACCTGTAAATAAAAGGTCAAAAGACTTGTCCTGTAGCAATATAAATACATGTGCACTACTCATTGTAACTCACTCACTCAATCAGAGACACAACAGCGAGATAAGACCTCAAGAGATGTATATTGATGATTCAGATTCAGAGCTATAAAAATTTGTTTTTGATCAATAGTTTCTTATTGTCTAAAGGTTGTCTTAAGTTGTCTCTTACTTCTGCATATTATTTCCACACGCACATTCAATCAGAGCAAAAACTGTCCTATTAGTACATAGATCAGATAAATACCCAATTGAAGACACTGATGTTAGTTTGATTTATTCAAACTTTCATCGTGTTCTCTGTGGAAGAATAATTACTATTTTTTCTACAATGGTATCAAAGCATAGGGAGTTAAATCTGATACAGTAATATCAGAACGAATTAGAGTCGATACAGTAGTATCATCGTACCTCTCTCAACATTCTTCATACATACATCAACAAGCCGCTATCTGAAGTGATTCAAAAAATTAGAAGATGTCGTCGATCATCAATATTCAAGCTAAGATCACTACGATCTCGGATTCAGAAGGTTCAAACTACTTGATTTGGAAATTAAAGACTTCACTCTTGTTGAAGGGCGAAGGTCTATGGCAATGGGTAGAACCAATAGAGAAAAAGTCAGTAGCTACTCCTGGCAAAGAACTTCGAGAATGGAGTTTCAAAAATGACAAAGCTATAGCAATTATTGCATCTTCAGTGCATGACAATATAATCCTAGATCTTATATCAATTTTGAACGCAAAGGATTTATGGGAAGAATTGCAAACCAAGAATGAGGCCCGATCCTGTAATCAAATCATGTTCTTGGAAGACCAATTAACTTATCTACAGTGGGACGACAAAGTCCTGAACACATTCATGCGAAAGATTAAAGATCTGTTTATTTCCTTGCAGAATTCTGGTGTAGAAAATACAATTTCTAAGAAAAAACAACTTAGTTATTTTCTTCGAGCCCTATCCAGGTCATTCCACACAACAAGAACCTTATTGGCGAAAGATGCAACAATGACACTTCAAAAGGCAATAGACGGAGTTAAAGAGGAAGTAGAAGCTCGTGAACGCTATGATGACAATGGTGAATTTGAAAATGCTCTATTTACTCAGAAGAATAAATCATCTAAGAAGTCTTAAGTTTAAGAGGGAGTCTTCTAAAAAGAATGAGTCTAAGACAAATGAACAACAATATGGAAAACAACAAAAATTTTTTGGTGATAAGAAGATCTGCAACAGATGTAGAAGATCAAATCACACAAAAGATAAGTATTGGCTAAGTCCAAAGATTGAATGCATTCATTGTCATAAATGGGATCATGCAGCAGTAGACTGTTATCAAAATCCCAGAAACAAGAAGCAGCAGAATCGAAGCGAACCTTTAGATTCAAACTATGTCGAAGAGAAGGCAGAATGCTCCAAACTAGCAAAAGACAGGGCAACAAGGAACTCAGCAACTTATGTTAGTGCTGATCTATGTTGTTCAACAAATTCAATTCGAGAAGTAGTACTTGATTCAGGAGCTACCTCACGTTTTGGTTTCTCGAAACAAATTTTGTCTGAGTACAAGAAGATGAACTATTCAAGATTCATTATACTTGGAGACGGTTCTAAGCACGTAGTTGATAGAACTGGTGTACTATGTCTAGACATAAATCAGGGTGACAAGAAACTAGTGTACTATGGCTGGACACGAATCAGGGTGACAAGAAACTAGTGTACTATGGCTGGACACGAATCAGGGTGACAAGAAACTGGAGGAAGTTCTCTATGTCCCTACTATTGAAAAAGATCTTCTATCCGTAGCCAAGATAGTTGATACAAGCTTGTAGTAACATTCACAAAGAACTCTTGTAAACTGTTCGAGGAAGATTCTGATAACCTAGTTGCTAAAGGCAACATAGAAGGAAATTTATATCACCTGAACATCCGAACAAGAATCGAACAAGCAAATCAAACTCAGGAATCAACAGATTTACTGTGGCACAAGAGGCTATGTCACATGAACATGGAAGCCTTGTACCAAGCCAACAAAAGTCAGAGAATTCAAGAGTCGAAACCAAAAGTAGAGATATTCGAACTACCTGCGAATCCTGTCTTAAAGGCAAGATGTCTAGAACACCTTTCAATAAGTATGTTTATAAAGCAACTAAGGTACTTGAAATTGTGCATTCAGATATTTGAGGACCATTTGGAGTATTGTCATTGGGTGATGCAAAGTGCTTCATAATGTTTATTGATGACTTCAACAAGTTCGCTGTGGTATACTTTATGCGTACTAAATTTGAAGCTTTCAAAACATTTGTTGAGTATACGAATTAGGCTGAGAAAAAGACATGCAATAAGCTGAAGCAGATTCGCACAGATCGTGGAGGTGAGTACATTTTCAACGAATTCAAGGCATACTATACTGATCGAGGTATTATGCACACGAAGACTACATCTTACACACCTCAGCACAATGGAATAGCTGAACGAAGAAATCGTACACTTATGGAAGCTGCAAGGTGTATGATGGCTCATGCGAAAGCACCAAAACAGTTGTGGGCAGAAGCAATGGCTACATCAAATTATCTTTAGAATTATATTCTAAAATCTCGAATACCGGATAAAACTCCTCATGAGATATGGTGGAAGTCGAAGCCAAATCTTGCACATGTTCGGACATTCGGATGCGCAGTGTATATGCACATACCAGATAAGATGAGAAAGAAACTCGATGAAAAGACAGAACAAGGTTTTCTGGTAGGATTCAAGTTACATTCGTCATATTATCGTGTCTATGTATCCAAAATTGGCAAGATAAAAGTAGTTTGAGATGTTAAATTTGATGAGTCGAAATACATAGCAGACAATGATCTAGTCGGCTATGAAATTCTCAAAAACTATTATGAGCTACCAATGATGATAGAAGTAAAACAAGCAGAAGATGAAAGAGAATTACCAGATTTAGAGGGAGGTCAAGATCGAGTACCTGACAGACTCGAATCATCAGTTCAAATTCTAGCAGACAAGGTCGAATCAGAATCGAACTCGAAACCTACAGAATCAAACTCAAAACCACATGTGAGAAGATCCGACAAACAATGAAACCCACCAGAAAGGTATGGTCAGGATGTTTTTACTGTGACGCAAGCTGGGCTTCCATGAAAGATGATAGCAAAAGTATTTCAGGAGGTTGTACTCTAGCATCTGGCGCATCCATACTTTGAATAAGCAAGAAGAAAACAACAGTAGCTCAATCTTCCTGCGAAGTAGAATATGTAGCAGCAGCCAAGATGGCAAACGAGATGATCTAGATCATACAGATGTTGGAAGGATTTGATGAATCTATTTTTGAACCTTATGTCTTGTTAATGGATAACACTTTAGCAATCTATTTTACGAAAGATCCTGTATTTCATTCAAAAACGAAGCACATAGCTATCAAGTATCATGTAATTCAGGACTTAGTCGAGAAGAAGATACTGAAGACATGGAATCGACTCTACAAATTGAATGCTAGATCTTTTACTCAGGCTATGGTAAGCACTGTTGATAGTCGAGGGACCTTTGACATCAGAGGTTTAGTCATATTATTGCTCAAAGCTTGCAAATCCTTAAAAGAGGTAATCTAGTTGTTGGATTGCCTGATATCTCTTTTGAAGGAAAAATTTGTGAGGGTTGCATTTTGGAAAAACAACATAGAGAGAGATTTCCCAAAGATTGAGCAAGAAGAGCCAATGACATTCTTGATCTTGTTCATAGTGATCTGTGTGGACCAATACAAACTAGGTCCATTAGTGGTTGTTACTATTTCATCACATTTATTGATGACTATAGTAGACATATCTGGATTTATTTCATAAGCAAGAAATTTGATGCTTTTGCCAAGTTTAGAGAGCTCAAGGCTCTAGTTGAAAAACAAACAGGTTGCTATATTAAGACCCTCAGATCAGATGGTGGTGGTGAGTACTTTTCAACAGAGTTTGTAAATTTTTGCAAGGATCAGGGGATCAAGAGACAAACTACTACACCCTATTCACCACAACAGAATGGAGTTGCAGAATGGAAAAACAGATCCATTGTGGAGATGGCTAGGGCAATGCCTAAGAGCAAGAGTTTGCCAAATACTTTTTGGGCAGAAGCATGCAACACAACTACTCATATCTTGAATCAGTGTTCTATTAAGTCCGTGGAGGGTAAGGCACCTTACGAAGCTTTTACTGGAAAGAAACCTAATGTTTCTCATTTACGAGTATTTGGTTGTGATGCTTACGCTCATGTGCCTGATGAAAAACGAAAGAAGCTGGATGCAAAAGTTGTTAAGTGTATTTTCCTTGGATATGATGAAAGAGCCAAGGCATACAGGATGTATGACACAGATGCACAAAAGATCGTGATTTCCAGAGATGCTTCTTTTGATGAGATGGGTCAAAATGACTAGATAAAATTGACAATTGATCCCTTTGATGTTAAAGCTAAAGTGCAAGTGAAGGAAGAAGTTGGTGTCGATATGGAAGAGCCAATTGAAAAAGACATGGTTAATAATGAGATTCCTAGGAGAGTGCCTAAGTGGTACTTGTCAGTAACAAGTGATGCTAATAAGGGAGATACTCCCGAATCAAGTGAGCAGGGAGAGCTTAAAAGATCAAGTAGAAAAGAAGAGGAGTGGATCCAAACAATGGATCTTGAGTATCAAACTTTTATGAATAATGGAACATGGAGATTGGTGGAGTTACCTAAGGACAAGAAAGTTATTGGATGCAAATGGATCTTCAAGGTAAAGACAAACCAAGATGGATCTATCAACAAGTACAAGATCGAAAACCTCCTACAAGATTAGAGATGAATCTAGCCCTAATGGGTTCTGTGCTCAAGGCCTAAGAACAAAAACTTTTGATAAAGCAAAGGAGCACAAGGAGTGGCGTGAAGTTATGGAAACAGAAATGGAAGCTATATCGAAAAATAGGACGTGGAACTTGGTTGAGCTACCTGATGGTAAGACGTCTATCACTTGCAAATGGATATGCAAGGTCAAATATTGTTGCGGAAGCGAAAACGTTTGGTGTCACGAAAGCGAAGTTGTTTCTTTTTCATTTTCATTTTCATATTCGCGAACAATTTTGTGTCTTTGAATTTTCTTTTGTGCGGAAGCTTCACAGGAACCTAGACATACAAATGCACATCACAGAATACATTTCATTCTAGCAATCAAGACAGAGCACAAGACAAAGAGATGCACGAAAATGGAACGACTGTATTATTAGTTTAATTTTACAGCGAGATCGTCAATGTCTTGCGATAATCAAAGTTGCATTCACCTTGCCAAAAATCCAGTTTTACATGCTCGAACCAAGCACATCGAAATACACTACCATTTTGTTCGAGAGAAAATTCTTGATGGAGCCATTGATCTTGTTTTTTGTAAATCTGAAGATCAAATGGCAGATATTTTTACTAAGTCATTAGGTAGATGTAAATTTGAGAGGTCTATTAGGAATAGAAGAATGTAATTTTATCATTGAAGGAGAGTGTTAGAAATCAATGATAAACTTCATTGTTACTGTTTACAAGATACATTAATGTTGACAGCTGTGACCAGCTATCATTAGCCGTAGGCTAGCCTATTAGTCTACTCGTAGGTTTTCTCTCTCTATTAGGGGTTCAGGGTTTATTTGTACATTATACATTCTGTATGAGGGAGTGTGTGATAGAGTGATAGTGCGTGTTCTTCTTCCGCCTTCTTGTGGTGATTGCTTACGGTGAATGCTTGATGTTGCATATCTAATTCTTAACAAGATGAAGGTAGGCCTGAAATGGATTCTAAGGCATTCTGGCCACTATGTCACATTTTTCATGAAAGTGTGAAAAAGGCAAAAAAAATAGAAGGTGCTTTAAAAACGGTTAAGACATAAAAAATCTCAAAGGGAAAAATGTGAAGGCCCGAAATATGTAGTCGGCCTTCGGTTTTCAGGACGCTCATTACTTGAACGATTTGTTTAAGACTGAGCATAAGAAATCTAACACTCCCCCTTAATGTGGATCCTGAAAAACTTTGATCTTTAGATTTAACATATCGTTAAATCTGAGATGTTGCTCCTATAGAGCCTTTGTGAAGTAATCTACTGCCATGTAGTTTGTTATGTAGAAAACCAATGCTACTTCCTTGCTATGCACTTTCTCTCTAAGGTAATGATACCTGATTTCGATATGTTTGCTTCGAGAGTGAAATCGCGGATTGAGAGATAACGCTATTGTGCTTTCATAGTCACAATAAATTGTTGTAGGAAGTGCTTGTGCAAGGTTGATGTCTGCAAGCAGTTGCCTTAGCCAGAACAGCTATGTATTCGGATTCCATTGATGATAATGCAAATGAGGTCTACTTCCGACTGTTCCATGAGATTGGGCCTTGGTTGTATAAAAATACGAATTCAGAAGTTGATTTTCTGGTGTCGACATCTCCTGTCCAATCCCCATCTGTGTAGGCTTCAAGGATGTTGGCAGTGTGGCTGCCTCCGTAGTAGATCCTGAGAGTTTTCGTTGCTTGGATGTACTTCATGACCTTTGTTAGTGCCTTCTAATGAGTTAAGCCTAGATTTGACATGAACTGGCTAAGTGTACTGATCGAATATGCAAGGTCTGGTCGCGTGTAGATCATTGTGTACATCAGTGAGCAGATGATGGATTGAAACGGGTAGTGCTTCCTCTCCTCCTTTTCTGCCTCAGTTTGAAGAGACTGTTTTTTGATAACTTTAGTCCAAGGTCGAGTGAAAAGTGACTTGGTTTGCAGTTGGCCATTCCATACTTTTCCAGCACGTTGCTGAGATATCGTTGCTAATTGATAAAGATTAGTCTGCCGGGTCGATCTCTTTGGATTTGGATTCCGAGACAATAGTGGGTTGGACCCATGTCAATCATCTTGTATTCCTAGGCCAGCATGCATTTTGTATCCTTCATAAAATTTAGATTGTTACTGAATAAGAGTGTATCATCAACAAAGAGAGTGATGATGATGAAGTAATCTGATACAGCCTTGAAGTAGACATTTGAGTTTGTTGAGTTTGGAATAAAACCATTCTCTATCAGAAATGCATTGATCTTCTGGAACTAGGCTCTGGGTGACTGTTTCAGCCCATAGAGCGCCTTGTGGATTTTGCATACAAGGTGCTGATGCTTGCCATTGAGTTCGTATCCCTCTGACTGCGTCATATAGATTTATTCTTCAATGGTTCCATTGAGAAAAGCGGTTTGGACATCCATCTGGTGAACTTCAAGATCTGTTGCGGTTGCAAAGGAGAGGAGTAGGGGGATCGAAGCATGTTTGACAACTGGGCTGAAGGTTTTTGAATAATTCAGATCTGGAATCTGGGAAAATCCTTTGGCAACTAGCTTGGCCTTGTAATGATTTAGCCTTCCTTCAGCGTCATACTTCGCGTTGAATATCCATTTGCATGGAATTGGGTTTCGGTCCTTTGGTAGCTCAGTGAGCGTCCATGTTTGATTCTCCATCAGAGAATCCAATTTGGTGTCCATCACTGCTTTCCACTGGTCAGCATCAGGAGTAGACATTGCCTCAGAAACGGTGGTTGGTTCCTGCACAAAGTAGCAGGCCGAATCATCCATAAATCTGGATGGAGGCTGTCTGGACTTGTTCGACCTTTTGGTTTGAACTTCAGTTCTTTGATGTGGGTTGACTCGTTGAGGTTCTAACTCATTGTTTGAGTCAGTGTCGATATTCTGCAGTTGAAGAAACACTATCTGCATCAGAGATTCTGAGGGTGAAGAATTTCTTCCTCAGATGAAGCTTGGATGTGATGTCTCTTAGGATGTCCCATGCATCCCGGGCAAAGCTTTGAGCGTAGGCGTGTAGGAATGGAAACACAACAGTTAGCAGCAAAAATGTTCAAGAAGAATGATTCATACAAATTGCTCAAATGAACAATACAGTAGTGAGACAAAAATTGCACTCTGATTAATATCAATAGTGAGTACAATGGCTTGAAGTATTAACTTCAGCTTGCTGAGCATGATAACGCTGACTACAAATAACTCCGATTGAAAAAGAACACTTACATAGCTTGTTTCAGCTAGTATATATATTTATAAGTGTCGAGAGACAAATATCCTATAAGCCTTAAATGCCATTTACGCCAGCCTTTGTATATGTACAAAGTGGGTAACCACTCTTGGGATATTTAGCGGTCCAGCTGTTTTTAGGGTTGTTGATAAGTTGGCGACGTCGGTCTGCCACTGTTTGGAAAATCCAAAGAACCCGAAGGTTCCCTTAGACTGAAGGCATGTAAAACCCGAAGGTGCCCTTAGACTGAAGGCATGTAAATTCCGAAGGTGTCCTTAGAGTGAAGGCAGGAAAAAAGCGAAAAAGGCGAAGGTAGGAAAAATGCGAAAAAGACGAAGGTAGGCCTGAAATGGATTCTAAGGCATTATGGCCACTGTGTCACATTTTTCATGAAAGTGCGAAAAAGGTGGAAAAAGGCAAAAACGGTTAAGGCACAAAAAATCTCAAAGGGAAAAATGTGAAGGCTCAAAATATGTAGTCGGCCTTCGGTGTTCAGGATGCTCATTACTTGAACGATTTGTTTAAGGCTGAGCATAAGAAATCTAACATTAGGGAGATAATACACTCAAACAAGATGGTACAATTTTTCTAGATCAAGTTGAAACGACACAAAAATATAGATGTTTTAGTTGCATATTAATAATCACTAAAGTAAGTACAAAAGAAGTTTGCATACATAGTCACGTATGAGTAATTTATATCAATGTTTTGACTTTGCTAAGGTACAACTAGAACAAAATTTAATTCCTTAAATAAAGGATGTACAATGGATCTCTAGTACAAAGGATCCAATTATAGGTTGATATGTGATGAACGTACAATGTGTGATGGTGTGTTTGAATAGATTATACTATTGGATGACTGCATAGATGTTGTACTGCTGTGATGATGTGCAGTCTAGGAAGGTACAAGTGGTATGCCAAATACAACAAGACATGTTTCAATGGCAAGCTTACAAGATAGTTACGATCTTCAATTTTCAATCTTGGAAAAAGATAAATTATTCACGTTTAGCATGATGTGTACAACGATCTCACAAGTACAATTATGAAATATGTAGACAGATTGATTGTATTTCTTGGGTATATTTAATAGGTGTAATTGATATAGCATGTATAGACTCAATTTATGGATGTATCAATGAAGCATAAATGACTATGGTAGACACAATCAAACAATCTTCCATGAAGAATGGCCAAGAGCATATGATGTAATCAATGGCTAAAGCCTACAAGCAGTACCAAAGAGCATGAAAAGCCCAAGCAATACAGATAAGCTTAATAATCAATGAATAGTAATGTTTGAATTGATAGCCTTATATATACTATCTAGAGGCCCTTAATGGAACCTTTTAGAAATTAGGGCAATTTAGGATATTTGAGTGCCATTTATTGCCTTTAATGATAACTGGCCCCAATACCTAAAGGTATACACCCATTGCCCTTGATATGGGGCTTACAAACTTTACTAAGCCCTTAAAAACAAACTAGAAGAAAGGCCTCAAGCAATAGCTTGGTAATAATAATAAACACGTGTCAAAATTCTCAAGTGTCTATGTTCCCTCTTTCGTTGGTTGGCTATGCTCTCTCTGATGAGCCTATGTGGACTTTTGCTATTCCCTCATGCTTCCCCTTTCCCTTTCTCCTCGCATCCGAGGCTCTGTTTGACTTTTGCTCGCAAAGCCCTTACTATCCTTCGTCAACTCATCTATGTTCTCCCTTGTCAGAATCCTTGTAGGTGCCAGTTGGTCCCGCAATGAACGTTCCTTCATCGACCTTGCCTCTCTTTTTGCTCTTGGTCTATGCCTCGGTGGCGACCCTTCTTCAGTCCTTGTTGGTTGGAGCCCGCCCTTCACTCTTCAGCTATTTCCTGTTCATTTTCGACACCACCCCTCTCTCTTCCTTGACAATTTCAATACCCACTAGGCCTTGTCTGATCCTCTTGCACTCTAGTATAAGAGATTTTTGATTGTTCGTTTCATCCCTGTGGGCAAGCTCAGATACCTTGCCTACCAAATTGTCTCTAGATCTCTTTCTCTCCGTGCCAGGTGACCCTTCATGTCAGATCGCCTCTGTCCAGTTTGCCAAATGGAGGTTGAGTTTATTGAGGATCTATTCTTTTACTGCTGTAGGCACCTTTGGGTTGATTTTGCACTCCTCTTCAGTCAAACTCCCCACCTGTTTGCTATATTCTGCTAGGTAGTTCACAGATTATGGACCGTGTTGTCCTAGCATGTCTGCGGGCTATCAATACTTTGGAAGATTTGGACTTCTCGGATCCAGCATATCTTCCATGGCACTTCGACTCCTCTTTCAACTGCTATGTAATTTCAATTTGCTTTGCATTTAATGGCTACTTAGTTTTTATTACATTCCATACTGTTGGGGATTGCCTCCTTGTCGTGAGGTGTGCTTATAGTCCATACATGGATGGTCTGCCGACAACAACACGTGTCCTAATCTGAACGTGCTATGCACCATCCGACGGTGGCGCGTCCAAACGTTGCAGCGTGCCATTGTCTCCTCGGTCTATTTAAGGAGAGAGGATGAAGAGGACAAGCCCCGTCTCTTAGAGACACGGGAGCTTTTCAAGTGTGCCACCGTTGGATTGGGTGAAAGAGCATGAGATTGGGCCAACTGTCTGTTCATCATCAACCATTGAAAAAATTCCCATGTGGCAGTTCTGACACGTGGTGAGCATCCAATTGGGCAAAAATGCAGGGAAAGCTTCTGGCCTGCCGCAGAGCCCTCTCCATCCACGCCCGCATTACAGAGCACATGGAAAGCAAGGCAGGCAGTACGGCTTTGCAGTCAGGGTTAGGGTTAGGGTTAGGGCATGGGCTAGAGCTAGGATCGATGAACGGGCAGAAGCATTTGGGCAGGCGAGAGGTTTTTAAGCTCATGGAGGTTTTGTATCGCGACCACCCAGGGGCCGTTTGGCGAGTATTCTTTTACTCCAACCCTAAATTTTTCGTCTTGTTTGCCACTAAACACTCGATAGTTGTTCCATTTACACATTTCTAGATCATTGTTGCATGGTAGATAAAGACTTGAAAGTTTTAGATGAGTTTTGAAAGATGATGCATACCTCACCGAATACGTAAAATCAGACTTGATGTTTTCTTAAACCCTAACTCTAGATGCTCTCTTGGAATCTTCTAAAGATTAGAGCAACTTAGGGTACTTGAGTCCCATAAGGACATGCCCTTAATGGTAACTGGCTTAGAACCTAAAGGTATGTTAGGCGAGAAGGACGAGTCCATAGCTCTCCCCAACTTTAAAAAGCATTGCCCCCAATGTTGGCCAAAGAAATACTAAACCCTTAAAACTAGAAGAAAGGTCCCAAGCATTAGCTGTGGTAAACAAACGTGAAAATAAAAGCACGCACCAATGGAGATATTGAAGGAGAGGACATAGGTCGTCACAACAAGTATTTTAACAGCTACAAAAATTCGCTAAGCATAATACATCAACTATAAAATATAGCTCTCAATGGCAGAATAAAAAACTGAAACCCAAATAAATGTATCTCTAAGGTAGCTACTGAAATAGAGATCATGAAATTACGGAAAAAAGATATAGTACTATCAACATGTCTTGCTGTTACTAAGGAAGGATGTAATAGAAGCTGCTATGGGAGGTAGATTTGGAATGTGTTGCTGATGTCTTCTTCTCAGAAACTGGAAACAACCGGACTCGTTGGATACAAGTAGTAAGCAGAAAAATGGCTCCATGCTGTATTGGTGGAACTGCGAACTTGACAAGAATAATCTGGTGTGGAACTGAGGGCTTAGCCGGTATGATGCATGATAACAGGGTAGTTAGCAGCCGTGAGATACTAAGCCTAGTTAGATGAGGTCAGACCAGCACACCGTGCCTTTGTCACATGTAAGACCCCGGTGAACTGGTATCAAAGAGCTACACTTACTTGGAGCGTCATGCATGAACTTCTAGAAATAGAACCTCTCTAACTGGACAAGGGAAGTGTGGCTCTCAAGTTGAGTAGTAGCTGCCTGCCTCATACCGAATATGGGACTAGTAAAAAGTACCCTAAAAAAGCGTAAGATGAAACTACCTCTAGTGTCAAAGATGAGATCCTATTGTTGCATGGAAGCCCTGGATGTGCCGAAGACTTTAACCTTGGTCTTTGTAATGTTCACTCTCAAACC
Source organism: Diphasiastrum complanatum (assembly GCA_029204225.1). NCBI lineage: Eukaryota > Viridiplantae > Streptophyta > Lycopodiopsida > Lycopodiales > Lycopodiaceae > Diphasiastrum > Diphasiastrum complanatum. The sequence goes on along the minus strand of CM055105.1, from coordinate 36,245,477 downwards.
CTGTCTGGTACAAAAAGCATGAAGATTCTCTAATTGTTTCTATAAGATCTCTTTAGTCGGGGAGACTAGAACCACAACATTTGCAAAAGAAGAATACCAATCTACAACCTACACCACACTCTGCAACCTACACCACACGGAAGTTCACCTTCTCAAGAAGGAGCAAAGGGGAATCATATGAGCCTACGTCAAAAAAATCTTTTTGTAACTATTGTAAAAGTCCCGGACATACTCTTGATAAATGTTGGGCTAATCCTAGAGTAGCTTGTAAACACTGTGGTAAAACAGGTCAAATGCTATTCTAAGCCTAACAATAGTAAAGCCAATGTTTGTCAAGAGGAACAACCTTCTTCTAGCCTAGCAATGAAGAGAATGCTCAAGCTGAAGATTGTTTTAATTCTACTGATAATACATCCAAATTTGTGATAGATTCTGGAGCTACTGCTCATATCATCTCTAAAAGAGCTATGTTGTCTGGTTATTCTCCTTGTTACACTCAGAGATATGTCATTTTAGGAGATGGTAGTCAACATGATGGTTCTGGAATAGGAAGCTTGAGTTTACTCACTAGTGGATGTTCTAAAGTTCTTTGAAATGTATTGCATGTACCATCCATGCAAAAGGATTTATTGTCAGTAGCCCGCATGACAGATGTGGGCATCAAAGTTTTGTTTCTTGACAATGATTGCAAGCTAATGGACATAAAAAGTGGAAGGCAGCTTGCAACAGGCTTAAGGAGAGAGAACTTGTATCATGTAAAGGTTCTTATTGCATGTGACGAAGTTTCAGCCGTGGAAGACAAGATGCATGCACTATGGCATGCGAGGCTCTATCACATGAGCATGCGAAGTATTCTTGATGCAGCAAAAAGGAAGTTGTTTGAAGGGGTTAATCTCGACGTCAATATTCCTACTTCTATCATCCATGTGACTCTTGCATGTTGGGCAAGATGACTCGCTCTCCATTCAATAAGGAGGGTTATAAAGCTAAGGAGCTTCTTGAATTAGTTCACTCAGATGTTTCTGGACCTTTGCTTGTTAATTCTATTGGTAGTGCACGCTATTTTGTCACATTCATTGACGATTTTAGTCGATTAGCAATGGTTTATTTTATTGCTAATAAAAGTGATGTTCTTTCGAAATGTAAAGAATTTCTCAGTTTTGTGCACTCTAAGACTTCAAAGAGAGTTAGACAACTACGTATAGATCGTGGTGGTGAATATATTTCTACAGAATTTCAGGAGTTTTGTACAGCCATAACATTTGACATCAGTTTACGGCTGTGTACACCCCTTGGCACAATGGTGTTGCAGAATGACAGAATCGAACTCTTGTTGAGGCAGCGCATGATGATTCATGCAAAATTACCTGCTAAATTTTGGGCGGAAGCAATTAATACCACCAATTACTTGCAGAATCTTTCTCTACAATCTCTAGATAAGGAGGAAACTCCTTATGAATGTTGGACTGGGAAAAAGCCCAAGTTATCGCATGAGGTCATCATTTGATGCCATTGCGTTTCTATTCCCCCATTATACAAAGCATACATATTCATTCGTCCCAATCCAATGTTGGGTTGCATCACCTCCTCATTTTTGATCTCAAATCAGATGAAGTGGTAAGTGATTTTGAATTGACCTGTTTTTTCTTCATGAATATGTCATCAAAAATATCCCTTTGAATGTGCCTGTCATGACCCAATCTTTGCAGTATTGCATTTTTGTCTTCAATGGATCTTAAAAAATAGTGCTAGTAAACTTCAAATTGTTGGAGCTCTTTAGTCATTCATTTTGCTGGCTTTTAAAAAAAAAGCCATTTTGTAATATTAATATGGTATTTGCTCCCAACCTCTGAGGACACATGCAATTTTGAACTGCTGCCTGTGAGTTGCCCCTCCAGGTTTTTCATCTTTTCAAGATATCAAATAGCTTGATCATGGGTACAACTTGCAAAGGAAGGAGATCATTTTTTAATAGAGGATGGTGTAAGATGTGGTTTGTTTAACTTCCATGTAGGAGCCCAAAAAACTTTTTTGAACTCATTCAATGGTAACCCCATAGATCCAGCGGTACCAGGATCCGCGGATCCCGGTACCGCGGATCCACCCCCCCCCGCTTCATCTCTCTTTGTGCCCATCACGCCACGCCCTCTTCCTACTGTCTGCGCCCTCCTTGCCATCACACTGCCTTTGTGTATGACAGATCGCTTCCGCCCCTGCTAGAGGTGCACTGTCACAGCCAGCTGAAGCAGGTCTAGCCGGTTTGGCTTGCTTGGGGGCTGATGCGGAGGCAGATTGGGAGGATGTGGATGACGAGTCCCCCTCCTCGGATACACAGCCCATGCCAGTTTTGGACAGGCATAGATATCGATTGCGAGAGTCAGCTCAGGGCCCTGAGTTGTCTCTGGAGCATTCGTCTGAGTCAGAGCCATAGCATTGATTGTAGCTCTGTTATTTTATATTTAGCAGTTTGATATCATGTTCCATGTTTGGCGGCCAGATGGTTGAACATTGTATTCAGACCATTTTATACATTATATCTAGTGTTGGTGGACGCACTTTATTTGCTGCACATTATGTATGTGTCAATTTGTAAATGTGATGCCGTGTCTTCAATTTTATCTCAAACCGTATGTGCGTGTGTGAACCGTATTTCAATTAATTTCAATTGCAGAGATTGATAGCATATGCACTTCACAGAAATACACCCCCCTTGATAGCATTTCATAAACACATGTATTACATTGCAATTTCTCAGGCACGCGTTGCACAAAACACACACCGAACATTAATTAACACAGTTGTATTAAAATAACAATACGTAATATAACAACATTCAGCCACATACGGCTGGATCCTATCTATTCTAAACATTCCTACGAATCCTCCACTGACTCCTCGCCCTTGTCAGGTGCATTGTTCTGTCGCTCTCGCTCTGCCTCCCGGTTAGCCCGATCTGTCTCCTACTTAGCCCGACGGCGGGCCACCCTTTCCCTGACCATGATGAGCTGCCGTCGTGTGAAGTTCATTCCGATCTGCTCATCCAAATCCAGCTCGACAGCGGGGGCAGGGGCCACAGCGGGGGCTGGGATCTGTAGCTCTGGGTGTCTCTGCCGAGTCTGTCGCAGCATCTCTGCAATGTCTGCCTCTTGCTTCCGATGCCTTTCATTGTGCCTTCGGACATCTTCCTTGAGCTTCCTCCTGGCTTCGCCCTCGGGCTTCGGTGGTATGCGCTCCGCCATCTCACGACACCCTGTTTCGCAAACTAGCTTTCACAGCCTCTCAATGGCTGTCACTGGCTCTCTCACAGCCTCTCATAGCCTCTCACTGGCTCTCTCATAGCCTCGTGAGTGCCTATTTAACACCACAGCCTATTCCCCATGTGCAATTGTTGATGATCCCTCCATGTGCCACTGTACCTGCTCCCATTTGTTGCTCCCCCACGTGCTGCACTCCCATTGGCCCCATGGCCTGCTCCCCCACAGTGCCCATGTGCTACTGTACCTGCCCCCATGTGCTGCTCCCCCACGTGCTGCACTCCGATTGGGTCCGTGGTCTGCTCCCCCTCAGTGCCCATGTGACAGTGTACCTGTCCGGATTTGTTGCTCCCCCACATGCTGCACTCCCATTGACCCAAAGGTCTGCTCCCCCACAGTGCCCCCTGTACAATTACCCCTTTTTTCCAAACCCTAAACCTTTTTTTTTCATATTTTTTAACCCTAAAATACATTAATAAAGGGGGTTTTTATTAGAAAATTTAAAATAAATAATAATAAAAACTATGATTTATTGGTGCCGCCCTGGTACCGCTGGTCTGAGGGCGGCACCATAACCGCGGTACCACCATTATGCTACCGCGGTACCATAATGGCGGTACCACGTGCCACTATGGGTAACCCGTTTGATATGAGATATACTTCGCCACACTTCATAGTTGTAAGCTATTATCGGATTACCAATGTCGCAAAGAGAGGTCTTTTCTTGTGCGAACTATAGGAGCCTACGTTTCGACAACCCTTTTGTAGCAATGAAGGATATTCATCCACCAAGAAGCCTCTTGTTAACACATGCATTTCAACAAAGGGTATGTGAAAAATTGACTCCCAAATATTGATATTATTGGGTTCCCACCACTTTAGCCCTGTCAAATATTGGAATAGCATAACCTCTATCTTGGTCTAGATTGACCAAATGACACGTCCAATAATTCCTCGAATTGGTTCAAATTAGAAATAGTTTGAATTGGCCTAATCTGAACAAAATTTAGTTTAAGGACATATCATTTTATTTCTTTCTCTTTATTTTTTGTTAAAAACACTTTTTGTTTGGAAAGTCTAATTCTTCTCGGATATAATCTTCCAAATTAACATGAAGACTTCTAGTATCTAGGCAGCTACATAAATATGATCTGATTTGAATGAAACCTTCACACAATCAATGCACAGGCAAAAAAGCTCTCCTGCATCTAATTTTTGTGAATTATCCTAGTGTTTGAGGGCCTAGTTATAGTATTAGAGGGGCCCAAATTAGGGCTAGGTGTACAAGTGTGACTGGTGATGTCTCTGGCTATCAAGTACCTACTACTGTGTTTCAAACTAATCATGAAAAGCTTTTCAATCTTCTTAAGTTATAACACTAAGCATTGAAGCCATTGATTTGATGCTAAGGTTCAATTACTTGGTGTCTTGCTATCACCGATCAAGTACCTAATTATGTTTCAAAACAGTTTTGAAGAGCTCTTCAAATGTCAATTTTCTTAAATTATATTTATACCACCGAGCATTGAAGCCATTGACCTCTCACCATCTATGACTCATGAATCAATAGTCAAGAGACATAATCATAGTCTACACTGTAGCGAGGTGTAAATGCACCCTGGAAAAAATAAAATTCTAAACTATGTTTATGCTATTTTTGCATTTAATGAGGTGCCGCAAGACTCCATGCTGTAGTTTTTGAGGTGATGTATATTGATGACCAATAATCAAATCGCATTTGGAACAATGTAAAAAATGCTGAATCTTATCACTTGACATTGTGCAATTTTGTAGGATGCAAGCAGGAAAGCCATGGAGTTATGTGATGAACAAAAGCCTGTAACGAATCTAATATATGGAGAGGTGTTTATTAAACTATATTTTTTAATCTTGTTTGTTGAGTTCTCATTTTTTTTTTATTACTCATAAAAAAAGAAGTCAACGTTTTTTCGGGGGTTTATAAGTAATTCTCTAGCCCAAAAATATTACTAACAATCTTAACAATTTTAGATGCGTGTTATCTATGACTAAATGTCATACCTATTTTTGTGAGTTTAGAATTTTCATGACAATCACCTATTTGTCTTGATAATCCGATGTGCCTTTGATCCTCTCATGATATAGTCCTTCAATTCATCTTCAGGATCTGGAATAGGTTCAAAACCTGTGCCTGTATCCCAACATTCTCTATCCATGAGAATGTTTTGCATCTTAAACTTCCATACATTGTAATTGGTTCAAATGCCAGCTGTTGCCTACAAGAATAAAAATCCATAAAAAAGGTGTATGTAAAAAACAGAAAAAAAGTACGTTAAACACGAAGTACATGATTTGAACTAAAACCGTGACAAAACAACACAATGGAGGGTAACAAAAGATGGAAATGGAAGGTACACAAAACTTCTATACAAACGTAAAATGAACTATCCAACAAAAGAAAATAGTAAAGAATGAAACAAATGAAAACAGAATGCGGAAGAAGCACAAACCCTGAGGGAGAGGACACCAGTCGTCACCTCAACGTATGCTCTAATCAAACACTCAGACACCAATGGAAAAAGACCATAAAGCAAGTGAACGTTAGAAATTATTACCATGAAAGGGAGCACCAAGTAATGAGGTAAGCTGCCCAAATGTGACAGAACAAGAAAAAAATGAAAATTAACAGATACCCCTTTTAAAAACTTTGCAAGATATTTTGATATAGAGCTTCGTTGGACATGAAACTTGGATTAATAGTCTTGTGTTATCTTAGTGCCTCATCCATATGATTATTGAAAAAGATGACTTTTGGGTTTCTAGAAAATGGCTAGCAAAGAAAATCACATCATCATGAGTGCCGACTTGCTACAACATCAATGCAACTAATAGAACTCAATTGCGGTAACAAACAAAAAAGGAAAATTGGCGTCGACCCAATTGCTCAGAAAATTGCTCTGATACTTGAACTCAATCACATATATTGATATCTGAGTTGCGACGGATTGCGATCCGCTGCAAAAATGATCCAGATCGCCAGCGATCCGGGACCAAAAATGTTGTCTCGGATCACAAAAGAATTTGCAAATTTTTTTCTCCTTGGGCCCAGGGATAGGTGCTGGTTGCAATCCAAATGAATAGCAGAAATACTGAAGCAGGTACAATCGAAATGAATAGCCAATGAATATATTTGCAAATCCAGATTTGCAAAAATGATTTGCTTCAGTATTCGATATTCATTTGGAAATCTGGATCTGGATCTGAAACCAGGCAACAGAATTGCTCTTTTGAAATCCTTTCACATGATACCCATATTGGCAGCTTTCGAAAAAACAAAAACAAACAAAATTTGTGATCCGGGAAACCCTAATGGGATTTCCCGGATCGAGTTCCGGATCACGTTCCGGCACGTTCCCGAACGGGATGTGCAACTTTGATTGATATCAATGAAGAACAACGACTAAAGCCTTACAAACAATAACTAAGCATAGACAATAGAGCCACGAAGAGCCCAAACAATACTTATTAGAAGAAAAGGAATACAATAATATACTTAATGACTAATGATAACCCTATATATACTATTTTAAGGCGCTTAGTGGAACCTTCTAGACATTAGGGAAAATTAGGGTACTTGGTTCAACATGCACTTATTGGTAACTGGCCCACTATCTAAAGAAAGGTATGCTAATTAGGGCAACTAGTAATTAGGGTTAGGGGTGGTCGAGCTCATAACACTCTACATTGCTCTAGGCAGCAAGCTTGTCAACAAAAATCTTTTGAATAAATTGTTGAAATTTTGAGGTCGACTAGAACTTGAACATTAAAACAGGCTATGTTAATATAGCATGATATCCTATTTTCATTAGTGGACTGACTGGCAATTGCAGGTGAGTTACATTGCTTTTGTAAGGCTATTGGATCGATATGCCCCATCAAACCCTGTTGAAAGTGGAGCAGTGCTGGAGAGCAATCATATTTCTGATCACACAAATTTCACATTTTATGATTTGGGTTGTGGTGCTGGTCGTCCTGTCTTTATGGCATGTATGCTGTGGACCAATTGTACAAAAGCATGTGGAATTGAAATTTTACCGAGTATTTCCTCTTTCCTATATGGCTGCAACTCATCTTATACATGGTTCTATAGTTTTTTTTTTGTGTTTTTCAGTTTTGGTTTATACTCTACCTTATTCAATATCATAACATGTTTGTTGCATAGGTGTGCATAGAATGAATCAGGATCTCCTCCAACTTTACAAGAAAGAGGTATACGTTCCATGCTGTTTTTAACTTGGATAGTAAACTCGTTTGCAGTTACTCTTGAGTAAAAGGTGCATGCTTCTAGGAAGCAAAACTTCAGCTTCCAATCATATAGTACTTGGATTTTACAATTTAGAGATTATCGCTTTCAAAATATCTTGTATGCAGATTTTACCCATGCTTCATCCTTTGAAACAAGTGCAGGAGCTTTCCTTCCTTTGCGATGACTTCCTTAGGGTAAGTGAAATTTTCTAGCCCTTTTCTAACTACTTAAGGTACTCCAGTAGCAGATGTCCCCCTCTTTAGATAAAAAGTTAATTTTTTTATGATATAAAGGATATGATGCCAAAGCAGAATCTTCTATAGGTTTCACTTTGAAAGTAGTTTCATATTGTCTATAGCTAAAATTCCTTATGTTAACCTTTTCTCAACATCCGATAAGCATTTTACAGGTGGACTGGTCAGATGCGGATATTGTATTCACAAATGCAACATGCTTTGATGACTCTTTATTTGCAAAACTCGAGGTAATGTCTGATGACTGATCCCACTTGCTAGCGTAATCATGCACATATGTTATTGTTCTAATATGTCATCATTAGTAATGGATAAAGCCAAAGCAAGAAACATCTTCAAGGTTAACTTTACTGTCAACTTGATTACAAGGATGGAGGCAATAAGCTATGCCATAACTTTTCATATGCCCCCAAGTCTTTACTTTGTCTGATTGGAGGAAACGGTTCATAGATTGAGTACTCTTAGTAGATTGATTTAGCCTATCTAACTTTATTTTTCATTGTGGGTGTTTTGATAAAATGTTAATGTTTTCTTTCTTGTGAGCAGCGGTCTCTTTCTGGATTCTCTAAGAAGCTAATTTTTTTTCCACAAGGCTTCAATTTTCAGGAGAAGGCGAGTAGGATCATGAAGGAGCATGCCATATTTATTTCCGTTACTAGATCCTTCAACAATTCTTCATGGGAGCTTTTGGAAGAGCAGGAGAGGCGTATGAGCTGGGCTTCCTCCATGGTTTATGTTTATAGAAAGAAAGCTGAACATCCTCAATGTGCTCTTTCAAACACTCCTCCAGAAGTACAAAAAGAAAGATAAGGCTCCTCACCTGCAAACGACAAATCTTCCATTCAGGGTCCAATCATAGAAAGAAATCCAAAGATCCAAAGTTTCCACCCCAAAGGCTTACAATTCTAAATTCAGATGGGAAACCCAATGGCTCCAGAGTCTCTAACACTGCCAGTAGTAGATTGAGTAATTAGTTTCATTTTCCAATGAGAACTGAAAGATACTATTGTATAGTATTAAATACTAGCTGCAATATATATACAAGTCTAAGTATGTAAATTTGAATTACCAGGCAACGAATTCAGCAAACTGCCATGTACAAAACACCTGACGAGCTGTAACTCAACAGCTTAACTACCATCACAATCAATGCATGGACAAACTGTTAGGTGCTGGTCCTACAATGTAGAGCAATCAAAACTCGTAAAACGTATGTACTTGTCTTTGCAACCAAAGAAGAAGATTGGGTGAAAAGTCAAGAACTTGTAAGCATTTTGTTAGAGACCTGGTGAAGGGAGATTGGATGTGCAAAAATTTCAAATTGAAAGTCACAATGTTAGCACAAAGTAGTAAAGTTCATATATCCACAAAATCTTGATTTTCTAGCTCCCTACACTCTTCTACCCAAGATTAGCATTGAATGGTTCAACCTCACAACTGATTTCTAATAGAAGTCTAGATATGCCGTCCAAATTAAGAAATAGCATTGACAAAAGAAACATGAGAAGTAGGATTTTACAGGAACATTTGTGAAGCCATCTTCTTCATCTGCCGCTGCTACTTTGTGAAGCACGTGTCCTTGTGCTTTAAAAGTAGACGACCCTGTGCCGACAGTCTCAGCTGTCCAGTGGAAAAGCTCTGTGAGTTTATGTCCCTCGCAACAAGTAAAACATGTGATTTGTCATGTCCGCCTTTTGAAGATTCGATGGGTTAATTGGTGGATGAACCTTGATTTGAGCCATTTTGTAAAGATCCGAAAGTCAAAAAGCAGGAATATCAGAAAAGGAATTAGGATACCTTAATAAAAATCATAACAAGCGATACACAAAACCCATGCTCAGCATAGGTTTTCTTTCGACTCATTCTGAACATGAAAAACTCTCTTGACTTATGTTGAACATAGGTCCTCTCAACTTATGCTCAACATGTGTTTTCTATACCTATGCTCAACATAGATTTTCTCGACTTATGTTGAGCATAGGTTTTCTCTTAACTTATGCTCAACATAGGTCTTCTTTAAGTTTATGCTCAACATGGTTCCTCTCTCGAGGCCATGGCGCATTATAGGACTGGCCCTTGGAAACATTCACTTCTAAACAAGAGAAAATAGGCTTTGACGAGGAAAGCAAGGCCAAAACAAATGCTTTTGGGAGCCATCTCCACCACTGGCCATGCTTGAGATGTTAAAAGGCCAGGATCGTGGATCTTAAATGGCCAGGACTGCTTTCAAGTGTTCGAGTTTGAAGATGTTAACAAGGCCGAAACCAATGTCGTTGGGGGCCATGTCCACTATTGGACCTGATATTAATAAGTGACCTAACTTTTATCCTAATCCTAACCTTTGCCCTAAATCTTTTAGACTATTTTAGAAAGAATTTTCCTATTTGGAATATTGTGTCCTTTTGTCTTGAAATCTTCGAGTTTGCTCTGTTCTTTTCTGGCCTTTATATTCTATGCATACTGGCATACCTCCAGTCTTTGAAACCTATGATGGGCATCACTTTCTATGCCTAGCATAGAATTAAATCTGAAAGTTTTTTTTTTTGTTTTGTTATTCTATTTTAGCATGTGCTGACTATAGACGTAATATTCTAGTTATTTAGATCTTTTATGTGAGTTATTTTGTAACTAGTTTATGCAATGGAAAGCTCATCTTTCTTAATTCCTCCTACTGCAACTTACTACGACACAATTTCTACCAGTTCTTTATCCAACATTAAAGTTGCAATTGTGTACCATGAAGTGACTCCAGGTTCTAATTAGGTCAATGAATTTTGTATGAGTTCATCATCTTTGTGTCTCATAAGCTCTTGAACAGTATACCATTCTTCTCAGTTGAGATTCATAGTAGTTCAGAATCAAGCAAGTGCTTATATACTGATTCTAGTCAGTCTACATCCCACATCAAGGAACTCATTTTTTGATTAGGTCAAGGTAGACATGAAGATCCATTAGATCCAACGTTGTGAAATAAAAAAGATCCATATTTTCGAAGTAGAAGAAATTTATGAAAGCTCAGAGCCTTCCAATAAAATTAAGGAAAAAGATGTGATAGAGATGCGAGAAGCACAAGTAACAAGTATAGATTCAATACTACCACCTTTAAATGCTAATGTCGCAAGTGTTGAAAGAAAGAAATGATGCTAGAAAGATACTTCTTCTGATGCATGACTACGTCTATCAAATTCAAACAAAACTATTGTGACAATCACCACATTTGATTGTAATTGGTTCTAACTTTGAAATCATCAAAATCGGTTAAATTGATTTTGTAGACAAACAATAGCAAAGTAATATTGCTATATCAAATACTTTGATAGTTTAGAAAAATCTGTAAGAGAACATAATCAGATTCCAATAGAACAAAGATGTATGATTGATTCGGTAAGTATATGCATAAATCAGATGAATAGTGAGCACAAAACAATAGCAGATGCAACCGCGCGTACTTGAAACTAACTTTGAGTAACTGATCTGACTCTGTCTGATGTACTTCCACTAATTAGCAGTAGGCGCTAATAGCAATACACTTAGAAGTTTAGAAACATTATCAAACTAGAAAATGATTAACTATTTATACTAGCGAGGAATGACATTTAGGCTTATCCAAAATTATAGTTAGGGTAGTTGTTTGGTCGTAGGTCGCAATTGGCACGTAGCCATAATGCGTTGTCATTGATCCAAGTAAGTTGCATAATAATTACTTGTTAATAATAGTTAGGGCAAGTCGTTAGCTTCAAAACAAGTGTTAACATGTTCTATTAACATTTGATAGTTCGAATATCTTTGATACTCTTTATCATTGTCGATCTCGATTGTTAGCCATTCTCGTGTATTTTTGCAGACTGTGTAGAAACATGAGTAAAACTACAGAAACTAGATAACTGAATGGATTTAGATTAAAGATCGATTTTGAGGATAATAATCCAACACGCTCACTTAATTTAAATCCATGAGAGCCTTGACCTTTAAACTTAGCATTGCATAAATTTTTTTTGTGCATCTAAGCTTAGACGCGAACATAAGTTTCGATTGCATCAACCACGAACTTAGTGAATATATCTGATGTAATGTCTTGTGTTCGACAATACTCCAAGCTTATCTCTTTGTTGAGAACTTTCCTTCTGACATAGTGATACTTGATTTCAATGTGCTTTTTCTTGGAATGAAACTTGGGGTTGGCCGATGAAGCACATAATCTGTATACAACATTATGGGCATTCAGAACGCTTAAAAAAGTAGTACAAATCAAACACCCTTTCAACTGGTTTATGGTCAAGATGCTGTCATGCCGATTGAATTTTTAATTCCATCTTTACGCATAGCGACAACAGAACGGTCAAATGATGATAAGTCTTTAGAACTACGTCATGAATGTTGCACAAATTACGTGAAACACGATTGATGGCAGTTCATGCGTTAGCAGCAGAGAAAGCCCGCCGCAAGGCATGGCACGATCGTCGATTGCACAAACAGGATCTAAAAACAAGAAATCTCGCACTGATGTACAAAACCAAGCTGATCAAGGGAAAACTGAAGTTTACCGATGAAGGCCCGTATAAAGTGAAAGAAATCATGAACTATGGCGCATTAATTCTTGAGCACTTGGACGGAAAACGATTCGATACTCCTGTGAATGGCAACCGATTACGCAAGTTTTGGCAGCCTGCTCCGCCAGTTCAGCAAGCATGATCTAAATGATTTTTTGTTTTTAATTGTTTTTCAATTTTTTGTTTTCAATATTTAATTGTTAAGTTTTGTTTGGAAAAGACAGAAAAAAAAATTTTTTAAAAATGAGAAAAGACTGATAAGCAAAAGTCAGAAAAGTCATCAGAATGGAAAAAGAGGAAGGAAAGTATTTTTGATGGAAAATGACGTATAAAATCACTGTTTCGATCATAAGTTGCCTATACAGTATTGGAAACCTTCGCTGAGCTTTCATATTGTACATCCACTTCAGATATATCTATATTGAGTTGGGCGAAGGTTATTTTTCAGAAAAAGTCCCTTTTTTGAGTTGGGCGAATGATCAGCAATATGCCATTTTGGGAACCTTCGCCAAGCACGTTACTCTCCTTAGGAACCTTTGTTGACATGCTAGATGGTCTTAAAATGTCAAAATTAGGTTGGCCATAGTTTCAGATTTTGAAAATTTGCATTTATGACAGTACTTGGACAAAGGACCCTCTTGGGCGAAGATTCATCCTTCGCCAACCCTGGAAAACGTTTGCCGGATGACTTCAGACACTCAGAAACCTTCGTCGAGATTTTTTTAGCCTACTTTCATAGTACATGCACTTGTTCCACGCCAACCAAGGACAGTACCATCTGCTGCTACCACCTCCACAACAGTAGATTCTGGTAATGCTCTCGGTTTGGTCTCAAGCCTTGCGCAAGTGATCCAGTCTATGCTGGATAAGAAAATAGAAATGGAGCAGCGAATCTCAGATATGGGATCGGAGAATGCTCTCATCAGCTAGAAAATTATTTAGTTGGACAGAGAGTTGAAGATCGCCAAGCAGCATGAATAAAAATCCAAAGCTGAGAAGAAGACGACACAACAACTGGTTGATCGCCTGGAAGAATATGTTAGTTCACTGCAAAATGCCCTGACAACCGCTCAAGATCAGATGGACAAGGTCGTGCAGGATGCAAAGCAATAAGTGCAGCTGCTACAGGGTCAACTGTAGATGGCAGAGCAAGATCGCACATGTCTCCAAGGTGAATTGGATGCGACCACCTTGAGCGTGATGCCTATCTCCAGACACAAATACCTGATCATTCGGTAACTCCGACGAAGATCGCGAATTTGTTCAAAAAAGTTGAAACTTACAAAGTGGTGCTTCAAGGATTCCAAGGCCGCTTTGACAAATTCAAAGGTGCAGCTTCAACTGAGTTGGCAAAGGCTAAAGCAATCATTAGTGCCTACGAAAAAGCTGTCGCTCAAGTGTGGGAAGCTGGATCTCAAATCCCAGTTCCGGTCATGCCGCAATTCTCCCCTCTGCACCAAGCTGAAGCACCAATGGATACAGGGTTGGATTCGGGCATGTACCAGGGTGGAACCCTAGAAATTGAAGATCAAAAGCCAATTCCACAGGCAGTGCAACCGGATCGAGGACCAGATCCAGAGTTTTTTAGCGCAACATCCTCATGAGTCATCGCGTGGTGGTTGGGTCCTTCAGTTTAAAACCTCTAAAATAGAGGCCAACAAGGAATTGGATAAAATACCCGCATTGGGAGAGTAGCCAGCTTGGAGGGTTACCATTTTTGAGAAAACTCCAGAATATATTAGGAGTTATGTGGCCAGAAATCGGCCTACTACAAGTATTTCAATCTAAATTGAGTTTTGGATTACAAAAATCCTCATTCTACACTTGAAAATGCGTGATTTTGACAAAAAAGAACACTCTAGCACACTCTAGAATTGGTGACACCTCCAAATCACTCACTAGACATGCCTTCTTTTCCATTAAGAGCCCGACACCATGTTAAAAGAAATAGATCACAAAGATCCATTTATGTTCTTTGACCTTTGGTTTAATTAAGAAGAACATCTAGCATCATCACAAATGCATCTGCTATACATAGAAGATATAAACTCAATAAGAACTTGTCAAAAACACTTATGTAAGTTAATTTACTGTTCCAGTCCATACAACAACAGTACTCACACATGGAAAATCACACACATAAGGAAAATGGCATTCTATACAACAAGAATCCACTATACCATCACAAATATGCAAATAATAGATGTAGAACCCAAGAGATATCTTCCATAAGAATGAATGAGAAAAATTCCTCCGACGCTTGTAGCTTTTTTATAATAGCCTATTGTCCTATTTGGATGTTCTTGCACAAACTTATCTACTTATAAAAGTTTCTAGATCTTTACCAAAACCTAGATCTAACATGACTAGATTCAATGCATCTCTACTAACCAATTAGAATAGGTCCAAATTCGACCTTATCAACTTGCCTAAGTTTCCAAAAATAGTAAATCCACTATTCTTAGGCCTTATTAGCTTTATAAATTCTATCTCTAAGTTGAAAATGCATGTTGGCCTCAAATTGCCAAATAAACTTAACTTGACTAAACTAAACTAGTTGATATTCTTCACACGTCCTGCATATAGGATTCGACATAATCCTAGACGTGGATACACGGTACTCTAGTGCTTGAGATTATTGCTTACGTCACGTCATTCCAGATGAGGCCATTAAGGTAATTAATAACCTTGTGAGGCCAAGACACACTGTTATTGGAATTAGTACATGGTTCAGGACAGTCAATGTATGTCTAGAGTATCAATAGCAATGGAATTTGTAATTTGAGGAGTTTATGCCTTGCATGACTGCATGCACAGTGGGGACTTGAGCCTATATAGCTCTTAGAAATTTGTCCTACTCCATCATTCTATTGGTGATTCATTGTCAGGTCCTCTCACTCTACTCTTACTTCCTACTACTTGTCTCGGGGGTGAAGCTGCTGGAGATTGATTGGTTGCTTCTGCTTGGTTGGGTGGTTTGCTCCACAGTATGTTATCTTGTGTTTTGACTTCTAAGCATGATCATCATGTGTAGAGTATCAATAGCAATGGAGTTTCTCATTTGGAGAGTTTATGCCTTGCATGACTACATGCATAGTGGGGACTTGAGCTTATATAGCTCTTGGAAACTCGCCCTACTCCATCATTCTATTGGTGATTCATTGCCATGTCCTCTCACTCTACTCTTGCTTTCTATTCCTTGGCTCGGCTGGAGATTGATCAGTTGCTTCTACTTGGTTGAGTGGTTTGCTCCACAATGTGTTTTCTTTATTGTGTTTCGACTTCCAAGCAGGATCTTAAGAAGCTTTTCCTTACAATCGACGTATTCAGACCTTCGATAGAAATAGTCGAATCAAAAATATGAGTCTTTGATAGTTCAATTGTATGAGCTTTGCCCTTCCCTTTGAGGTCGATAAACTGATCCTCGATAAAGACGATATCTCGACTGGTGAATATCTTTGATTCAATATGATCATATAGCTTATAATTGATCTAAAGTAGTATAACCGATGAAAATGTATTTGATATTGTGGGAGTCCAGCTTTTTCCTGATCTCTTGCGGTATCTGCGCATAGGCAATACATCCAAAAACTCTGAGGTTCGATAGTGAAGATTTGGAACTTGTCCAAAATTCATAAGGTGTTTCGTTTGAGAGATCTGTAGTCGAGTATATGTTCTAAATATAGGCTGTAGTGGAAACAACTTCAGCTGAAATT
Source organism: Diphasiastrum complanatum (assembly GCA_029204225.1). Taxonomy (NCBI): domain Eukaryota; kingdom Viridiplantae; phylum Streptophyta; class Lycopodiopsida; order Lycopodiales; family Lycopodiaceae; genus Diphasiastrum; species Diphasiastrum complanatum. The sequence continues at coordinate 36,229,418 of CM055105.1, read as the reverse complement.
TTTTTTTGGTTTTGTCACATGAGCAAGCATTCACTTTGTCACTTCGACTAAGGTTCGATTCTTTCTCTCAGCGAGTCCATTCGATTGGGGCGAATAAGAAGAAATAAATTGTTGTTCAATGCCTTTGCTAAGGCAATACTCTTAGAATTCGGTTGAGATATATTATCCCCCGGTGTCTGACCTCAGTGCTTTAATTTTTTTATTAGTTTCAATTTCTTCACGTTCCTTGAATTGTCTGAAGAGGTTGAAAGCATCCAATTTTTGTTTAATGAAATAAACAGCTATTCTTCTCAAAATTTTGTCGATAAAAGTAATAAAGTACTTTGCACCAAGCAATGACAAATGTTTGCACAAGGCCACATATATCAGAATGAACAACATCTAGAACATCTTCTATTGCATACTACATGTCGTTGACAAGTATCAATAAACTGGCCTACCACCTTCCAAATAACGGTTAGGCCCAATATTGGTCTCATATACTAACAAACTCAAGATATGCTCTCAAGTATATCAAAAGTCATCAAAAGAATATTGTTCAGATTAATTTCCTATTAATGTGGCCACCTGGCTAATCCAAGTAGCCAGTTACGGGACGAATGGCCGACCGATATATCGATTGCAGGTCAAGTTTCGATTACGACTGAATACAGTAAACTAATTAACGGTACAATAATCACAATATCACATTAAAGCTTACATAAATGAATCAGATTTAAACTGATTCTAACTCTCTCTCCCTTAAGCTCAAATGTGATAAGAGTGTAAAACAATAATATGTAGCAATGTTTGGAGTATCCAAAAGATGCTATGCATGATCCTGCTACTTTGTACTTGACTCACACTCAAGCACACCAACAAACCACCAGGTTTGACACACAAAGTATCATGCACACGCAATACATAGAGTCTATCACATTCTCCATCTGACTTGAACACAAGTGGACCACATGAGCTACATAGCTCAAACTAAGAAAATCCCACTGCCACTATGAGACTTAAATCCTCCATCTAGCTAGGCTAACATCCTATCAGACACTTACAAGCACAAACCTATAAAATTGACATCAATGAGCAATTGAGCCTCAATATGAGAAAATTTTACTGCTACCATAAGATTGTACCTTCACCAGATGGACAACTAGTAGACAAATCAACAAGTCTCTGAGCATACCAAATGATTACTTTGTTTCCATGTAGCAAATGCATAAACACATACAATTCTGACTCAGATCTAGACTCACGTGACAAGGTAACATGCAAGCACACACACGCACTCATGCAAACCAACACGAATGATAAGCACCAAATAAATAACCAAGACCTATCCAAAAATGGCATCATGTGGTACCAACACATGTGCCACCTATAGATCCACTCTACACCATTGGGTCACCAAATCAGATTCTCAATCATAGCCCGCACTTGTAACCAAGAGGCCTCACATCAAAGCATATCAAATAGATGTCGCCATACACCATCCAAAGATCTCCCACAATTTAATGAGCGCTCCAAGTCTCACCCCTGATGTGTATCATATCTAGCCAATCGTAACAGCTAATGCCCATTCATTTTCCATGCTCCAAGCACAAGAGTCTACCAATGACTCAATGAATGAATGTACACAAACCTCGTCATAGGCTATATCTGGATAGCTCGCCCATCTCTCTAAAATACCGATGACGATTTTCCAATCCTGCATCCAAGCAAATTTATCTTTCCTATGCTTGTTGTTGCCAACTCTGATTTGACCAATATATAGGCTTCCCACCAAAAAAACTTGTCTCACCAACAAATCCATCATAATTTCCAAACCAAAGCAAATGCAAATTAGATCCACCATCGTGATGATCAACTCACCCACGATCCATAGCATATCATGTAGGACAGCTCCATTAGAATCTTGTACCTTGTACCATTTGATCCCCATCAAGTATCCATTATCCACTGATATCTCTCCAAGAATCTGTCCACATGTTGTGCAACTAGACTCTAACTGGATCCAACCAAACAAGTTACATCTTGCTTGCTGAAGAATGATGGATAAAAAATAACAACATTTGACGCCAAACTAGAGATCACCAACTTTTGAGTACTCACCAAAGTATCAACTATCACTCCCTGAATAACCATCTCCATTTCTATTGGCTCACGGCCGTAGGCAAGCTGGATTCACACCACCTCGTGATGCATCCCTACCCTCAGAACATCTACTATCATGAAGTACACTTCATGCCACCTACCTACCTCCAAGTAGGCCCACGACCTTTCCCAGGTCACCACACAATAATTAATGCATCAGTTGAAGATCATCGTCCATCCAATGATGTATCATACATAAGCATTCGTAGCATCTCCCTGAGTACCACCCTAATGGACTCGTCATCCACTCATTGAGCTCACCTGATATCTCCAATCTTGATCACCATCCTGCTATCCAAGCCGTCGCCAAAGCATCACCTGCCTCTCCTGGCTCCTAGAATCTTTTGTTCTTCTAGCATTGTTTTGCGTTGCATGCATTCGATTGCTTGTTGTGTTGTCTGTGATTCGTATTAGCTCGTCTAGATCCTGCAATTTTCCGCACATCATAGCGCACACTTCCACCCACAAATTCCTGTTGAAAAAAACTAAAATTTAGGAAAATGTATTCTAACTTAAAAAAAACTCAACTATTTGACTTATTGGCTCTTGGGATTATATACAAGCTTCACATATGGGAACAATACCCACATGTTTGAAATCACATTATGCACATAAATTTGGCCTGATCAACCTATATTTTGCCATATTTCTCACAGTTCCAAAATAGTATTTGTGTTGCATGAATACCAAAGAATTACAAAACATGAAAATTTAACTATTTTTCAAAGATATTTTAGCCAACCTATCTACAAATGCCATGATGTTCTGTAATCGATTGTTAGACTAGATTAATATGTAAATTAGGCTTTGCTAGAAAATTGTAAGTTGACAATTCTATGAAATGTCTAAAGTAAAGTTCTTATGCAATGATATACAATAGACACTTATTGCATCTAGGTTTGATTAAGCTGCAAGCTTGAGGCTAGAGCACATGGATTTGTTCTAACTTTTTATGTTTGTTAAAAATAGAATAAATTTGTTTTAACTTTCATGTTTGTTAGAAATAGCTCCAGGACAGAGCTTCAATATGTGTCATTGGATGTTTTACCACAAAGAAAATAATACACATAGTTTCGCAAACTAGCCATAATCGACGTCACATCTCTAAGTAAACGTCAAGCTAGTGTAGTGAAGATTAGGTCCGACATATGTTATTGTTGGTTATGTTCTACTCAAAATGTTAGCAATAATAGACAAAATGCAATTTTGAAATTTTGATTGTTTCACATGTGATTAGGGTTTTGAACCACACAAGTCAATGAGTTCTCTTTGATGGACGTGCATGTTTCACTTTATCCCACAACAACAGCGCACTATTAATTGATAGCTTTTATATATTTATATCTATATACATATACTGAAAGCTTTCTCAATATATGAGTTAGTGCGACCTTCAAAATGAAAAGCCTGAGAACCTAAGGTTTTGAAAAAGTTAGGGTTTAGGGGAGGAGAAATAGCCTGCAGACAAATCTATCTCTGTGAGATTTGATAGCTGACCAGTGGCCATTGTCTTGAGAATAGTCCCAGATCATCACTTTGCTTGTGATTGGCCAAAAAAACTCATTTTGTTGAGCTTGAAATTGTACATAGATTTTCATCTCCGGGCAGTATCTAATTTTCAATCTCCTCCATGAAAATATTATTTTCTGAACTGTTCCGGAACTCCATTCCATTGGCGTTGCAAAACGCAGTGCAACTATGATCAATGATTTTTCCTTCTCAAAATAATAAAAAACCTCGTGTCAGCTCGAGTTTGAGACAATTTGGCATGATAAATGTGAAAGCTACTGGAATAGTCATATCACCATTCATTCAAGTTGCTGTGAAAGGATGTACCTAAAGTGTTTCCGTCATTGAGTGCTTAAGACTTAGTTTGACCAAGGTCATAGTGCTGCTGACACCGAAAATGGGCTGAATAGACACGAACAAATACCAACATCAATCTCAGCATACAGCTGATTCAGGAAACCTTGTAACTAGAAGCTTTACCTTGTCTAGATGTAGTGCGGCATAGGCCTATTTGTTTCACTTGTTACAGCTGCAACAACCCTTCTTGAGAAATTGTAGCTCAACCAAAAGCCACTTCAAGCAATGAGCTTGTAAAATTCCTAAAAGAACAAATCTTTTAAGCGACAACATTTTGGCATAGTCTGATGCTTCTGAATCTGAAATCAAGATAATTACAAATCCTCATTCATTTGCGGATGTCTCCTGAGGGTTATCATTCAATCCTTCAGAAATTTGCAGTATCCCAATCGTTTGGAAGGATCAACGGAGTGAGAGTAGGAGGCACTTTTCACCAGATCTTCCAAAAGTGCCGTGACACCCAAAAGTTGACATAGTAATGGCTATGCATGACGGTTGAGTCAGAAGATTTCACACACAGTAGCTAGCACAAAGGAAATGCTAACTGGTTGATGTATCTCTGGGAGTATGGGCTAACGTATCTGCAGAAATATGAGAAGATATCATTCTAAAGTGGAGAGAGAAAGTAAATACTGCAAAAATTATTATAAGATCAGATTATAGACAATTCTAGATATTCAAGAAGTCCGGTTAGGAATGCCACTAAAGTTTCTATATTCAATACGAAGAACAATTGCCCTAACCATCATCTGTCATGCTCTTAGTATTCAGGCCCAGTTGTTATTTTTCTCAAGATAACCCAAAAGGTTATAATAAAGATCAAGAAGGTTGGACTATAAAGCTACAGTGCATAATGAATCAGACAACAATAGAAATTCCTTATGGACACCACCCTGCACATTCCGTTGGAAGCATCCTACTACTTGTCAGAATGTAAGCTATCAGATGATATATACTTGTTGTTCGCTCTCTTTTTATATGGAGGAGGCTCTCCTGGTTTATATCCACCAATGATTCTTTTTGGGGTTAGCTCAGGGAGTGACCTTTGGCTTTTTGTTCCCTTGACAATCTTCATTCCTTTAACACTGGTATCCTGCAGTTGACATCATGGCACTCAAAAACACAGCTTGCAACAGCGATATGACTGCAATCTGCATCTCTATGCCTCCCTCCAAATCTAAAATATGAAGAAAAATTCTGTTCCAGCCTTGTAATTTCACTTGGACTGACTTGCCATTATTGATTTGCAATATCCGGTCATTCCATCTGACAGCTTTTTACTAACAGCTCAAAAGAAATTAATTACAACTGAAGTATTCAAGAGAGTAGCTCCTCGTATGCACAAAGAGAACTTGAGAAAATAAAAAGTATGAGATCAGCTTCATTAGCCTGGTGCTTGTAAAATCATAGATCCAAAATTGAATGTGAAGAAGTACATTGAACATTCTTCAGTGCATGCTTGATGGATATAACAAGAGCTCTTTTTATATCCAAGACTTATAATAGAGTAGTACAATACTTAACTCGGTGATTACAATTACAATGTACCTAAGAGTTAAGAAGACTTCCACAAAAGATCAAGAATAAATAAGTAGATTAGAATAGACTACCAAAATCTCAATCTCCAACTCAGATATTGGAACGATCAGATAATAAACTCTAACTTCAAAACCACGGAGATCATGTGCAAGAAAGGGGTTGATCTTGGCCTACCCAAGTCCTTTACTGAGAGTGGTAAGATTTGTGAGGCTTGTACTCTCTCAAAGACACACAAGCTTGCTTTTTCAAGGTCCTTCTCTAGATCTCACTCTGGAAATTGTTCATTCGGACGTGCATAGTTTTTCTCAAGAATCAAATGGTGGATCCATTTTCTAGTTCATCTCTGATTGACAAACTCGATGGAGAGAACTACTATCTCTAGAAGTTCAAGATGAAAGTCGTACTACTTGCCAAAAGACATCGTTGATGGCACAGAGGTCAAGCCTGCGATCGATGCAACCAGCATCACCAAATGGAGACAGAGGGATGGCAAGGCATTTGCCTTGATTACTCTGAACACTAAAGACTCTCAAATCAGCCATATTCAAACCGCTAAGGATGCTTGGGACATCCTAGCAACCCTCTATGATATCAGGGATGTTACATCCAAGTTACATTTGAGGAAGAAATTCTTTACATTAAGAATGTCTGATGCAGATAGTATTTCGAGCCCGGGGAGGTGCAACTTGATTGGACGACAATAGATGAGGTCGGCCTTTGGAGTGGGTAAAGGACTACCCACATGGCACCTCATATGTGAGAACAACTCAGACCAATATGAGCCTCAGGTCTATATACATATGCTCCTTCTGGAGCTCATTCTAACACGAAGCAAATTGGAGAGCTGAAGATTTTTGGAGACTTCACTTACAAGCTTGTGCAGATCTTCCATTTGCATGCATTTCTTTGAGTTCAATACTTTGATTATCATTTGTATTTTGCTCTTTGCTCTTTGTCCGTACAGTAGCCTGTACTTCAGACATGTAAAGCTATTCTGGTCATTAAACACTTGTTTTATTATTCTTCTTGCTAATTTACATTGTGTCAATACTAGTTTTCAAATTGGATGGAGATGAAGGTAGCAATGCATCCAATCTCTCTTGTGGATTGATTAGATCTAATTAAGGTCCAAAAGTTTTAGTTCTTCAAGGTGAGAACATTGATCCCACAAGTTTAAGTGCTTGATTGCAGCTGCACTGCCATGGCATCTGTCTGTTAGAGATCTTACTCATTGGCGACCAGGTTAAAGACGTTTTTGATCTAGTAGAATGCAAGCCACAGAATGAGAAATAGTGATAGATAATAAGGTCATGCAGCTTTTAAAAGTACACTGCAGAAAACCTTCACGACATGGGCTGGGAAATAGAAAGCACAATTTCCAAACCTCCTAGCATACTCTTAAAAATCAGAAATAGTAGTGCTTATTCAATGTTAAAAAAATATCAAAATGAATACCATTAATCTTGATATTTTGAAAAAATGACCACTTTGCGACAAATTTGCCAGAAGATAATGGTTTTGAAATATTCTAGAAGTAGTTAACAACCTCGGGCATTTGTGTGTATGAATTCAATATTTCATTCATCAGCAGATGCTTGTCCATACAAAATTAAAATGTTTCTGCACTCTCCTTCTAGGCTTTAGAAGATTTAAGTCGGCAATCAAAGCACGAGTGAGGATTCTTTACCTTAGGACTTGATAAGCGTGGAGGACGCTGATGATTGGCAGCATGATACATGGACATCTTGGATTTTGGAGAAAGCATGGAAAAACTATAATTGCTTTTGATGGGAGGCAGTGTATGGACACAATCTGCAGCTCCATCATCCAAATCTCTATGAGTTCCTCCAGTGTCCATAGGAAACATTGACTTTGCAGACCCCACAGATGGTAATGTGGCCGGACTGTTTATGTCTCCAAAATGAGATAGAGGAGTAGATCCTCCTGTTTCTTTACCTTCCTGCAAAAAAAAAGATGTGTTAAGGACACTTGCAAGTTCTTGCATTGATCATGTTGTTATTGACTTTATTTGTGGTCTGATTATGGCTGGAAAGTGTGGTGTACTAAGCCTCTTTTTCTAGTGACAAAGCTTAAGGGCTATACAAGGTTGTTCTTGCCTGTTCTCAATTTCCATATACTCTACTATGACCATTCTAAATGAGCAAAATATAGCCAATGAGAGTAGAACAGCGAGATAACTCTAAAAACTTATTGTTTGACATATGGACATGGGCCATGATTCCTAGCGGATTATCTTTTATATTCGCAAACTAGAATGTCATTAACTACTGGTGAAAGCAGGTTTTGGTAAGTCATGAGAAATTTGTACCACACATGCAGATTCAAGTAAAGCAATTTCAATTCTTCCCACACCAGTTAAACTATCAAGCACAACCATAGATTACAGATTGGGACTTTCCCTTGATAATCAATGAGCATTCGAACCAGTTGCTCATTTCGACATGCCTACAATGAGATCGAAAGGATAATAACTTGTAGACAGGAAATGATTACAGTGAGTTACATACACTAGGTAGGTGTAATTTGTTGTTGAAACCAGTTTAGTATTTATATTTTGCAATCACTTGCCTAGTTACTGAAGCCCGCCAAATTTTGGAGATCCAAAGACTTGAATCGAGAACATACCTCTCTTCCCTTCACGTTGTAGCTGACAATTGGAAATTGTGAGATGCTAGCCATTGATAGCGGTGTGCTAGTAGCACTTGGGTTTCCAAGTCCGCTGGTCTTCTCCAGCACATTCATCTTCACGAGATCGTCCTCACTGTGTTTGGGAAGAACAACGTCCTGCAATCCTATCCTGAGAATGCAATACTCAAAAATTAGCATACCCAAAGACTTTCCTTCATAGCCTTTAGGAAATTATGAAAATTATGGCTAAATGAAGAGAGATCACTCTAGTTCTAAACTAAAGATCATTTGGTTGTAGAATTAAATGGCATTTGTTCTACCCTATACACTAAATATAAATTGCATTTCTAACATCCCTTCTCAACGTGTATCTAGTCTCTTGGAATAAATGTAAAACCACCATGTCCATTTGCTCCAAGTTGTCGAAGTTGTTGTTGGTTCCTCAACCATGATATTATCTTTCTTCACAAATATTTCTTGTAGGCTAATGTACTCCATGTGCAAATCTGGATCTGAATTACAACTCAACAACTTTGCAAAATTTTCTTTGCCACAAACACAATAGCAATAGTCATACTATGGGCGTAAGCGAGCGTAGTGATGTGCGGAAAAATTGCAGGAACTAGTCAAGCTAACACGAATCATAGACAACACAACAATCAATCAAATGCATGCAACGCAAAACAATACTGGAAGAACATAATATCCTTTGTATTTCTTTTCCTTAGAGTGAGTTGACAATGTGGCGCCAAGAGAACAACACCCTGAAGCTCCTGTTACACTTCTCCTTTTCTTCTATTGTATCTCTCTCTCTCATCTCGCGTTTCTAATCTCTTTTCTCATACATATATTCCACCAAGGGAATTAAAAGATGATTTAGCTAATCATTACAAGAAAAGTTTTTTATTAAAATACCAGCTAACTACATTTTAACTCTTGTAATGTTGCCTACGGCTGATCGTGACATTTTGCGTCTCACGACTGCCAAGTTTCGAATTTGATAATTCAAATTACTCGACAATTCATTGTTTGATAGTTCCGTCTGCCATTCAACTGTTCGTCGACAGTCGTGTGACTATGTCGTTGGGTCCAGCTGTAGGTGTCGATTGATTGTCTCGAACTATCTGTGTTTCAGGGGATGTATTGAAAAAGGTTGGTTGAGTTCACCATTTCCAACACTCCCTCTTGAACGATACAGCCTTCTTTATCCGATTCCAATTGACCTTCTGTGTTTTGTGAATAGTGGCTTGCCTAATGGTTTGGTCAAGAGATCCGCGATCATGTCTTCAGATTTCACGAATTCGACATGGAGTTCTCCTTTCGAGATCAGATCTCGAATGTGATGATACTTCAAAGGTGTATGCTTAGTCTTTGAATGAAACACCGGATCTTGGGCTAGGTAAATAGCACTCTATGAATCCATTTTCATGATGGAGGTATGCCAATCCCATTCAATTTCATCTTCAACTGTATTACCTCATTCGCCACTTTCGAAGCTGCTATGTATTTAGCTTCGCATGAAGACTGAGCTATTAGTGTTTGCTTCTTGCAGGTCCAGTTGGTCGCAGCTCCACACAATATTGAACATCCATCGGTTATTGACTTGATGTCATCCTTACAGCTAGCCCAACTCGAATCGTTGTAGTGTTGTAGGATGAAATCATGTTTGCTTTCGTAGATCAACCCAAAACTGTAGGTGCCCTTCGGATATTCCAGGATTTGCTTCACCATGTGCCAGTGTTGCATTCCAGGATTGGAGGAAATTGACTGAGTGCATAGATAGAGAATGCTAAATTGGGTCTCATACAAACTGTGAGGTACATAAGGCTCCCAATCAGATTTTGATATGGAATCCTTTGCATTTTTTGTCTTTCCTCATCCGTGCTTGGGCTATTTTGCTTCGACAATCTGGCTCCAACAATCATTGGTGTTGCCTTCTCGTTGCAATCGATCATCCCATATTGCTTCAAGACCTTTTCAGCATAATCAGACTGGTTCAGATGCATGATTCCTTTCTTCCTGTCTCTTTCGATCTGCAACCCCAAGCATTTTGTTGCTTCTCCTAGATCTGTGATTTCGTAATTCGCAAATATGTGATTCTTTGTTTCATTGATTGATGTCAGACAGTTCCCTATCATCAAAGAATTGTCTACAAATATTGTCAAAATCACAAACTTCCTTCTATTTTTTAATGTAGACATTACAGTCAGGTTGTGTCGGACAGAAGCCCAGAGACTTAAGAAGACTATCGAGCTTCTTATTCCAAGCTCGTGAGGCCTGTTTCAAAACGTAGATTCACCTGTGCAACCGACAGGCATAATCTAGATTATTCGGGTCTTCATAACCTTCAGGCTGTCTAATAAAAAAATTTTCATCCAAGTCTTCGTGGAGGAAGGCTATCTTAACATCTATTTGATCTATCTCCAAATTATACTTTGTAGCATAAGCAAGGAGTAATCGGATGCCCGACATCTTGACCATCGGGGAGTATGTATCGAAGTAGTCGATACCATACCTCTGAGTGTAGCCTTTTGGAACAAGTCGAGCCTTATATTTTCTGACACTGCCATCTGACCTCATCTTCTTCTTGTATACCCATTTGTAGTCGACTTTCTTCTTTCCTTCGGGTAGTGGTTCGAGTGTCCATGCCTGATTTTGCTTCATTGATTTGATTTCTTCCGACATGGCCTATCTCCAAAATTTGCCCTTAGGATTCTGGATTGCTTCCAGATATGTTGTTGGTTCCTCAGTGAAACCACAAAATTCGAAGTCTATGACTTCGCTCGACTAAAAACTATCGATGAATCTAATGGGAAGTCTTCGTATTCTTGTCGACCTTCTCTGGTTGCTACTTCGACCTTTGTGTTTCTTCTTCAAGTTCTCTGACAAGCTGACCTTCTATCTCCAGCTCAGGAGTTTGTGGTTCGACATTCCGATTCGATGTTTGGCCTTGAACTCCCTCTTCAATTGGCAATATCGAGAAGACTTCATGGCCATTCGATTCTTTTAATCCTAGAAATGTCGATTCGTCGAACTTCACATCCCCGCTCATTACCACCTTTTTTGTCGTTGGATTGTAGAGTCGATAGACATGTGAACCGTTTGAATATCCAACCATGACGGTCAATACCGACTTTTCATCCAATTTGCTTCTCTCCTCTTTTGGTATGTGCATGTGGGCTACACATCCGACCACTCTCACATATGATAGATCGGGCTTTTCATTGTCGACATTTTGTACGGCGTCTTGCTCTCCACTGTCGTCGTTATCGATCGGTTTTCAATTGGAATACGTAGGTGTTGTGAACGAGGGGCGGGGCGAGACGCTCCAATGCCCGAGGGCCCCAACTCCCTGTTGACGAGAGCCGCTAGCTATACCATCATGGTATTGAATTGACCATCCCTATAAAGCACACGTTACCTGTCACTTTGGCTTCTTAGAAGGCTTGGCACCCTTCTTCCACTTGTATATATGTGAGGCCATCATCCATGGAAATCCAAGTATCTTTAAATCTACCCAAGATAGGGTCTTCTTTTTGTTGCTCTAGCTTGGTCTCTCCCATTCTCGCATTTACGTTGAGGTGGATGCCAATGTTGTCTCCTTTAAGTTGCCTAGTTCTTGCTCCAAAGAGGCAATCTCGAACTGCATTTGGCTCTATACTTTCATAAGATTGGCCGCCGTTATCTTGAATTGAGTTATTTCTTTTTTCTTGGAGAGGAATTCTAGGCTGAGGGGCTTAATTTACCAAGCAAGGTATTATTCATAGGATTTTGAGGGCTTGTAGAGGTTTGATTTGGCTAAATCAGGGTCTGAAGAGTGACAAAAAGAAAGGGATGGGGGGGCGCAGATGGAGTAGAAGGGGGTAAGAAGAGGCCATCTACTTGTGTGGCTGTGATCTGTGGAGCTACAAGCTAGGATGGCTCTACTGAACCGTTAACACTGGTCCAGTCGCAGTAAGAACATCTCTCGTATATCAAAAGTGCAACACATCAAGGATCTTCATATGCTATGAGCGACCGCAGTGTAGTGGGCATGTCATTAAATAGGCCATAGTATCTCCCTCTAATCTCGTAATAGACTGGACACTTGAAAATAAAGTGCTCCTTGGACTCCACCTCACCCACGTAGAACTTTATTGATGTGTTTCTTAACTAAAATGGTTCATCCATATATTAAATAATGTAGTGGCTGGCAGGAATGTCTCCAAGAATACAAAAGAAAAGCCAATACTAACACATGATAAACATGATTATAGACTATCTAGCAAATTAAAATGACCGCCCGGCTACCCAAAAAAAGGGACCCAGTGGCAAATTCTCAACCAACCTACGATAAAAGATGCTTATGAAATGCAACAAACATGGACATCTAGAAAAGTGACTGTAAGCACTAAGAGCTATCAGACATGCCTTGGAGATGGCCTTAAGCTGCTGCATTTGTATGCATTTGAAAATGCTTGCTGCAATTTGTCTTTATCCCGAAGCTCTTTAAAATAGGAATGCCTGAGTGCTTGTCTTGCCGAAATCCTGCTCAAACTGAAAACTGAGGAGATTAGATGAAACTTCTTTTGATTACTAACCTGTAAAAGGGCTTAAAACAAAATCCATTAATCTGCTAGATATAACAGTCCTTTGTGAAAAAGGAAAATTTTCAAGGGTTTTGCCTGTATTGGACCCATTTAATCTTTCATGGATGGCTTTCTACTTATTGTTATATAAGATGTCCCTTGTAGATTGATGATGAGCAAAGATCCCAAAAGCCAAATTTCTCTATGGTTATATGTTAGTAGATTTCAATGGCGATCCAGGATACAGAAAGTCATCAATGAAGGTGGTTAAGTTAAATACTCATTGATGTGATGATGACATGCCAGTATCATGATCAAAATTGTATATTTCTTATAAAAGAGCTTGGAGAAGTCATTTACTGTCAACCAAAATGTGGAAGGGGAGAGGCTCAAACAACCAAAACTTCCAACAAATCATTAAATTCGTTTGTTGTATAAAACAAAAGATCTCATGAGACGTGCATTTCTCTGAAAGAAGTTATACTCAAGTTTTTGCTTGAAGTATTTTGACGCGGAAAACTTTAAAATTTGCTGGTTAAGCTCCAACTAGAATATGAAACCAACAGCAGACAACCATGCATCAACCTGCAGTATCTTGGCCTCTTTCATCTTTCAAGCTCAAATCCATTTATCGTACTTAGTCGATACAATAGCCTTCTACACGATCATAGGTTTAATAGTGGAAGGAAAACCAATCATGGCCCAGTAATAGCAAGACCTCACAAAAATCCTACAGTTTTTACCTGGTAAAAAATCCTGCAGCTAACAGAGCAATCACGGGAACACGTTTTTGGAAAGCCCAAATACGTGTTGCATGTCCAGAACAGTAAGTATTGGTGATTTTAAAAAGAGGCTTTTGTAAGTGTCTCCAAGGTGACGCAATTGAAAGAACATGAAGTTAACCAGTTATAATGACATGGTCAATGCAAATCATCTGTAATTAGGTTTTTTTCAGAAAGAACTTGCAAACCTACCAACATTAAACAAGCTATAGCTTGAGATCTTTTAGATAATCTCATGTGCTTTTCTATCCTGTTATTAAAATAGTGGTTATTATCCAGCTTACTCTGCCATGGTTTCAACATGCTGAAAGGTTCTCTCTCAAATTAAGAATGAACCTGTCATCAGGATTATAAACCAGCAACTTGTTCAATAGTTCCACGCAAGCTGGTGAAGCATGTGGAATTAATCTTGCAATTCCCGTTCCATCTTGCTGGGGAAACTTGAAATCTGCATTTTGTGATCTCCTGCAATCAAACAAGGATACATAGACAATATACTTCATGAAGCGGCACTCTCATTTTTCAACAATTTCGGATTCCTCCTTGATTAGTAAATATGCATACATGAATTTGCTCATTTTCAATCTAAATCACTTGAATGATTGAATCTACGACACATAAGCACTCTAAAAGCTGAAATACCTTTTCATTTTATCCAGAAGCTGCTGTGGAGGTGTACCAAGCACCTTGTGGATCTTTTGAATCTGATCGAGCTCATTGTTTCCTGTCACATTGTGCCAACAATGTGAAGCTATGATGATCTGCAGTTAAAATCTAGAAAGAAAACTATGGAATACTGCATACAAAATGGTACAACCTACACGAAATTGAGTGTAAAACGAAGAAAAGTAGGGATCGTCGCACCATAAAAGCTCTATCCGTTGCTACTACTATAAAGGTCATCATTGGGCAGTGTAGAGAGACAGCACCGAGGTTATAGTTCCCTGGTGCCCCCCCCCCCCCCCCCCACCCCACCTTTCCAAAATAAAACATGGAAGAGCTCCACAATTTAAAAGAACAAGGTGGTTATCATACAGGCCTAGGAAGGCTGTGGCTAAAGCATTCTTGTTGAAGGAGGATCTATTAAAAGGCACCACAAATATGGTAGTTTCAGCTAGTGAAATTGGTGAGAAAGTTCCTTCGCTGCCAGAAACCCATTTACCTCATGATGAAGTCCCCTGCGAGTTACAGTTATGGAGAGAGAAGGGTTAATCTCTAGCAAAAAGGGGATGTAATTTTGGTTCTGAAGGGCAGAAAATCTGTCAACTCTTCCTAGTGAGATTCTTTACATTCTCTCAGAAAGTTGTTACCATTTTTATTAATAGTCATTTACTCACTAGTCAAGGTAAAAAACTAGATTTTTGTTTATTCACTAGCATCTTGAAAATCAAGAAATATATTTTGATGTATTTTTTACTGATAATTAATGAGCTCTTTCTGAGTGAGGGGCCACCTGAGTATTTTTTTTTTCCCCTGAGTGGACTAGTGTAATTACAGGAGTGTATCCATAAGTTCTACAAGATCCTACAAATTTTGGCCTCTGGAGAATTTCAGGATCAACAACTACATATGTTTTTGACTGTCATTCCCAAGGGCGTTTATTGAGCATTTATTCTGATCATTGTGTTAGAAAACCGACTTGCTCATACAAGTAACCCAAGACAAGATTCCTATTGTTGTTAGACAATAGTCATACACATGAGAGAGAACAACAATGATGAAGAGGTGTACTCCAACTATGTCCCATTACAAATGAGGTAGGGCACCAGCCTACATATATACTTTCTCTAAACTATTTGTAAGGTAAAAAGCATAAAGCAAATAGCAAAAGATAAAAAGCTAATTGCTATAATTACTATATCTATTTGTGAAATTAGAATATATCCAATTTCACAAATTTATATAGAAAAGTCAGTGATGTCATAAGGTAAACCTTAGACACAATATATGAGCAACTCAAAAAGTCAAAGGATCTAAGTCAAAACAACAATAAAAAATTCAATAAACAAAAAATCTTAGCTAAATAGCATTGCTTATGTCTCATCCATAGTTGCACTGCTTTTCTGAAACGCGTTTCAGAATTGCGTTCAGAAACGTGTTTTCTCACGCGTTTCGGAAATTTTTCGGAAACCCAAGCATAAGTTGCTAACTATAATGGGTAAGATGAGTTTCTAAGTGATAAAAGCAAATCCTATTCTAGTAGTAGTGCGCCCTCCTACATGCATGACTAACAAAAACGAATTTACTATAAATAGTAATGGCCTTTATAATAGCACACAGGCATGGCCAAATAATGGTAATTAATCCTAAATAATAACATTAGGGGTACTAATGTAAACATTAAAACACATTGGGCTACTTGGCTTCCGATCGTGATAAAAACCACATAATAAAAGGATGTATAATCTGGGCCAAAGTAAGAGCAGAAGCCAACTCAAATTCTCTTCCACGTGAATGCCAAATCAGAAACACGGTTCTATTCATTTTCAGTAATACATCCAGAATACTGTTTGAATAGAGCAGTCTACTTTAGGGCTCAAATAGCAAATGTTAATGTATAAATGATGGGATTATAAACTGAAACCATAGTGTGTAAGTGAAAAATATAAGTGCGGACCCAAATACTAACATAAGGGCCAGAATACTAGAAAATCTCACTTAAAAATGAGACGAATAACTAGTATTCAGACAAATAGTAAGCTTCAGGAAGTATGCATGCACGATCTCAATGAATTAAATAAACAAAAAGATCTGACATCTCAAAAAACGCTTGTTTGAGAGGAAAATAGAGGAAACTCACAACAGACCTATGATCCCAACTGCACTTTGAAATATAATTGTACAAAAGGAATATGATATCCCAAAAGTTCGGCAATGTAGGTAAAATAAACATGTAACATCTCAAAAATGATGACACAAGGCCTAATAACGGATTAAGCTAACATAATTAATCACTAGCATATACAAATTTGAATTCATAAGAGGAGCTAGCATGGAAAATATAGAGCTTTTTAAAGCTGTGGATGAAGTTGTTAACAATGAGGATTCATGATAGTTTCAACCAATTATTGTAGGAAAAACAAGATCGGAACTTACATAATTGATTGCTATGCTCGATAAGATGGCATATTATCAGTACCAGATTATAAAGTTACAGCTTCTAAACAACATAGTTTTAGGATCCATAGATGCAGGTACAAGTTAATGCACATCACTGCTATATAAAGCCTTCAAGAACTGTAGCATAGTTATCATGCCAGACCTGGAAACAAAGGGAACAAACTGACTATCTCAAAAAAAACACAGCCCACACCCCACATATCCATCTTGTAGTTGTAGTAGCCGTCAGTTAACAGACACTCAGGTGCACGATACCTATATAGATCAACAACATGCATAAGACTGCTGAATAAGCTACGATAATATAAGTTTACATTTCAACTGAGAAATACTAAAGAAATGGAGAGCCATGTTGTGAAGGTAGATATTTATCAGCTTAATACCATGAAAACAAGGATAAATATAAATAGGTGTCCTTTTGTAGATGCTTTAAAAAGCGATGCTTTGAAAGTATATATACATTGAAGGGAGAAATTCAAGACATTATATCAGAACATCGGGATGTTGTTTGACAATATTCATATGGTTGGCAAACATTGATAACTATTACTTAGGATCATGTTGTTGGACCACTTGGGTCTTTGTTCATAATTGTTCAATAATGAGACCATGGGGCCTAATTTCAGGAATTGAATAGCCTAAGGGGACCTTAAATTTCGTGAGGGTCCTTAAATAGTGTAGATAGAATAAGAATCGACATTTAACAAATACTATTTCTTCTTCTTTGAAAGCTCCTTTTAGGAGACTTTTGAGCATCTTTGTAAAGCTGGCAGGTAAATTGCAAGTCGATTTGTTAAATGGTTGTGATTGTACTAGTAGTTTCAGTATACTTTCTTTCAAGCCTAATCAATTGTTTTGTGTTAGAGGCAATATTTTAAGGAAAGACATAAATGTACTGTTTGATTCGAGAAGTACTCACAACTTTTTAAATGCTCGGCTTGTGCAAAAGCTTCGGGTGCCCACCACGGCCAGTGATCACCATTATGTGGTCCATCTAGCCTCAGGGGCGGACACAAAAATTTGGGATGTCAAAGTGTCATGGCCCTAATGGGGGTTTGGACCATTAGGAGTTGCCTTGGACATAGGGACTAAGCCTGGATAGTAGTCGAGTAGGACCATGTGGTCACACCCGCATGCAGTATTAGCATGTGTGTTGCATCCTAGTATGGGATAGGATGTACATGCACTGTGCTTTTGCATGGGTCTTGGCTATTATGGGTTAGAGGTACCTACATGAAGTGGACATGCGTGGGAGTTTGACATGGATTGATAGTATGCTTACATGTGGATTCAGTGCATAGGTAGACAAGGTGGGTTCTACACTCTTTATATACCATCACCCGTGTCCATGAGGATCATTGAGAGTCTGCGGCCATTATGCTGTTGGATTGGTAAGCGCTTCCTATCATAGTTGATTTTCCGAACTCCCTAGTGCTCGAGGGCTAGATCAATGGAGATCTAGGATTGGTTGGGTTGGTTTAGTCTACTGCACTTCTCCTTCGTGTTCTTGGAGCTCTACCCAGACTTGGAGTCTTGGGAGACGTTTTACTAGTATCAGAGCTGCCAATCGGGTCGTGTGAGCGGCTTGGTGTGGACCGGTTTGTGGTGGAATCGAGTCGACAACAATCCAGCGAGTTTCGGTAAATCGATGGTCTTCCAAATAGGTGTCCTACCTTTTTCTGGTTGAACCGGTCTGGAAAGATCCCATGATTGTTCGTTCGATTTTGGCTTTTCCAATTGTGTGCATGAAGTGATGAATTTTCTGTTTTTCGGGTTGCTGGATTTTTGGTGAGCTGAATTGAGGGTTGCATGCTGCTTCGGAATCCTTCTTTTCGGTGTGGAATGTCAGATTGAAGCTTGTCCTAAACCAATTTAGTGATTGTGTGTGTTGTGGAATTGAAAGAGAATTCTTGTTCCGACATGCACTGATTTCCTCCCTACTTTCATAACCATTTCGGTAAAGCTGAATGCATGCTAGTTGTGATTTAAGGTAGTAAGGAATTGAAACCTGAATCTATGCTGGAAAGATAGAAAATTGGTTGCAGGCGACTATTAGTCGATATATGCTGCCTGTTACAGGATTATTCTTAATTTTTACTCTATATTGTTGAGTGGCTTTGTGATTTGGGCTAATCAAACCAAGAATGCTAAGTAGCGGTATGGAGTGCTTGAAAATGTACCGCATGCTGTTTTTTAAGGGTTTGTGGGTTCTCTACCATCTCTATTCTACAAAAAGCTTTGAAGTGAAGCATGTGCATTATGAATAGAGGATTCTACTGGAAGTAAACCAAGAATAGCTGTGGGGAGGTTCCTCAGTTATGGTTGCTTGTTGAAACTTGCGGGATGATCCTTGAACCTATAGAAGCAAACAACCTGCAAATGGAGGCAAAAGAATCCAAATTTTTTTGTTGTCTTGCTCGCAGTCTCGAGCATTGGTGAGGCAGTGTTGTGGGCCGGCTGAATAGTGTGGTTGTGGGCACATGGGGTCGCGGCACCTCCTCCCTCCATAGCTGCCCTGCTCTCTCTCTTTTCCTCTCTCTCAGGTGCACGTTGTTGTCACGGCTGTCTGCGGGCAGCAGGGCGTGAATGGTGAGGCCCAATGGAGGTCGGGATTAGGGCGGAGAGAGAGAAAGAAAGAAAGCTTTATTAATGTCTTTTCCATGCCAAAAGGCATATAAGACTAGTAAATGTACATGTCAAGATGTGGTAACCATAGGAGCGTATGAAACGTCTCCAAAACAGTAACAAAGTAGCAATCTAGAGCTAAAGCTATAAACTGAAATAGATGTGATGCTATTAGAAACATGTGGGAGCATGTATACTGCTAACAGTCATGAGTGAGATATGAGGTTATCATCTAGTCCTGTCCTGCTGGTGCTGATGATATAGAAGGATGTAATATGGCCTGTGGCATGAAGGGCCACTGGTGGTCTCTGACGTCGTCTGAGAGGATGAAGAGGTCTCCTCGTGATAGGTCGAGTAGCTCGTGCTGCAACATGGGTATGTGTGGGACGCTGTCTTTGGTCTATGTGGGCAAGTAGGTCATCATCATCATCGTCACCGTCATCAAAATGTCCTCTCCTCCTGGAGAAGAAAGAAGTGATCTGAGGCTGAGAAACCTGACTCGGCTGGGCTGTCTGATACAAATCCTGTCGTAGTATAAACATCTCTCGTATCATGAGTGCCGCGCATCGGGAATCCTCATAAGCTATGAGCGATCATAAGGTGACAGGTGTGTCTCGGAACAAACAATGGTATCTCCCTCTGATCTCGTAATATACCGGGCACCTAAAGATAAAGTGCTCCTCTGACTCCACCTCCTCTAAAGAGCATAACTGGCAAATCCGCTCCTCTCTCGGGGTACCCTGGAATCTACCAGTCTCAATAGCCAACTGATGTGATGATACACGGAGCTGTCCCAATGTAAATCTGAGGCAATGTGATAGTCTCGAGTCCAAATAATGCGGTAAGACCGGGACCCCTGCTATGTCAAGCTCAATAAAATGAGTCCAGTAGTAGCCGGGTTTCACCCCAAGCTGTCGCCCCCAAGTGCGGTCGAGATATGCCCGATATAAGATGCGCCTGATATACTGATGAGTACCTGAGGGGAGCTCTGTAATGGAGATACCAAATGACTCAAGGAGGAAATGGGATGCCTGAGAGAACCACGATAGTCGATAGCCCTGGTCATGAAGAAAGTGTGAGGAGACCAGTGCTGTCTATGTATATCTCGTATCCTCATCGGGCAGAGCCTGGATTCTCTGAATGTATGTGATAAGCTGGAACGCGGCATATATCTGAATGGGTGGAATGGCAAACTCTGC
This sequence comes from Diphasiastrum complanatum, assembly GCA_029204225.1. Taxonomy (NCBI): domain Eukaryota; kingdom Viridiplantae; phylum Streptophyta; class Lycopodiopsida; order Lycopodiales; family Lycopodiaceae; genus Diphasiastrum; species Diphasiastrum complanatum. The sequence continues at coordinate 36,208,928 of CM055105.1, read as the reverse complement.
AAGAAGGATCTCATGTGGAACCGAGGGCTTCGCCCGAATCATACGGGCTAACATGGTGGTCTGCAATCGTGAAATGCTGGCCCAGTGTGATGAAGGGAGGCCGGTGCACCATGTCTCTGCTGCATATAAGGCTGTGGGGGTGACAATAGTATCAAAGAGTCTACACTTACTGCGAACATCTCGGATGAGCCCCTTACCAAGTCGGGTGGTGGCAGCTTGCCGCATGCTGAAGGTAGGACCAGAGAAGAGTATCCCCAAATAGGTATAGGAGGAAACTACCTCTAAGGCCTGTCCATCTAAGATGAGCTCCTGGCGCTGCATGAAGGCTCGAGAAGTGTTGAAGACCATAACCTTGGTCTTCGCAGTGTTCACCCCCAACCCCCATCTGGTACAAAATCCCTGTAAACAATCCAGCTGCCTCTGCAAACCCTCTCTGGTCGGGGATACTAGTACTACATCATCTGCATAAAGGAGAATAGCAATCAGAATGGCGCCAAGTCTACAGCCACCCCCGCCACACTGTGAGATGACTCGCTCTAACTCATCAATATACAATCCAAAGAGAACCGGTGAAAGAGAGCACCCCTGTTTCACCCCAATGGTGCTCCAAATGTGATCAGATAAGCCACTGCTATGTCGGAAACATCCCAAGACCTTCTCATAAAGAGCCATCACTGCTAAAACAATATTTGTGGAGAAACCAAGGTCACGAAGTCTCTGAATGAGCAGGGAGCGTGGTACAAAATCGAAGGCCTTCCTGAAATCTACAAAACAGCAGTAAACCCTCTCTTTCCTGTACTTAGCTTCCTCGATCAAGGCTCGAAGTGTAAAAATATGGTCAGTGGTAGAATAATGAGATCGGAAACCTGCCTGCCCCAATGCATGTAATCTCCGAGCTTCCCCCTCTGAACTCACTGCAGACTGGAGTATGGTACCATAGAGCTTCGTGAGAACATGTCCGATCATGATAGTGCGGTAATTACCAGGGATCATGGGATCACCATTTTTATGAATAGGGTGGATGATGTTGGTGCACCAGGATGAGGGGAAACCAGAGACAACGGCGGAATTGAGGAGAGTGGCTAGTGTGGGAGCAAGGAGGTCGGAAGCATGGGTTAGGAGTTCAGATTCAAGGTCTTCAATATCTCTTGCTTTATGGGACTTCATTCTCTTGATGGCTGTAAGTACCATGTCAGATGTGAAGAAGGTGAACTCAGAGGGGCGTGGGGAGATAGAGATGGGTGCGTCAGTGGGTATGGTATATAGTTTGGTAGCGTATTCGGTCCATATGCGAAGGTCATCCAGGAGGGGTGGTGGAGCACGAGGGATAAACTCACGCCAAAAGGCGCCTGAAGAGGAACTGAAGAGAAGATCAACAAGACGCGTTCCTTCGGAGTCATCATATATACGCTTTTTTCGGCGGAGTGTGCGACGGTAAGAGCGCCTGGCGGAGTGGAGGAGATGAGGATCGTGAGTGCGGGCATGGGTGACAAGCTGACGAAGAGAGCGACATTCAACATCATACCACGGGGGGTGTGGGGGTCGTATCGATGAGGAGCGGGTGCCTCTGCTTTTATGGGGTTTAGATGGAAAAGCAAGGGAAGCAGCGGTATGAAGAGAAGTGCTAAGAAAGGCAGCTTGAGTCTCGACTGTACTATCGCGAGGGAAGGAATGGAGCAATGAGGTTAGGAACTCCTGGTAAACTGGTGTAAAGAGAGAACTGAATGTATACTTGGGTGCCCGTGTAAGCAGGGGGTGTGAGGATGGTTGGGGAGGTGGGAGGCGGCCGATAGCGAAGGAGAGAAAGGAATGATCAGAGAGAGTGGTGGGAGATACATGAAAATCAGATATGAGAGGTATGGAAGATGGTGATCCCATGAGATAATCCACAACACTATGTCCACCACTGTGAGGGTGACAAGTATAACTGCCAGATTTTGGCCAACAAGTTAGGCCATTGTAAATGGCTAACTCATGGGCCTCTCCAAACTGCAATAAATGCTCACCGTAAGGGGTAGTAGGCCCCAAGCTGTCCTCTGAAATCCTGGTAACTCCCATATCATCGCTGTCAAGGGCATGAATGCGGAGCTGGTCGGTGATGTCATAGAACTCTGACTGTCGTGAAGAGGTTCGGGCATTAAAATCTCCAGTGAGGAGAATATGCCCCCGCTCTGCGAATCTGATGATATCAGGCGATAAATCAAGGTAGGGTGAACCTGTGCCCTCAGCAAAGGACGAAGACTCTGGAGGAAAATAACAGGCCGCCACAAAGAGGTCCCTGTCCAACCCAATATCCTGCCCAATAATATGAATCCATATATACCGTGCATGCTCGTCGTGTCTGATGAACTCAATGCTCGGATGAAGAGACTCTCTGTATAAACATGCAACACCTCCGGATCCACGACCGCTAGCTGATCTAGTCTCAAGTCTGTACACGGAATCCCATCTGTATCCTGGAAAAATAGGTAATCCTCTCTCCTGACTCTCATGAGTCTCCATAAAGAGCAGCAAATCTCTGTCAGTGATGAAATCGATCAAGTCGCCAGCAATGGAGGATGAGTGTAAACCATCACAGTTCCATACTCCAATCCGGAGATGGTGTGGGTGGGGCCCCGGGGCACTCCCAAACCCGGGGACCCCAAATCCCTAGCACTGGGAGCTGCTAGGTGCGCTGTCAAGAAAACGCACTCGTCTATCTCGGTAAATGACTCGTCTGCCAGACTCACAGGCTGCCTGAAAGGCCTTACGCCTCTCCTCTACCTGGATATATGTGAGGTCGTCGTCCATGTAGATAGTGGTACCACGTAGCTTAGCTCTGCACCGCAAAGCATCTCAACGACTCTCGAGCGAGGTGAAACGAAGAATGCGTGTGGCTGCATCTCTAGTGGTCCTCCATGCGGTGTCTAACCCCTCTGTCTTGTGCCCGAGAGTGATGTCGAGAAAGCGTTTAGCTTCAGCCAATGCATCCTGTGTATCTAGAACTCCACGAACTCTAATATTGTGGGATTTTTGGTCTCGAGATTTCTCTTCCAAGATGGTGGCTGAGATAACTGAGGAGATGGGAGCGCTGGGTTTGGTGCCCTTTTTCAAAACTGATGCCCAGGAAAGGGCCTCTTCGTGTTGCTTCTCAATCTTGGTTTCTAGCTCCCGTAGCATGTTGGTGGTGGATTCCGAAGCTGCGGCCTGTTTGATTCCGATGGATTGTTCGAGTGAGGCAACCTTGGACTGCAATAGCTTCTTCTCGTTGACCAAAGAAGTAACCGTTCCTTTCAGCTGTGAAATTTCATACCGCAAAAATTGGAAATCTGCCTTGAATTGATCAATCTGCCAAGATGAGAAAAGTTCAATTGATTTAGAAGGCGTATACGGAATATTGGCTGTAGACTGTGGTGCCGTGAAGGAGGAAGAGTGAGCAATGGTAGGTGTGGGAAGAATAGGGTCAGAAGACAGAAGAGGAGCTGAATCAGGGGAGCAGCCATCAGAGAGGGGGGTGGAGAGTTGTAGTAGGAGAGGGAGATGGGTCATCAAGGGGGTGAGGTGAAGTGGCAACGAGGGGGGGGGCTGGAATGACAATGGGGTGAGGTGAGAGATCAGCGAGGGGGTGAGGTGAGGGATCAGCGAGGGGGTGAGGTGAGGGGGGTGACAAGGAGGGTTCAGCGAGGAGGATGGGTGAGGGGGTGGCAGCTAGGAGATCAGGGAGGTCAGCGAGGGGGGGGGGATGGAGCAGCGAGGGGGGAAGGGGAAGGAACAGCGAGGGGGTTAGGGGAGGGAGCAGCGAGGGAAGGGGCAGCGAGGGGGGAAGAAGGAGCAGCGAGAGGGAAGGAGCAGCAGCGAGGGAAGGGGCAGCGAGGGGGGAAGGAGCAGCGAGGAGGTTATAGGAAGGGGCAGCGAGGGAAGGAGAAGGAGAAGGAGCAGCGAGGGAAGGAGAGGGAGCAGCGAGGGGGTTAGGGGAAGGGGCAGCGAGGGGAGGTGAGTGGTGAGTGAGGGAGGTGAGTGAGGAGGTGGCTGGGGATCGTGCTGATCTACGAGCAGGGGCGCGAGGAGGAGCTGCCATGGAGCAGCGAGGGAAGGAGGAGAGAGAGAGAGAGAGAGAGAGAGAGAGAGAGAGAGAGAGAGAGTCAGGTACGGATCAGGGCGGACGGACAGGGACGGATCAGGGCCAGGACAAGAGCAGAGATTCAGGGCCAGGACATGAGTGGGTAGGGCCAGGACAAGAGCGGAAGGACAGAGCAGATGGGGCAAGGATAGGAGCGGACAGGGCCAGGGCGGGGCGGACAGGGACAAGGCGGATCAGGGCCAGGACAGGAGCGGATAGGGCCAGGGCAGGAGCGGATCAGGGTGTGTCATCACTGGAGCGGATCAGGCATGGATCAGCGCCATCAGAGTAGCGGATCAGGAGCGCATCTGTAGCGGTCAGGAGCAGGAGCGGAGAGAGAGAGAGAGAGAGAGAGAGAGAGAGAGAGAGAGAGAGAGAGAGAGAGAGAGAGAGAGAGAGAGAGAGAGAGGGGAACGAGGCGGGGGGTTTGTCACATGTACTTTGAATCCCTTGCCCAATGTAAATTATAAATTGTAAATGGCTGTCACCAGCCTGTGGAGACAATTGTAAATTGCAATGTAAATATCTGTTATAGTGACTAATTCCGAGATGGCCAAGGGGGTACTAGGTCCCATGAGAGTCTGTTGGACTGACCTGCTAAAAAGAAGGGTTGACTGGTCAACATGACACATGTCATATGCTCATTGGGAAACTTGGTCCAGTGCATGAGTGGCACTTGTCGGACGGGGTCAAAAGGACATGTGTCATATGCTCATTGGGACACTTGGTCCAATGCATGAGTGACACGTGTCAGACTGTCCACCTACTAGCTTGCCTATGTGTCAGGGTACTACCAAGTGGCAATTGTCGATTGTGCATGGAGTTGGCTATGTGTCGACGTTAGGATGTGTCAGGGTTAAGGGGTGCTTGAGGGGATATAGTGTGAGCCTTGCCAAGCATTCCCTATCATATTCCTATGCAGCTATGGTTGCAATAGAGCTCTCATGTTTGCTTGTTGATCTATGTACATTAGATTGAGATTAATAAAGTGACGGATTTGCCGGGTAATTCTGTGTATTTACTTAGGGTTTGTGAGCTTGTGTGTAACAGCTTGGTATGAGAGCAGAGCTGAGTTGGGGTTTCGAAAGAGGAAGCTACCTACTATCAAGGATCTAAAACCTCCGAAGTTCACTAGAGCAGTATGTATGAGAACTACAGATGTCGTTGAGAATTGGTTGCAAAAATGGGAGAAAGCATTCCAGATATGTGGTATAGAGGACGAAACTGAGATGATTGTTGAAGCCACATATCGTTCTCAAGAGTCAGCACAAAGTTGGTGGAGGAAGTTGGAAATGATGACCTAATTCCAACCACATGGGAGGCATTCCGGCAAATGTTTACGCAAAATTGGGTGCGTATGGATGAAAACTATAGAGCCATGCAACAATGGACTTATTTGAAGCAGGGTAACTTGAGCGTGCAGGATTATGCAGACAAGTAATGAGAGGCTTTGTTACGCATTCCTCAGGAAGTTCCTATGTACATGCAAATATTTCACTTTGTGGAGGGACTTCCAGAGAGTATTCGCCCTTTCGTGCGGAAGGAGCAATCTCATGATTTGCAGGGAGCCATCCAGATGGCTTTGTATTATGAAGATGGAAAAAGAGGCCCGGATCTTGTTGTGGTAGCTACAGGTGGTCAACAACCTTGGGGACGCAAGGGCAAATGGAACAAAAAGAGAAAATTTGAATGTCAAACCAGTCAGTGGCAAGCTCGAGGTGACCAAAAGGAAAAGGGTGCAGGGCCCCCAAAGGCAAAGGGTTGTATGGGAAGCCCAATGCCCAAAAGGGTCAGCGTCCTTCAATGTTGTCACCTCAAGACCAAGAACGTGCAAAGAGGGAGAACCTCCGTTTTGGATGTTTGGGGCAGCATAGGTGGAAGGAATGTCCACGAAACTTGATGTGGACCACAATTAATCTTCAGGTGGACCAGATGAACAAGGGTGATGACCCTATGATAGCGGAAGAGATTGAGCAGGAAGCCAATCCAGATGTTCCATGCCTCATGAATGTTTCGGTGGTCATGAGAGTGGACACGGCTCCACCAGCGCTTTTGCCAAAATCGACTCGCCAAGGGTATCAATTTCCTAACACTTCTCTAGTTGTTATGCGAGGACAACTGTGTGGTAGAGATGTTCAGGTTCTAATTGACATTGGGTGTCTCGAATTCAACTTAGGTGTGAGTACTCAACTATCCCAGTACCAGTCCACAGTGGAAATGGCTGATGAAAAGGGTACAGAGATTTGGGATGAGAGGGTTGTGGGCATTCAACTAACTGTACAAAGTACATAGAAGAGTTGGATTTTGAGATAACACGGCTTGCGCGGTTTGATGTGGTGTTGGGCATTTGTTGGCACACGATGCGGAAGCCACACATAGCCTAGGATACTCATGTGTATGAGTTCCAGTTTGATGGTACGCGTCTTGTTGACCTTCTCTTCAATTCTCTTCAGGCGCCTTTTGGCGTGAGTTTATCCCTCGTGCTCCACCACCTCTCCTGGACGACCTCCGCATATGGACCGACTACACTACCAACCTATATACCATACCCACTGACACATTCATCTCTATCTCCCCATGCCCCTCTGAGTTCACCTTCTTCACCTCTAACATGGTACTTGTGGCCATCAAGAGAATGATGTCCCATAAGGGAAGAGATATCGAAGACCTTGAATCTGAACTCCTAACCCATTCCATGATTTCTAGTAATTACTGCACCATCATGATCGGACCTGTTCTCACGAACCTCTATGGTACCATACTCCAGTCTGTAGTGAGTTTAGAGGCGGAAGCTAGGAGATTACATGGATTGGGACAGGTTTCCGATATTTTTACACTTCGAACTTTGATTGAGGAAGCTAAGTACAGGAAAGAGAGGGTCTACTGCTGTTTTGTGGACTTCAGGAAAGCCTTCGATTCTGTACCATACCCCCTACTCATTTAGAGACTTCGTGACCTTGGGTTTCTCCACAGATATTGTTCTAGCAGTGATGGCTCTTTATGAGAAGATCTTGGGATGTTTCCGACATGGCAGTGGCCTATCTGATCACATTTGGAGCACCATTGGGGTGAAACAGGGATGTTCTCTTTCACCGGTTCTCTTTGGATTGTACATTGATGAGTTAGAGTGAGTCATCTCACAGTGTGGCAGGGGTGGCTGTGGACTTGGCACCATTCTGATTGCTATTCTCCTTTATGCGGATGATGTAGTACTAGTATCCCCGACCAGAGAGGGTTTGCAGAGGCAGCTGGATTGTTTACAGGGATTTTGTACCAGATGGGGATTGGAAGTGAACACTGCGAAGACCAATCATAGCTTATGAGGACTCGGACCCCGGTCATGCCGCCCTACTTGGACTCGGGACTGTCACATTGCCTCGAATTCACATTGGGGCAGCTCAGGGTGTCCTCTCATCAGGTAGCTATTGACACTGGGAGGTTCCACGGTATTCCTAGAGGAGCGGATTTGCCAGTTCTGCTCTCTAGGTGAGGTGGAGTCTGAGGAGCACTTTATATTTAGGTGCCCTGTATATTATGAGATCAGAGGGCAATATCATTGCCTGTTCCGAGAGATGCCTACCACTCTATGCTCTCTCATAGCTTATGAGGACCCACGGTGTGTCGCTCTGATGATACACGAGATGTCCATACTATGGAGAGAGTTATACGAGCCCATGGTTACCACATACATGACATGTACTTCATTAGTCTTATATGCCTTTTGGCATGGAAAAGACATTAATAAAGCTTTCTCTCTCTCTCTCTCTCTCTCTCTCTCTCTCTCTCTCTCTCTCTCTCTCTCTCTCTCTCTCTCAGGGCGATTCCAGGGCATCCCTCATATGAGCAGAGTTTGTTAGATGTGCACATTAGGTGAGGGGGATTCAGAGGAGCATTTCCTATTCAGATGCCTGCCCTGTCTATTATGAGATTCGCAGACACTATCATGTTCTTTTCCGGGATTCTCCAGTCACACTTCGCTCTCTCATTTCAAATGTTGACCCTCGATGTGTGGCACTAATGCTTCGTGAGTAGATATCTTACCTCGGGACTCTCATCGCGATCGTCATCAGCAACTGTCTGCAGATCAAATGCTAGAGTTACCAAGAGACCTCATATACCTAGACCCAATGCTTCAGCACCAGTACCTGCATCCTCTTCTATACTTACTTTCTTTAACAACGTTTTAGTGGTGACATGATCTTAGTTCGAACGGTTTTTGTATAGCTATATGACATCCCAGTGTACCATATTTCAAACTTCCATGTCCAAGAGCATTTTAGAGTTTTTATCTGGTCTTGATAGACCAATTTCTTTAGCTAGTAGTTGTCGTTTGTTTAGGGAGACATTTACACGCTCCTTTCAGTATCTATCACACTTGAGATGTATTTATTTGGTCTTATATGCCGTTTGGCATCAAAAGACGTTAATAAAGCTTTCTTTCTTGCTTTCTCTCTGGGCATCCCCGCTTTCTCCTAGTTATCAGTCCTACCTGGCTCGGGTTATGGGCGTTCTATTGTTTACATTACTTTAGTTCTCATGTACAGTTTTCTTCAATCTGCACATTGACGATGCTCCCATGCTTTGTACATATGTATGTCTCTTTAGCACCTATGGGTGCCTTCAAGATGTTAATAAAGATTTATACGGGACACCCCATCAGTTCACCTCACAGCCACTAATTACTTCATTCTTCACTAGGCGGAGATCGCGTGATTTAGTGTCTGAGGATGAGGATTATGATGACGACGAGGATGATAGCTGCTCACATGCTCATAGAGATCAGAGACAATGAGTCATCATAGGCACGCTTTTTCCGGCCGAGTGTGCGATGGTAAGAGCGTCTGGCGGAGCGGAGGAGATGAGGATCATAAGTACGGGCATGGGTGACAAGGTGATGAAGAGAGCAACATTCAGCATCATACCACGGGGGTTGTGGAGGCCGTATTGATGAGGAACGTTTGCATCTGCCTTTATGGGACTTAGATGGAAAAGCTAGGGAAGCAGCGATATGAAGAGAAGTGCTAAGAAAGGCATCTTGAGTTTCGACTGTACTATCATGTGGGAAGGAATGGAGTAAGGAGGTTAGGAACTCCTGGTAGACTGGCGTATAGAGATAATTGAATGTATACCTGGGTGCTCGTGTAAGCAAGGGGTATGAGGATGGCTGGGGAGGTGGGAGGCGACCGATAGCGAAGGAGAGAAAGGAATGATCAAAGAGAGTGGTGGGAGATACATGAAAATCAATGATGAGAGGTATGGAAGATGGTGATCCCATGAGATAATCTACAACACTATGAGTCCACCACTGTGAGGATGACAAGTATAACTGTCGAAGTTTGGCCAGCAAGTTAGGCCATTGTAAATGGCTAACTCATGGGCCTCTCCAAACTGCAATAAATGCTCACCGTAAGGGGTAGTAGGTCCCAAGTTGTCCTCTGAAACCCTGGTAACTCCCATATCATCGCTGTCAAGGGCATGAACGTGGAGCTGGTCGGTGATGTCATAAAACTCTGACTGCCGTGATGAGGTTCGGGCATTAAAAGCCCCAGTGAGGAGAATATGCCCCCACTCTGCGAATCTGATAATATCAAGCGATAAATCAAGGTAGGGTGAACCTGTGCCCTCAGCAAAGGACAAAGACTTTGGAGGAAAATAACATGCCGCCACAAAAAGGTCCCTGTCCAAACCAATATCATGTCCAACAATACGAATCCATATATATCGTGCATGCTCGTTATAAAGTCCTCAATCCAAGGATCCTATTCTAAGCATGCCAATCACAAGCAACACAAGAGAACCTGATGGTGGACAAACCAACCCAACCAAACCTAGATCGAACGGATCTAGCCCCCCAAGCTATGGATCAATCGCTCAAAGAGGAATGAGGCGTCACGCCAGCAGCATCCTACCACCGTCATCCTATCAAGCATACACTAATGAGAGCCCAATAGGTATACTTATACCCTCCAAGTCCCATGCACCACTAGTAGTGCACTGTGACACCTCACTGGACACCTCTACAGCCTATCTGGGCCACGTCATCTAGTTCCCCAAAGACTCACTGATAGACCCATACAAATCCACCATCAAGTGTTTTAGGCCTACAACCATTAATTATGACCATGTACACATAAGGGCCCCAATTCCCTTATAGTCACAATTAACTTACGGGTTGTTGGTCTACCGGTCCCTAGCGTGGACACGCTACCCAAGACCAGTCATGGGCATGACACTCGTCGTGTCTGATGAACTCGATGCTTGGATGAAGAGACTCTCTGTATAAGCATGCAACACCTCCGGATCCACGACCGCTAGCTGATCTAGTCTCAGGTCTGTATACGGAATCCCATCTGTATCCTGGAAACATAGGTAATCCTCTCTCCTGACTCTCATGAGTCTTCATAAAAAGCAATAAATCTCTGCCACTGATGAAATCGATCAAGTCGCCAACTATGGAAGAGAGTGTATACCATCACAGTTCCATATTCCAATCCGGAGATGGTGTGGATAGGCCCCCGGGGCACTCCCGAACCTGGGGACCCCAAATCCCTAGCATTGGGAGCTACTAGGGGCGCTGTCAAGAAAGCGCACTCGTCCATCTCGGTAAATGACTCGTCTGCCAGACTCACGGGCTGCCTGAAAGGCCTTATGCCTCTCCTCTACCTAGATATATGTGAGGTCGTCATCCATATAGATAGTGGTACCACGTAGCTTAGCTCGCACATCAAAGCATCTCGGCGACTCTCAAGGGAGGTGAAACGAATAATGAGTGTGGCTGCATCTCTAGTGGTCCTCAATGCGGTGTCCAACCCCTCTGTCATGTGCCCGAGAGTGGTGTCGAGAAAGCGTTTGGCTTCAGCCAATGCATCCTGTGTATCCGGGATCCTACGAACTCTAATGTTGTGGGCTTTTTGGTCTCGAGATTTCTCTTCCAAGATGGTGGCTGAGATAACCGAGGAGTTGGGAGCGCTTGCCCTTTTTCAAAACCGATGCCCAAGAAAGAGAAGCTGCGGCCTGCTTGATCCCGATGGATTGCTCAAGTGAGGCAACCTTGGACTGCAATATCTTCTTCTCGTTGATCAAAGAGGTAATCGTTCCTTTCAACTGTAAAATTTCATGCCACAAAAACTAGAAATCTGCCTTGAATTGATCAATATGCCAAGAGGAAAAAAATTCAGTTGATTTAGAAGGCGTATATGGAATATTGGTTGTAGACTGTGGTACCAGGAAGGGAGAAGAGTGAGCAATGGTTAGTGTGGGAAGAATAGGGTCAGAAGACGGAAGAGGAGCCGAATCAGGGATAGGAGCAGAATGGACAGAAAATGGTGGAATCGGGTGTGGTGTGTCAGCATGCCGCACTGCCTGCGTGGCAGGCAGCACTGCCATATTAGTGGACAGCATCGAGGGGGAGGGTGGTGAGCCATTAGCGAGGGGAGTGGGAGTTGTAGCGAGGGAGGGTGAGGGGTCATCGAGGGGGTGAGGTGAGGTGGCAGCGAGGGGGGGCTGGCATGGCAGTGAGGGATCAGCCGGGGTGGCAGCGAGGGGGGGGACTGGAGTGGCAACGAGAGGGGGCAACGAGGGGGGTGGGTGAGGAGGTGGCAGCGAGAGTAGGAGAGCATGAGGGATCTAAGGGATCAGCGAAGAGGGGATCTGAGGGGTCAGCGAAGGGGGGAAAGGATCAGCGAGTGGGGGAGGACCAGCGAGGGGGGAGGGGAGGTGGCAGCGAGGGGGTGGGGGCTAGGCTCGCAGCGGGAGGGGGTGAGGGGTCAGCAAAGGGGGTGAGTGAGGAGGTGGCAGCGAGAGTAGGAGAGCGTGAGGACCTGCGAGCAGCAGCGGCACGAGGAGGGACCATGGCGCTGAGAGAGGGCGGACCAGGGCAGGGCCTAGGACAAGGAAGCAGCTATCACCATCGCTAGAGGAGCAACCATCGCTGGAGAGAGAGAGAGAGAGAGAGAGAAAGAAAGAAAGAAAGAAAGAAAGCTTTATTAAAGTCTTTTGGGCCCTCTGGAAAGCACTAAGCGCAGCACGAAGAGAAGCAATTTCAGTCTATTGAGCGTCAATCGTGGCAGTCTCAATAAGCAAATCCGCACGAAGTTCATTGAGTTGTGAAAGAGAAAAGCGGCAAATTGCTTAGAAATGTACTCATTCAGCGAGGAGATGTTCTCGGGAGTGGTGTGGCATGTCTCCCATAGCAGCTGAGGACGAAGCAGCAATCTATGGCGGTGGAGCGCTGACAAAATCGGTAGGCATGGTGGATGCAATTTCCAAAGTACGAAGACATTTGCGAGAGCCTATAGACATAAACTTCTTAGCACGCTTTGTGCCAAGACAAAGCCTGGAGGAAGGCGAAGTGAAGCCGTAGGATGATTTGTAGGGGAGAGAGAGAGAGAGAGAGAGAGAGAGAGAGAGAGAGAGAGAGAGAGAGAGAGAGAGAGAGAGAGAGAGAGAGAAAGCTTTATTAACGTCTTTTGGGCACCCGTGGGTGCATAAGACCAAAAAGAAAATATGTACAAGCAACAGTGGAAGAATCATCCATAGGAGGACGTGGCCATAAAATGCTATAAACTAGCTATGAATGAAAGTAGCCCACAACCTGGGCCAGGTATAACAGAAGAACTACAAAAAAAGTACCAATGCCCACAACCCGGGCCAGGTGGAGAATAAGTACATATCAGCAAAAGTAAGTGTGAAGTGTTCGTTGAGTGGACCGTACACTGGGCCCCGATGGAGGCGAGTGCCGACTACATCTGGGCTTTTTCCGCGGTGGCACAGCGATAGGAATCTCATCATCGGAATCATCAGCATGTGCTCGAGTCCGAAAGAAGCCAGTGAGAAGCAGCTGCCAGGAGTCTAACCCCAGGTGATCTGGTGCAGGCAGATGAGACTGACGGAGGTAAGCATCTCACAAACAAGAAGTCCCAAGCAACGAGCATCCGGATAGGAGACAAAACTGTGAAGTGTATGCGGGCCATCGCGAAAGAGACAATAATACCTCCCCCATATCTCATAATACAACGGACATCTGAGGAGGAAATGGGCTTCATCTTCCACCTCCTGCAACGAGCACAAGCGACATAGACGACGCTCCCGGGGGATATCCCATGCACGACCGGCCTCAATAGCAAGCTGATGAGAGGAAATGCGCAACTGCCCAAGACGATAGCGCAGGCCGTGTGATAGGGGTTGTGAGAGATAGAGCGGTAGCAATGGCAAACCAGAAGGATCCAGAGAGAGGAAGTGTGTCTGGTAATAGCTCAATCGAACACGGGAAGGTGGGAGGGAGCTCCAAGTCTGCTGCATATATCGACGGAATAAATAGCCTCGGATATATGAATGCGTACCACAAGGAAGATCCATGATAGAGATGCCCAGATGTCGTAAGAGATCAGATGCCTGCTGGTACCAGGACAGCTTGGCATGGGAATCAGCTAGGACACATGAAGAAGTAACCGCAACAACTATGTATCTATCCGGGTGAGATGCACGAATCTCCTGAATCTGCTGAAGAAAAAGAATAAGGCGGAAAAAGCCCTCAAGGATGATCGGAGGAGTAGCAAACTCAGCACATAGGATATCATGAGGGGTGGTAGTCTTGGCACGTATCATGCGACCCAACATAGAGGCCTGAATGCGGGAAATGCCTGCCCAGTCCCGGAGAGAAAGTCCTGGCAACCAAATCTCGGAGGCATACATCACTGCTGGAACCACCTGTGTGTGAAACAATTGGCATCTAATAGCGGGATCAAAAATATGATTCATTGTACAACCACGCTTGAACTGGACCAATGCTGAAAGACCAGAGGAAATGTGCGCAAATGCAGCCTGGCGGAAACCAAGAAGGGGCGCAGTAAACAGGACTCCCAAGTAAGTATAAGAGGCAACAATGTCAACTTCCAGGCCGTCATAGAAGAATTGATAATTGTGAAGGCTTTGTCGATTGGTGTTGAAAATCATGATCTTCGTCCTTTTTAAGTTAACAGAGAGACCCCAAGCAACACAAAAGCGATGTAAGACCTGTAAGTGACACTGCGACCCTTCTAGTGAGGAAGAAAGCAGGACAATGTCATCAGCATAAAGCAGAATGGGGATGAGCAAATGAGCCAGCGGGCAACCATCTCCACCTTCTTCACGAATGAGGCGCTCAAGATCATCAATATAAAGTGCAAAGAGCGGAGGGGATAGTGGACAACCTTGCTTGACGCCAACAGTGCTACGGATGGGAGAAGACAAATCAGTACCCAGCCGAATACGTGCTAGAACTCTCTCATACAGAGCAACCACTGCCGCGAGAATAGAGCCGAAAAAGCTGACGTAGTCTACTGATCAAGATGACGGGGAACAGTATCAAAGGCCTTAGAGAGATCAATGAAACAAGCAAATACCTTCTTGCCCATATGCTTTGCCTCCTCAATGATAGTACGTAGAGTGAGGACATGATCAAGAGTGCTATAACCCCGGCGGAAGCCAGCCTGGCCAGTCGCATATAGTAGTCGAGAATCAGCCTCTTCCATAACGAAGTTCTGGAGAATAGTGGCGTACAACTTGGCCATGGTATGACCAATCATAATAGTGCGATAGTTGTGGACATTCATGGCATCCCCTGCTTTAAGAATGGGATGAAGAGAGAGAGAGAGAGAGAGAAAAAGCCTTATTAACGTCTTTTGGGCACCCGTGGGTGCATAAGACCAAAAAAAATTATGTACAAGCAACAGCGGGAGCATCATCCATAGGAGGACATGGCCGTAAAGTGCTATAAACTAGCCACGAATGAAAGTAGAACAAAGCGGAAGTGAAATAAGCCCACAACCCGGGCCAGGTATAACATAAGGATTACAGAAAAAGTACCAATGCCCACAACCCCAGCAAGGTGGAGATTAATTATAAGTACATATCAGCGAAAGTAAGTGGGCCCTGATGGAGGCAGTCGGCGCCTCCTACTTTGGGGAAGAGAAGGATAAAAATGCAGACATTCTACAAACCTTCCTCAGCAAATGGAAGAACGCTCACGAATGTAGGTCAATTGGAATTTGCCTCTACTTCTAGTGTCTCACTTTACTTGAGTTGAAGATGCATCAGCTTCTTAAGCCTTTATGTAAATCCGTGCAGCACAGAGGCGACAGCCTATAAAAGAGAACGCTCGAGCCGCTGGCTGCTTAGCTAATCAGTGGGCCACAATTGCACTTCACTTATTTGGCTTTGAATATTGGTTAATGTTCAAGACTGCCCCTCGCATCGTTTTACCTGTGAGCTTGATAATCCCGTCTGACTATGAATCCTTTTTTGGCCTCTTTTGGGCTCAATAGCTGGCACGTCGTCTGCTTTCTTGCTGATCCCTGATGTAGGGATCCGACAACAGACCCCTGACCATTTGCAAGCTACAGAGGCCAATCTTTCTCCTAGGGCCCATGGCCTATGAGTGGTGGTTAAATCTCCAGGAGACTGGGCAGACTTCCCGGTCATGGAAGGGCCTTTGACGAAGCCTTCCTAAGAGAATTCCTACCGGAAAATGAACTTGATAGAGCCTGGGAAGCCTGGGAGAAAACAGTAATGGACAAGTCCCTATCCCAATATATCTCGCAGTATCGAGAGGCAATTTTAAAGATTAAAAATATGGATGACTATCAGAAAGTCAAGGGATTTGTCCGTGGCCTCAAAGATGAATATAAAGTAGAGATCCAGAGAAACTCGCTACTACCCTTGAGCAAGCTCTCAGATATGCTCAAATCTATGATGATTCAGTGGATAGAAAGAGGGCGAGACAGCAACCCCTTTCTGAGCAGCCTCCTCATAAAGACTTTCAATTTAAAAAGAAATTTTTAAAAAGAAAGAAAGAAGATAAAATTAAAGGTGAAGCTCCTCAGAAACGCCCTTCACTCATACAACCCGATGGAAGGGTGAGTAGTTGTATATAGGTTGGTTGCATAGTCGACCCAGGATTGAAGGGGGATGGGTGCAATGGATAGGGGCTTATGAAGAAAGATCTTCCAAAAAGTAGTCGAGGAAGCAGAGTGGAGGGAGCGAAGGAGGTAGGAGGAACGGGACACTTTCGTTTTACAGAGAAAAGATCGAAGCTGCTTTTCCGCGGAAGAAGAAAGTGTAGAATTGGAGAAGTTAAGGAACTCGACATATCTGGAAGAAAGAACAGTCGTTGTCATACCATTTATTATGGGTACGACGATGAGAAGAGAAGCGGCGAGGGGGCGCAATGGCATGAGCGGCGGTAGTCAGGGCGTGTGTCAAAAAGGAGGCTTGGGTAGTGACATCAGAGGAACAAGGAAAGTGGTCCAGAAGACGAGAGTTGTGAATACCACCCGTTCATGAATAATAGTTTTACGCTATAACCATTGGCAGTGAGTAAGGTCATCATCTACGTAAATCTGAGAGCCTCGGAGAGCATGACGCGCACGAAGAACTGTCTCTGTCGGTCATCCATAGTTTTGAATTTGACAAATAATACCTTCAAATCATGTTGGAGGCGCCAACAAGCATATTGGATACCTAGAACTGAGAGCCTCATACGTGAGTAAACAAAGAGGTTACCTGGTTCAGTGATGTGTCCTCAGTAGGAAGACCCCAGAATCTTAAGTTGAGCTTTTTGTCATCTCGGCATTGTTGTACTGCCAAGACGCCTTGTACCGTGGTGTCTAAGGAGGGTGCTACAGAAGACGAAGAGGTGATAGATGATCTTAGGATATAAGCCCATGATTTGGTCTCTTCTTGCTCGAGAGTAGGTACCTTCTGTACATGTTCCACCATCTCATGAAGCCACTGTTCAAGAACGGGAATCCGGGCAGTGCACTCAACAGTGTCATGTATTTGGCGCTCAAGTAGGGGAAGCTTACTCCTGGATGCCTTAGTACCCTCAACAGCACAGGAGATATTAGTGATGATGTCCCTTTGCAAAGCACTAAGTGCAGCACGAAGAGAAGCAATTTCAGTCTGTTGAGCGTCAATCATGGCAGTCTTAGTAAGCAAATCCGCACGACGTTCATTGAGTTGTGAAAGAAAAGCAGCAAATTGCTTAGAAGTGTACTCATTCAACGAGAAGATGTTCTCAGGAGTGGTGTGATAGCACCGATGAAATCTTGAGAAACAAGCTTAGAGTAGCTAAAACTGATGCAAGAAAGTGTCATGCACATAAAAGGTAGATCTAGCCACATAGAAAGCTAGAAAGAAGTGAGAGTTGCATGGAGATGGAAGCAACGAGGAGATGAAGATGGCTGCGTGGAGATGGAGATGGAACCGTGGAGATCGAGATGGAACCGTGGAGAAAGAAAGAAAGAAAGTTAACATCTTGAGAAGAAAGAAGAAAGAAAGCTTTATTAATGTCTTTTCCATGCCAAAAGGCGTATAAGACGAAAAGGAGTGCAACAAAGTAAATGGAACTCGGACGGGACAATGCCGTCAACAGAAAACTAAACTAAAATGTAAATCACTCTGTAAAAAAAGCTCATCTCTCACGTAGGAGAGGAAGTAAATGACCGTAGCTCAAAGCCGGAAACCGTTGGCCTTAGCATCTGCGATAATTTTCTCTCTCAGTCCATTGAATGGGCGTCAAGACTTCATCCATAAAAATAGTAGACCCCTTCAGGCAACCTCTTTTACGTAGAACCTTTTGGCGAAGCAACGCATCCTTGAAACGCAGAAACATTGTGGTGGATTGGAGCTTACCCACCCAAGCAGCAGATATGACATCCTCTTTGAGACCAAAGGTGGAATGAATGAAAGCATTTGCCTCAGCCACGAGGTCCTTACCCGCAAAAGAATCTCCCCTAACCCTAACATTGAGGGCATTGAAATCTCTTTTTTGATGTTCTTGAATAGATTCAGAAATAACCTGCTTAGATCCCTTGAGCACGGCGGCCCAAGAACTCTTCGATTGCTGAAATTGCTGCTCCAGTGAGCGAACCCGCTCTTGAAGCTGCTTTGCCACATCTTATGAATCACATTGCCGCTTCCTTCTTCTTCCTCTTCATCTGATTCCAATTCATTCTTGAGGTAAGTAACATCAACCTCAAGAATGCCAACTTTGCCCCGGAGGACCAGAACCAAATGCTTCTATGAGGAAGTGCGATGCCTAAGAGAACCATGATAGCCAGTATCCCTAAGTCTGAAGGTGATGAGAGGACATAAGTGCAAGCTATGTATATCGCTGCTCTGTATCAGGAAGTGCCTGAACTCTCTAGATGTATGTGATAAGCTGGAAGGCTGCCTCAAGCTGAATAGGAGGGGTGGCAAACTCCGCAAGGATGATCTCATGTGGAACCGAGGGCTTCGCTCGGATCATGCAAGCTAACATGGTGGTCTGTAAGCGTGAAATGCTGGACCAGTGTGAAGATGATAGGCATGTACACCATATCTCTGTTGCATACAAGGCCAGAGGGGTGATGATGTGCCAAATAGTCTGCACTTACTCGGGGCATCCCAAATAGACTTACGGAAGCAGAGTCTCTCCAGCTGGACTAGGGAAGAGTGACCTTTCCCAAGTCTAGAAGTAGCTGCCTGTCTCATACTGAAGGTAGGACCAGAGAAGAGCACACCCAGGCAAGTGTAGGAAGAGACCATCTCCAAGGACTGTCCATCAAGGGTAAGCTCTTGGCGCTGCATGAAGGCCCGAGAAGTATTGAAGACCGTAACTTTGGTCTTTGAGAGGTTCACCCCTAAACCCCACTGGGTACAGAAGGTGGTAAACAATCC